>JBBBDQ010001236.1:11712500-11777500 GCA_037127315.1 Ascarosepion bandense
CTTCTTTTAATCGATCAATCGAAACACATACTTATAGACATCGTTGTCACATATGTTCTATTCCTCACATGTGTGTGTTTGTGTGTGCGCGCTAATGCGTGCGTTTGTGTTCTTGTGAGTACTAATGAGAAACATTGAACCCAGGAAGGCTTTCTTTTCTAAAAGAAATCTATGTTGATTTGATTCGACGAAATTCATTCACGTCTTCAACCTCATTGTATATTTTTCTACAGTGCTTTTACCTTCTGAAAATTAAATTGCAGTCAAGTTCAGGTTGACGCAAATAATCAAATATCTGACCGATCAACATCAGAAGCATTCGATTGTGGAGAAAAAAATTTTAAAAAAGTGTTTTATTTGATACAGACAGGTTGCTATATCAGTTGAAATAATTTAGTAACATCGAACAATTTCCAGATACATTTCAAAATTATCCATGCAGCCAACAGACACTCTCACATATAGATATAGACACTACACACTCACATACAAATATACTTACGCGCACACACACACACACCCACACACGCACGCACGCACACACACACGCACACACATACACACACACACACACACACACATATATATATATCTTTATTTATCTGTAAATTCAAATAAAACTTGATGTGTAAATAGCCATTTTCAACATGTCATTTTAAGGCATGCGTTCTTCGACCCCTTATCAACAGAGAATACGGAAAAATTCTAAGCCCAGAGATCAGTTTAGATAAAGAAAAGGGATTGGAATGTATTGGTTTTCATTGGGTTCTGCTGTACGAAGAGGTTAGTAGTAATTCTTTCGTGGTAGTGGGAGGTATGTGACCTGACCCTTGGGTTAGAGGTAGGTTGTGAGGGAGTAACTGCTTGCCCAACTTTAATATATTTTTTTAATTTTTATTTGGACTAACGGGGAAATAGGATAATTATTGTAATTTATATTTATTTCTATGACGACACATACTTATGATCTCTCTTCGTTTGTTAAGGAATATAGTTTGGTTTTGAAATTTTACACATCATCTACATACAAACCTGTTTCGCTGTTTCACAAGTCATCAGTGTGGCTAGACATCCACTTGCTTTCGGCCGGGATTAAAACTCGATCGATTTGGTGTCAGTCAAATCGCCAACCCCTAATCCATAGGCACATGGAATAAGAGAAGGAAAATTTTAGCGTGTTATATATATAAATATATTAAACGTATCACCCCGAGCAAGGCGGTAACGCCACTGATGTGCAAGGGGCTACGTAATAGTGAAAAGATTGAGAAAAAAGCCGGAAACCACATCCTAAACAGGGAACAAAGGATGAGCCTCTTAACCTGTTCAATAGACGTGGGTGGAGTGTGAACAGGGTGCTAGATAGATCTATCTACTCCAATTATATAAACAGAGTATACACACGCCAGTCACTTAAATATATACTCCAACCAAAATACATTTTTTTTTCTGAAATAACATTCATACGACTAGATCTTGTATGAAAAGTGACTTAATGTGAATATGAAAGTTATGATTTGAATTAAAATCACTGGACACTTTTCAGGAATTTGGTTTGATCAAAAATGCAATTGCTTATGGGTCACATAAATTCAGAAATAATATTCGTTCTCTGTTATTTGGATCATGTTTTAACGATGCAGTTTGCGGCTTAAACATTTTACAATAGATAAATAATGTAATTACATTGTATCGGAAGACTGGTCGTGTATTTGTACAAAATATATCTACGGGAAAATATAAAACTGGTAAATTGTTGCTTTGACGCTAGTTTAAAGACTAGAAAACAGTTGATGGAGATAGATCTGATCGAGATATTTGATTAGGAAACGCTGCAACACTTTCACTAAGAAGAGAAATGTGAATTCCAACCAAAATCATGCAATTAGAAAAGGGGAACTAGAACCCGTCCCAGAGCTATAAAGTCAACCACACACTTTCAGCATCTGTGAAGAAGACCCCCTTTCGGTGGCTGGTTAACAAGCAACGTGGGATCGCATCAAAAAGGTCATATGCAAACTCCTGTGACTCCAAACTTACTGGGTATACTGAGGTTTACTTGTGCGAGTGCTGTGACAAGATTTGTAAATCTATGGCGGGGCTCAAAAATCATAACATTATATATAATGTTATGATTTTTGAGCCTCGCAATAGATTTACAAATCTTGTCATATATATATATAGTTCTCTCACACCCTGATTGAGGACTCTGGAAGAATAGTAGACTTTGAAAAACAGTAGCTATTCTGGCAGAGTACGCATCGCTCATTCCGTAATGAATTAGAGCACTCTGTCTATTGGGCGTGTATAATGATAATGTATACGCTAAAAGTCTGCCTTCTTCTACAAAACGCTCATAGCCCAGAGGTAGTATCGCCGACTGATGCCGCTTCGGTCGGGTTTTAATCCAGGGTAAAAAGCAATCGGAGTCTAAGCGTACTGATTAGCTGTGATACAGCGAAACAGATATGTCTACGGATGACTATATATATATATATATATATATATAGAGAGAGAGAGAGAGAGAGAGAGAAAGAGAAGTGTAAGTTTATAACATAGGATACACAGACAAACTTATCTTTACCCCGTGTGTAAAAGAGTTTGTAAAAGTAAAGCTGACTTTACGAATTAACAACGAGCCCAGAACAGAGCGTTATCTCAGGTATAAATGATAGAATAAATAACATTCTGAATGAAGAACACAGAAAGTCTATCAAATGATAAAGTGATCTTCTGGGAAAAAGTGAAAATTATCTAAACTTATTTATAAATGGAAATTTTGTGTGTGTGTGTGTGTGTGTGTGTGTGTGTGTGTGTGTGTGTGTGTGTGTGTGTGTGTCCTTTACCTATAGACTCCGAAACGGCTGAACCGATTTTCTTGAAAATTTACACGGTTGTACTATAATCTTCTGTGAGTGTTCTTAGCTAGGTTTTGTGCTGAGGTACCCCAGATAAATATCGAAAATCGATAATCGACAAAATCGGGTTATAAAAGGAGTGGTCCGATTTTAATCAAATTTGATACACTCATAGAAAAAGACATAAGAAACGATATTCAGATGTTTCATGGTTGCTGTTCTTACAATAGTGCATAAAATCGATAATATATATATATATAAGAGGCAAGATGTTTGTGTGTGTTTGTTTATCTGCCTGTATGTCTGTATATTTTTCAGCACTTTTATTTTAGTTTTTGATTTGGGTTTGGCTCTAAGTAGATATAATTGTAGTTCTTAATCTCAGCCATGATACCATTTGCTCAAAGGACTTATATAGCCTTCAAACTTCAATTTACGACGAAAAAACTTATTTGATATCGATACCAGGAAATCAAAATTTTACTTACACCCATTCATTTTTCTTTCAGTCTACAGTTTAGCTTTAACTGGAAAGAACTATTGGTTTTTAGTCTTTCGTGCCAACGTCCAAAGTGTCTGAGCTCCAAGACCATAGATTAGTTTTAAATCTTTCATTACACCCGTGCAACGCCGGGCTATACTTCTAGTATATATATATATATATATATATATATATATATATATATATATATATATATATATTCAAGTTTCATTAAAAATGACAGGCAAGATATTATTGCTAATTTTTTGTATAACTTTTGATGAATTTATATAATGTTTTCCTTTCGAGAACATGAATTATATAAACCATTTTCCAAATGGTTTAGGCAATACATTTGTACAATTTCTATGTAATGTATGTTCCCAAAAATTATATAATTACATAAAAATTATTATAATTACATAAAAATCATATAAAAAACTTAACTATAATACCTTGTATGTCCTAAAATTATATAATTATGTAAAAATTATATAAAAAATCTTAAGTATAATACCTTGTCTGTCATTTTTAATGAAACCTGAATAAAATAAACAATCAAAACCTGACCCCTACAAGGACAGAGGAGGCGACGGATTCCTCGTCATTGATTTGAAGAACTGCCGCCCCCCCCCCCCCCCCGAACTCTTGTCTGTCTTTTCTAAACTCTATAATTACTGCCTTTTTACTTCATGTTTTCTTGCCTGCTGGATGTCTTCTGCGGTTCTTGTACTTATCATCGTCAATTCAGAAATAGTTCAACATCTCACCGCCCATTAACTATTCTCGGATAGTCAGTGTGGAATCTCCTTGTCACGTCTACTGCTTATATGCTAACGACCATCACCGAGTACAAATACCAGGTGCTCACACGGACACGGGATCCCCAGGGCTCTATCCTAGGTCTTTACGCTCTTTCTGATCTTCATCAATGATGTTACTGATGTGATCAAATCCAAAGTAGATATTTACACCGACGACACCACCATTTACTTCTGCCTCAGTAACAAATCTCCCAAGGCGGTCAAATATAACCTCGCTGCTGATCTTGAGCAAGGCCTCCAATCTGTGGTAAACTAGGGTAAAAAGTGTCTCGTAAACATTAATGCTTTCAGAAAAGAAGGTGCTATCTGTGTTAACAGATAGCAGCTATTTTTTAAAGAATTAAAGTTTGCCAGCCACTTCTTATTAATATAGATCAAACTAATCTCCCCGAATGCAATACAATGCGCCTCCTCAGCCACAATCTCTCATCCGATTTCAAGTGGAACGATTACATTGAGTCAATAGCAAACTCTACTGCTAGGAATAATGTGTCACTGTTTCGGGCCAGAATGTTTTTCTCGCCTGAGTCCACCTTGCACCATACGGCTGTCATATCTGGTTGGACGCTCATGCTATTCATCTCAGGGTCCTCGACAGGATAGAGAGGAGCATCTGCAATGTAATCGATCCCCACCGGGCAGCTCAACTCCAGCCACTTTCTCACCGACGAAATGTGGTTTCCCTATGTCGCTTCTAAAAATAGTTTTATGAATTCTGCTCCGAGGAGATAAACTCACTGCTGCCTCATCCACGAAAATTTTCTCGAGCAACCAGAATGGCACCAAAGCCCCACCCTTTTACAATTAAAATAACCATAATGCAGCTGACATTTCTATTCTCGCAGCTTCTTTTCTCGCACTCTTGCGGAATGCCTTTCCGTAAACTTGCTTCCCTGATAGCTAAAATCTCCAAAGGTTTAAATACAATGTCAATTGCCATCTCTTATTCCCTCTATTCCCACTCTTGTCATATCCTTTATCTGTGTGTATTTGTTCTCCCTTTTCATTCTACTCTCGCAACTCTCGTTCTTCATACTAATATTCCGATCCCTCTCTTGCCCTTTCTCTGTCAACCTCTGTAACCTCTTTCTCCTTGCTCACCTCCTATGTAATCTGTAAGTCTGCTTTTATGTAGCCCCCTGCTAACTAGTGGTAATACTGTCTTGCTTCGGCTGAAACTATTATATATATATATATATATATATATATAGTCATCCACAGACAGATCTGTTTCGCTGTATCACAGCTCATCAGTACGGTTAGACTCCGATCGCTTCCTAATCCAAGATTGAAACCCGACCGAATCGGCGTCAGTCGGCGATTCTACCTCTGGGCCACGAGCGTCCGGTAGAAGAAGGTAGACCTTTTAGCGTATATAATTAAACACGCCCATATACACCATATATATATATACACTGAACTCTCCCATCGGATTCGACGTATGAGGATCTGACAGTCTAATTTCTTCAGTTATGAAACCAAGAAAAATCGACAAAAGACCCACACTAGTGATTTGATAAACGTGCTGATGGGTTGTGCAGAACCATTCACACTTTTTCGGAATCATTGGTACACACTGTCGGTGCATATAAATGCCACAGATGAAGCAGACTATAGACCACAGGCTTTCAATTATCCACTGCCTGCTGCGGTAGACTGGTGGCCAGCCAAGACTACAGAATCCTTTGTATTCTGTTATTTAAACCATAACTAGAGGTAAGGGACGGATTAAAATGTGTTCGATTACGTAAGTGAATGCAGGGCAGTTAACTGTAATTCGAACCCGGCTTCGAGCAGATATCCATTGCACAACAGTGGATATCGACTCGGAAAGGGAAATCGATGAGCCGAGTTCGAATTCCAGTTGAATGCCCTGCATTCACTTAAGCACTGGTAGCCTTGGAAAAGTTATTAATCCGCGCCTTCCATCCAGTTATGGCTTAAATAACAAGGGTAGGACTTGGGGACCCTGCCCTTAAAAACAAATCCCAATGAATCTTGATACTCGAAAAGAAAAAAGTATTACTAGACACAAAAACTTATATAAAAACAACAATAAATTGTTGAAAAGTAAAAGGTATTACCAGCAATAAATAAATAAAATTTAGTTGGCACGAAATGACCCGCCGAGGTTGATATGCCCTAAAAACAAAATAACCAACAAACCAACCATTGCACAACAATGCACATCCGTCAAGAAACGCTTACAGCGCCTTGTATTCCCAAGCGGTCAAATATTTAAGTACCGATCAGGCTCAATGTTGCTTAACTTTGGTGCTTGGACGAGAACCGGTGTACTCAACATGATATATATGTTGAGACTAGTACACATTTGTATTAAAATGTGTTCGATACAATCATATTGTAGAACTTTTGAATATTTTCCGTTTTTAAACGAGTTATTTCGCTACCCACGTTTCTACCATGAGCGGTTTCTTCAGGCGATTTTTAATAACTGATTTTACTGGTTATCGTTTTTCTTTTTAAGAACGCTCTTGTAACGGTGTTTTATTTTCACGTTGCAGGGAATTTATGAATGCCCAATTTTTAAATTAAAACGGGTTATGGCGTTTTCATATCTGGTTGTATGAACCTAAGAGGTATTTCTTAGAGTGGATGCATTTAGTCATAATTTCCGTTCTTTCATTTAAGAGTTCGTCTTTATTTGGGAATATAATTTCTGTTTTTTCTTCTTAGCAGTCTATATATTTTTTTAATGTTGTAAGGCTTGGCTGTTTTTACAATGCATTGTAAGAACAACCAAGCCATTCTCCTCCCGCTATAGGTTAAATAGTCTTCGACAGTCTGCATTGCAAAATGTGGCGACTACGGCCTCTGAAATGACGGACAAGAGTGAAACAGTGAAAGTCATTCAGAGAGTTGTTCCTCAAATGAGAGTGAAAACGAAACCCTGATCCAGTTATCAAAAGTATGTGACAAAATTATTTTTTCTGTAGGCATGCATTGATAAAGGTGGATGTAGTTCACACGAGCCTCTTTAATACTGACTGTGTACCGCCGGGGAAAACGGAAATAGTGGCCATCTTGTACTTCCAAATTTACATTTATAACAATAACTGTTTTTGCTAATACTTCAGTTGCCTGCTTGTCTGCTTATCAGGGTTTGGAAAAACGGCGGTAAATCCTGTGGTATGACTTTCCCATGAAATACCATCTCTAATCTTTTCTCTCATTTTTTTTTCATCCCATAAATGTTCCATCTTAGAAATCTGACGCAAAAAAGAAACATTCATAAAATGGTCATGTCAAGTAGGAGGAATTAATAAGACGAAAAAGATTCAGATCTGCCTTTGGTACCGATTTTAGTCAGTCTCTTGGTAAGCGCTATGACGAACAAATTATGCGAGAAGAGAAGTGAATATTTTCTGGAGAAAAAGATTTAAGATTAGTCGGGAGCAATGGGAACAGAGAAAGGTGAATTTTTTTTTCTGTTTTTTTTTTTGTACATTTTACTGATATAAAAAGAAAGTAAAGTCAACAAATAATTAGACGGTTAAAATCTAGTCTTTATTTCAGCAGATTAAATAGAAATCCTTAGATCCTTAGAATTACTTAGCCGAAAAAAAAAAAAGTTATAAGGATTACCCACAATGCACCACCGACCCGTGTATATAAAGAACCGAAAAAACTTAACGCATGTGGCCTGATGTTTGCGCTTAGCATGAAATAGTCTGTCGCCTCTGAGTGCTGACCCGAATGTTAATACACACACACACACACACACGCACACAAACATATATATATATATATATATATATATATATATATATATATATATATACAACGGGCTGTTAATATTGTTTAATTTATATTTATAATTCAATTATGAATATGTTTTTTCTCAGACAACGTTTTATGTATCCTATTCCATTTTTAGATTTCACTATTACCTTTGTGGTGATACCGAGCAAAGGTGATGGACCGGATGTTTGCTCTATAACGACCAGCAAAGTAAATGACCAAAAGTTGTCTGTGCGCAGCCGGATCGCGCAGATGTTCCGGCTGAAGAAATAAAAAATAATCAAAAATTAAGTTTCCATTTCGCGTGCCTACGCGAATTTTATTTATCGGCCAATAGGAAGCCCAGAATCAAATACAAGTGTGAATCCCCAAATGATCACCTGTGATCCAAAAATCAGATATAAAACGCCGAGACAGAAATCACCCAGCAGACAGACCGACGGTGACAGGCGAGAGTAATTAATATCTCCCTTGACCAAGTCAAGTGGCTACTATGCTCGTCCCTTCACCTTTCTTTCCTTCTCCCCTGTCTCAAAGCTACTTACTGATCTAAGGAGCGACTACATCAAAGAAATTCCTCATTTACACGCTCCCCACATTCCTAAGCATTGATTCTCTTTCAGCATATTATTTGCCATGAACATTTTAACCTCCGTTGGACCTATATTCAAGTATTGTTTTAATTGTAAAAACATTAATTGATATGTGGATATATAAAATGTTATTTTTCAACTCAGTTTGCTTTTCTTGATTTTTAATCATTTTATGACTTATAGTGGGCTATCTACCACAAGGCCAAATTCCGTTAACCTGCAACAGTATACAATTACCCTTCACAAGAACGGACTCCCATTACAACTAGAAAAGGAATAGATAAGATACCCCTCGATACCTTACTTGATTATAAATTTAATAAATAAAAATATTCGCTCGACCATAACAAACTATATGAAAGGAACGCTAATACATAATTCAAATTAAAAAAGCCAATATTATACAATAAGCACCCGATGATTGCTGAAGTATGAAACTATGAATCGTGCGTAAAGCATAGGATAATCTGTATATTTATTAATATATATATGTATATTTAATATATATAAAAATATATATTAATATATATATATATGTATATGTATTAATATATATATGTATATTTAATAAATATATATTAATATATATAATATGTATATTTATAAATATATGTATATAATATTTCTTCCCTGTGAAATGAGTGCGAACTCTACAGAACCATCAGTTTAATGAGCCATATAACAAAACTGATCGTCGGAATCCTGATGAATAGTGCGAGAAGCAAAATAAGGCCAGAGATAGGACAAGAACAGTGTGGTTTCCTTAAAGACACGGGAACAAGGAACGCCATATTAATGATTAGGATGCTCTCTGAGAGGGTAATACAAATGAAAAAGGACTTATACCTGTGCTTTATTGATTATGCAAAGACGTTTGACAAAATACGCCACAAAGAATTGATGGAGAAAAGACATAAGATGGAAAAGACTTAAGAGTAATCAAAAATCTTTACTGGCAGCAAACCGCTTGTATACGGACAGGTGTCGAATTCAGCAAATATATAGAGATAGAAAGGGGCGTACGACAAGGATGTGTCTTTTCACTGGATCTGGTCATCTTGTACATTGAGAATATTTTGAGAACCATAGAAGTAATGCCTGGATTTGTCATCGGAGGCCTCAATTTCGCAACCTAAGGTACGCGGATGATATAGTGCTGATAGCAGACACAGAAAGGAAACTACAAGACATCCTACAGAAGGTAACTGAAGACGGAAAGTGCGACACAGAGATCCGAAGGAGAATTGGCATGGCGATGGAAGCATTCCAGAAATTGAATAAAGTATTAAGAAACAGGACAATTACGCTAGAAAAGAAGAGAGTAGTGGATTGCTATGTGATGTTAGTTCTTCATTTTAGCAGTGAATGCTGGACAATATCATCAAAGATGAAAGAAAAAATCGAAGCAACTGAAATGTGGTTCTACAGAAGGATGCTGCGGATATCATAGATCGAGCATGTGAGCAATGATGAGGTTCTGGAAAGGATGGAAACGAAAAGGAAAATAATACTGAGCATCAGGAAGAGACATCTAAAGTTCCTTGGACATGCAATGAGAAAGGAAGACTTGGAGAACCTGATACTAACAGGCCAGATAGAGGGAAAAAGAGACAGAGGAAAGCAGCAGATAAGATATTTGAAGGACCTGATCAGGTGGATAATGGAACGATGTTTGCGTAGTGTAACAGGAGAAAGCGTGCTAAGAGCCACCATGAATAGGGAGACGTGGAAAACCATGATCGCCTACGTCCTGAAAGGACAGAGCACATAGAAGATTGTGTCATACTTTGTAAAGTTTACTCATTCTGCTATGGAGGATAAAAATGCCATGATAATGTGGATGGTTACCGGCATTTCAAATTAATTTTTTGATTTTTGTTCAGATTAATTTTAAACTATCCGCCTTAAACTCAACATGAATGTTTTGATTCGTTTTAAGACTCAATGATCAATTGATCCTCCGATAAAATAAAAATCGATACAATTAAAAAGCCATCTTACAGGCAAATAGTTATATGTTTGTATGTGATTTTTTATCTCATCATCTCTGTTACGATGGCGGGCTCTCGACAAAACAAAGCAAAAATAAAATAATACTCCCTGGCATTGCCCTGCATGCTTAAAATGAAATTAAGAGCCACTTGATTTGCTAACATTGACCAAGATGCCACGAATTGAACGGCTGAAATTAAGGAGACTCACTTCCTTGATCATTGACGATACTTCATTTGTTACTTTTTCAGAGTGTTTCTTCGTCTTTCACTTCAAAATGGTCCCATATTCTATGTACGTTGATGCTAACAAGAGGGAATATCTTGTTTGTGGTGATGCTGCTTCGACGCAATACATTTATTTTTCATTTAATATATCTAGAGATTTTG
The DNA here is from genome assembly GCA_037127315.1 of Ascarosepion bandense. NCBI lineage: Eukaryota > Metazoa > Mollusca > Cephalopoda > Sepiida > Sepiidae > Ascarosepion > Ascarosepion bandense. The sequence goes on from JBBBDQ010001236.1 coordinate 11,723,400, forward strand.
GCCATATCTAAACTTATTTATAAATGGAACTTTGTCTGTGTGTGTGTATGTGTGTATCTGTGTGGGTGTGTGTCCCTTACCTCTAGACTCCGAAACGGCTGAACCGATTTTCTTCAAAATTTACACAGTTGTACTATAAGCGTCTGCGAGTGTTCTTAGCTTGGTTTTGTGTCAAGGTACCCCCGATAAATATCGAAAATCGATAATCGAAAAAATCGGGTTATAGAAGGAAGTGGTCCGATTTTAATCAAATTTCATACATTCATAGACAAAGACATAAAAATGATATTCAGAAGTTTCAAGGTTGCAGTTCTTAAAATACTGCAGAATATCGATAATATATATATATATATATATATATATATATAAAAGGCAAGATGTTTGTGTGTGTGTGACACTATTTTTTTCAGTCCTTTAATTTTAGTTTTTGCTTTGGGTTGGTTTCTAAGTTGGTATAATTGTAGTTCTTAGTATCAGCCATGTTACCATTTACTCAGAGGACTTATTTAGTTTTCAAAATTCAGTTTACGACGAAAAAACCTATTTGATACCGATACGAGGAAATCAAAATTTGACTTACATCCATTCATTTTTCTTTCAGTCTACGGTTTTGCTTTAACTGGAAACAACTATTGCTTTTTAGTCTTTCCTGCCAACGTCCAAACAGTCTGAGCTCCAGAACCATGGATTAGATTTAAAGCTTTCATTACACCCGAGAAACACCGGGCTATACTGCTAGTTTATCTGTACAAAGAGTTGTTCACTTACTATGTACGTTACAATGCCAAATAAGAGATTAAGACGATATAACTTTTGTTTTATGTCATGACAATCTTTAATATGTTAAAAGCTGTCAAAAACAAACATTTAGACATTTTTTCTGGATTCGAAAATTTGTAGCATGAAATGCAACTTATTTCATAACATGCAATATCATCAACTCATACAGGAAACTGAATTTACATTTGGTCCAAATACATGATAATAGGGCAACATCTAACAGCTTGGATCGTGTGCAGACAGTTCGCCGAAAGGCATTATGCTGACGGACATTTCACTAACAATCATATTAAAGAAAATTTGTCAACGCTTTAAACTTTTCCAAGTTCAACTTCTAATCCAGATTTTTTTTTATGAATTATCGCGAACTGTACAGGTATTGGTGGATGTGAATGTTCTGAAGACGTTTTGCCTTTCAAAAATTTCGCATTTCACACCTTTATTTACTTTTAGATTCTCTATTTTTGTTTTTTTTTTTTTTCTATCATTTCACACCAAGCAAGCCGTACCGCCTCTGATATTCATGGGGCTATATAAGAGAGTTAAAGTATAAACAAGAGGAGAGCAAAGACAAAGACGAACCCAGTTACAGTTGGTGTCAGAGAAAGGGCAAAAGAAGGGTGTGAACACAGGAGTGAAGACAGTTGCGAAGATAAAGATAAAGAACAAAATACACGGGGTGATGTGGACAAGGCTGGAGTTAAGTGGATAAGAGATGGGAATTAATTTTGCATTTAAATTCTTGGAGGCTATAGCCGTCAGGAAAGCAAGTAAATAGAAGGAAGTTTCACAGGCGGGAAACGCGAGAAAAAAGAGTAGAATTGTCGCCTGCATTTTGATGATCTAACGGGTAGAACCTTGTTGCCGGTCTGGTTGCCCGACTAAACACTTGTGGCAGAGGCACCGGTGACTTACGTTTTTCGGAGCAGAAGCTATGAAAATATTTATAGAATAGACCGAGGGAAGCTACATCCCGCTGATGAGAAAGTGGCTGGAGTCGAGCCGCCAAATCGAAACCCACATTAGAGATTCTCCTTTGGAGCCTCTCGAGAACAGTGAGATGAATATGAAGGGCGCCTGACCAGATATAACTAAAGTATTCTATGCAATGCCAAAGATTTCTGCCTTCTCGTTCTATGTTGACAGACTTTATGATGACTCCTGAAGGGTTTAGAAAAAGTGTTTTCCAATACAAAAACTGAATGAGACCTTGAACTTAAAAAGAAATAAAGCGTCGCCCAAATGTCCTGTCTGTGAATTTTTCTGTCTGCGAAATGTCCATCGGCAAATTGTCTGCTTACCACTTCAATAATTTGCTTTCATTTTTATGTCACGCTAACGTTCTATGAGTCATTGAAGAGTTGCCTAGTTTTCTGTGTGACAACTTTTAATCCAGTAAAATACAACAAAATCTATGAAGTATCTTCTATGTGCCCTGTCCTTTCAATACGTAAACGATCATGGCTTTCCCTGGTGGCTCTTAGCACACTTTCTCTTGTTACGCCAGGCAAACCCAGTTCTGTCATCCACCTGCTCAGGCACTTCAAATAAGCTATCCGCTGCCTTCCTCTATGTCTTTTTCTCTCTATTTGGCCTGTCAGTATCAGGTTCTCCAAGCCCTCTTTCCCCATTGCATGTCCCAGGAACTTCAGCTGTCTGTTCCTGATCTCCCTATTAATTGTCTTTTCGTCGTCATTCTTGCCAACGTCTCATCATTGTTCACTTGCTCTGTCCATGATATCCGCAGTATCCTTCTGTAGAACCACATTTCCGATGCTTCAAGTTTTTCTTTCATCTTCGATGATATTGTCCAACATTCACTGCCGTATTGAAGAACTGACATCACATAGCAATCTAGCACTCTCTTCTTTGTTTCTAGTGAAAGTTTCCTGTGTCTTATTACTTTACTCAGCTTCTGGAACGCATCATTCGCCATGCCAATTCGCCTTCGGATCTCTGTGTTGCACTTTCCATCTCCTGTTAGAACACTTCCTAGGTATTTAAATTTTTTACTTGCTTTTATTCTAGTATCATCCACTTGTATTTGGCATTTTCGGATGCTCTTTTTGCTGATGACCATGCATTCAGTTTTCTTGCAGTTTATTTGTAGTCCTTTCTTGTCACTCTCTTCAGCTACCTTCTGTAGGAGTTCTTCTAGTTTCCTTTCCGTGTCGGCAATCAGCACTGTATCATCTGCGTATCTTATGTTGTTCAAATTGTGATTTGTCCCGAAAACATTCTGGTGAGATATTGAGCTATGATATTTCTATAGGTTATCTTTGAAGTGTAGCTGCATGACTTTGTGTTAATATGAATAAAGATGCACAATGGAACAGCCTACTTTTTTTATATCAAATAAAGCGTGCAGTGTAATATTTCGTAGAGGTTACTGATACGCACCTAATGAAAGCCGGAAGTCACAAGACCAGAAACGTTGTGATGACAGCAAATGATTTTCGTCCCTCGCAGGCCAGGAAGACCACGACTTCTATAGAAGAAGTGATGACTTGCACCTTAATTGGATTTAAGTGAGGAAAGGTTGCACATGGCCGTCAGCCTCACACTCTCTTTCCATTACATCTGGGTCTGGTGGCACGACAGAGACGAGATTTGCCGTAGACAGTCAGGGATGCAGCAGATGGCCAACAGTGATATTTTTTTCTCACTTGTACCATGCATGCCCTCCACAGCGCTTATGTAGGTATTTTTTAATTATCCTGCCACAGGATTTCACTACCAGCTCTAGTAGATAGGTTGCCAGCCAAGGTTATAGAGCTCAGTCTGTCCTGTTATTTAACCCTATAACTGGAGGTAAGGGATGGATTAATACCTTTCCCAAGGGTATTTGCGCGTAATGGATTGCAGGGAATTCAGCCGGAATTCCGAACTCGGCTCACCGAGAAATCAAATGCACTACAATGTACATCCATCATAAGCAAATATAAAAGCAATACATAGTCAGAAAATAAATGTTACAAATAAAACCGTTTTCTGCATAGTGATATTAGATTCGATTATAATAAATCAACAGGCGAATACTTGGTTACAAATTACTAATGGTTTTCTACCTCATCGTTTCCAGGGACAGTTTTCAGATATTTGCCTGATCTAGGACCGCTTATGTTAAAAATTACTCGGATGGAACTTAGTTAAGGGCTGTTTTTTACGTTTCTATAATTAGAGCATAGCCAATCACTGGAAGTTAACCTTCAATGAAAATCAGATTATATACTCTAGAGCAGAGTTTCCAAAACATTTTGAATCCTGATCCACTATCCATGACCATAGGTTATGGCGACCCATTCAAATTTACTGGGCAAAAACATATGAAAGAAAATAAAAAATACTGTCTAAATAGGTAAACGATGACGAATGATTAATTTGTTTCGGAATGACAAAACCTGACAAAAATGACAAAATAACATACTGCTTGATAAACAAAAGCTAGGCAATGAAAGACCGACTCTTGATCATTTCAACAAATAGTGTTTAATCGAAGGTAATGCATAATTATAATATAAATTTTTACAACATGTTAACATTCCGCTTGCGACCGACCAGATGGCCGTGACCCATTGTTTGGAAAATTCTGCTCTAGAGGATTATGGCCTTAATCTTATACGTTTTTACAGCATCTTCTTCTCCTTCTTTTATGAGACATGTCCTTTCAGAACGTAGGCGATCAGGCTTTCCACATCTCCCTGTCCCTGGTGGCTCTGTGGTGGAGACTTGCCTCGCCGAGGCGAAGGAAGGGCGGTTTGTTTGCGCGTGCGTTCGTAGATGTGATGGAGCCGCGGGGCGGGCTCGTGCGGGGCAGTTTTTCGAATGACACGGCGCATGCGTCATTGGTGAAAGTGAGGCTCTCGAAAAGGAAAAGATTACGAGACGAAAAAGACAGAGAGAAAGAGCCTACTTCTGCTTCGGAGTCACTTCGTTATTTACGACTCGAGAGGGCTACAAGGGTGGCTGGGAGACAGCATTTTGCTTACGGTGCGCAGGAAACGGAGTCCCTGGTGAAGCAGTGTTCCGGGTTCTCAGAGTAGCAGCTGGCAGAGTGGTTATTAATTCGTCTACGAACTACACTCTGAGAAGACACAGATACTCACAGGCTCTTAGCACGCTTTCTCCTGTTACACCACACAACCCTCGTTCCGTCATCCACCTGATCAGGTCTTTCAAATATGTTATCCGTTGCTTTCCTCTGTCTCTTTTTTCCTGTATCGGGCATGTTAGTATCAGGTTCTCCACGACCTCGTTCCTCATTGCATGTTCCAGGAACTTTATTTGTCTCTTCCTGATGCTCAGTATTAATTTCCTTTTCGTTTACATCCTTTCCAAAACATCATTATTGCTTACATGCTCGATCCATGATATTCGCAGCGTCCTTCTGTAGAACCACATTTCAGCTGCTTCAAGTTTTCCCTCAATCTTTGTTAATATTGTCCAACATTAAGGCAATTTTTCTTACGGCTGAAGTCGTCATCTTACGTCTTTCTCTCCTCAACATATATATATATATATATATATATATATATATATATATATCGTAACATCACATAGCAATCCAGTACTCTCTTCTTTGTTTTTAGCGAAATTGTCCTATTTCTTAATACATTACTCAACTTTTGGAATGCTTTCTTCACCATGCCAACTCGCCTTCGGATCTCTGTGTCGTACTTTCCGTCTTCTGTTAAATGTTTCAAAATGTTTAAAATACTCACTTTTCGCGCTGCATTATGTTTGGCTACCAGCTTCTTTAAATTTAAGTTAAAAATTATATTTTCAGAGACGTGTAAAAATACACCACGTTCAGGTTGAACAGTAAATCGCAATAAGATACCTTTTTTTCCTTTTATCAGATTCGTTAGAAATATTAGTTTAACACTAACGAGCTCATTAGCAAATATTCAATCTTATTGATTAAAGTCCTTTTTCTAGACTAATTTTGAGTGATTAACAATTTGGCAGACCATAAAATTCATACAAACATATATAGGTCTTTAAGCTTATCTTAAGACCCATTAACAGACGGCAATATATCTTCTTTTCGTTGTCATTCCTGTTCAGGAAGTCTGTTAATATGGCGCTCCACAACTTCCTATCAATTTTATCTCTAAATAAAGTTTGTTCCCTTGCTATTACTTCTAGTTCCTTTCTGCCATCGATTTATACCAGCCCGTCAATAAACAGCTCGATATTTCCCTCATGTATTCGATGTGCCCTGTGAGTATCAAATTCTCAAAGCGCACTTTTCTTATTGCCTGTATTAATTAAAATCGAATATTAATTTTCCGAAAGAGACGAGTGAGTAGTAATAGTTTGGTTGATTTATTTTTCAGATAACTGATTTGATAAGCAAAAAATGGTAGCCATATTGAACACAGATTTTGAAGATTGCAATCGTTCAAAAAATAAAAAATAAAATAAGGCACGTGTATTTTTCTGAAGATTTATGATGCTTTATTTTACGCATGCAGCTGAACAATTGGCACTGCAGCCATCTTGCTTACATTGCAGATCTTCAAGATGAATAGCAGGGACACCAGAATAGATACGGTATCAGTATTGAATCCAGTGTTCGAGAACAACAAATATGGACGATGATTAAAAAAGCAGACTATGTTTTAGGTATGTTTCACATTTTAGCGTCCTTTGATGACGCTAATGTAAAAATGTTTCAGCGGTTTTCTTCAGGGCGGCCCCGGCCTTTCGTTCACATCTCCCTGTATAGAAATTGTAAACATAACTTTCCTTGGTACATTGATATCTTGTATCTTGATGGTTATCATCAAGAGTGAGATGGGACAATGCTGACCGTCTGTGTCCACATCCCGGCGATGTTCAATACAGAAGAGCAACCCTAATCGGTCTGATGTCTCTCTGGTTGACCATTGTAAATATCCGGGACCTGAGTTGGGAGCCTCACAGGACGAAGATCACACTTGATTTTTATTGCCTCACAGTGAATGTATATTATTTACAAGAAAACCCGGTTTTCAAATCGTGACCATGAAAGCAGTCTGTACAGAGGGTTTTAAATTGTATTAAATTCTTTTAGTTTTCTTTACTTTTGAATAATGAAATGTTATGTTTGTTAAAAAATAACGAGCGCTATTATTGTAGAGACCGAAACAAAGAATTAAAAACATTTGCAAAAACCTCACAGCTACTGATCTCTCAACTGAATATCACTAACTCACTGGATAATATTTGACAGCAAGTCTCCTGTGTTCTCAAATTGTAATAAACAATTTTCCTATATTTTCTTTCACTGAAGATTACTTTTGAAAATTTAATTCACTTTTCAAATTCTTTCCAAATCAAAACAAAGGAGTATAAATCAATATATACCATCAGCATTGATTTGTTTCTATTTCCCAAACCTTTAATAAATCAATTTTCATATTTCTTGTCCAAATATATTTTTTCGTATCTAAGGCAATTTTTCTTACGGCTGAAGTCGTCATCTTACGTCTTTCTCTCCTCAACATATATATATATATATATAGTAACATAAATTAATAAATATTCATATGAGGGTACACACGTGCAAAAATATTATTATTAAGGTGTTAATAAAATATTTATCAATGTAGTATGAATAAATCTATTATATATATATATATATATAGTAACATAAATTAATAAATATTCATATGAGGGTACACACGTGTAAAATATTATTAAGGTGTTAATAAAATATTTATCACCGTAGTATGAATAAATCTATATATATATATATATATATATATATATATATATATATATATATATATATAGTAACATAAATTAATAAATATTTATATGAGGGTTCACACGTGTAAAAATATTATTATTAAGGTGTTAATAAAATATTTATCAACGTATATGAATAAATAATAAATCTATATATATATATATATATATATATATATATATATATATTGTGTGTATTTTGGCAGCATTTTTTCATTAATGCAGGTTTCATTGAATAATATAGACAAGTTTTGTCTATTAATTTTGTGTAGGATCCGTTCATACCGTCTGATATACTTGATGGTGATGTCGTTAAAAGACAACAAAAAATCACAGTATTTGTTGAATTTTTTATCAGGTCTAAGCTTTCGGCTCACATAAGCCATTATCAAAGAGTAAATAATAACACACAGTAAACATAGAACATTTAAGCTATTAACAATAAAGATAATTGAATTGAAAATATAAGTCCATCCCTACCGTGGCGGATGGCCGAAGACAGTGACAAAATAGTGGTGTTGTGGTCCCTGGTCTGATTACAGACATTTGAGTACGTTGTTGGAAATATCGAAATTGATTGTATTCAAACCAGGTTTAAACTGTTTAATGTAGAGTGCTTCGAGGATTTTTACTCAAACAAGAAAATAATAAGCAGAAACTAAAAATCCTCGAAGCACTCTACATTAAACAGTTTAAACCTGGTTTGAATACAATCAATTTCGATATTTCCAACAACGTACTCAAATGTCTGTAATCAGACCAGGGACCACAACACCACTATTTTGTCACTGTCTTCGGCCATCCGCCACGGTAGGGATGGACTTATATTTTCAATTCAATTATCTTTATTGTTAATAGCTTAAATGTTCTATGTTTACTGTGTGTTATTATTTACTCTTTGATAATGGCTTATGTGAGCCGAAAGCTTAGACCTGATAAAAAATTCAACAAATACTGTGATTTTTTGTTGTCTTTTAACGACATCACCATCAAGTATATCAGACGGTATGAACGGATCCTACACAAAATTAATAGACAAAACTTGTCTATATTATTCAATGAAACCTGCATTAATGAAAAAATGCTGCCAAAATACACACAATATATATATATATATATATATATATATATATATATATATATATATATGTCCCTCTTCGACTGTACAACTCGGATTCATGCAATCGTTATGTAATCATCAGGTGCATATTACAATTGACGATTAATAATTATAAATTTGAATTTCCGTTTATTCAATGTTCATGGATGAAGTTACATTACTGCTTCTTAATAACAAAAGTAAAAATTTAAACATTCTAATACTACATGTAGATATGAAAAATACAACTGAAATTTTTTAATAAAATTATAAAATTATTAATTTAATTTTATAAATTGATATTAAATTCAAATCTATTAAACGCCATCTATTAAAGCCATCTTCAGAGAGATTATTTTGACTTTAATAAAATAACATCCACCATCAACGACGATTTTATTTTGTGTTGACATAAAACTCCGCTAGGCTACAGCGATAGTTATCAAAAATAACAAACGCAGTTCTCAAATTTGCAATGCGGTTCTATGACGTCACACCGCGTGATAGCGAGAAATGACAACAAAAACATGTATTCAGATGCAATGTAACGTGTTATGTCCGGATTCAAAGGTGATTTTATTAAGTGTGGGTTTGTTTGGATTTAATGTACATGGCCTCCAATACCTGAAGGTTCCTCTTACTATGTGTATGAGTAAGGATCACCGTATTGTTGACCAAAATCTGTCTGATATCATTGCAAATTTGAGAACTGCGTTTGTTATTTTTGGTACCTATTGCCGTTGCCTAGCGGAGTTTTATGTCAACACAAAATAAAATCGTCGGTGATGGTGGATGTTATTGCATTACCATCTAAATAACCTCTCTGAAGATGGCTCATGTGAGCCGAAAGCTTAGAAGCAAATTAATAAAAAAATATCCAAATGTTGGAGAATGTTTGTCTTTATTTTCAAATGAAATTAAAGCCTAAATATGATGTTTAGAACGGCTCATGGTTAAACATTCATTGTCTCTTATATTTAACAGCATATGTTTAGAAAATTATTTGCTGCCTCGATACAATATATATATATATATATATATATATATATATATATATATATATATAACAGCTAATAATACTCACAAATGTTTTACCCTCATTTTTGACAGTAGCTCTAAATTTTTATATATTAAAACGCAACGGCCATAATGCTGAAATCAGAAAAAAAAACAGGAATTGGTGAGTTGAGTTGTTGTGGTGCAGTGGATATTTACTCGGAACGACAAATCAGAGAGCCGAGTTCGAATTCCATTTGAATTCCTTGCATTCACTTACGCACAAATACCCTTGGGAAAGGTATTAATCCGTCTATACCCTTCCGTTATGGGTTAAATAATAGGACAGATTTGGTTCTATAGCTTTGGCTGGCAACCAGTCTACTGCAGAAAGCAATGGCAACCTACTCCGGGATAAACCAGTCAGTCATGTCTCTTTCGAGACATGATCGCCAAAGCGTCTATCACGTATGGCACTTAACTGAATGAATATAATCGTTGGAAACATAATAAAGACTACTACTGGGTATAAAGTTGGGGATCAATTTATGTTGTTATGAAGTAATAAACTGATCCCCCACTAATTAGTACTTAATAATATAATACATCTCTTCTGCCTCTAACAATGAATCAAATAACACGACAGATTGGGTTCTATAACCTTGGCTGACAAACAGTCTACCACAAAAACAATGGCAACCTATTGCGGAATAATCGTTTATTCAGTCAGTCATGTCTCTTTCGAGACATGATCGCCCAAGCGTGTATCACGTATGGCACTTAACTGACTGACTGAGGTAGTATATCAGTTACAACCATGGGGAGCTTTCAGAATATATTAATGGATGTGAGAAAGTGAATGCGTGTGTGCCAATGCGCATGACCGCTGATATCTCTCAAGTTCAGAGATATATACAAAGTAACTATTTTGATATCATAATCAATTTAATCAATTTTCTCTTCTGCTAAAAGTTTATGGCTCGTCTCAGATGAGTTCACAGCTTCAAAAATAAGCCAGAGTTTAAAAAGGACAAACTACTAAAGAATGAAAGAAGATAAAAAAGAAAACAAGAAAAAAAAAACAGTGAATAATATTCATTCATCTGTGAAAGCTTTTAAATTCTATCAAATCCCCACCCGATTATCCAACAATCTACCTAACTTGCTAACCCGGTCGAACACCGTCCCCCATTTCGAAAGTTCAATTCTGCGAACAAGTCGAAAGTTCTTTCTTCCTCGCTGGTCAGTGAAGCATGAAGTTGAAGAGGCAAGATCAAGTTTATGTTGGAAGTTCGATGGTCATCGAAACTATATCGAAGGACAGAATGTTTGCAAATATGCAGCTGCTATTTGAAATCGGACTGACTTCTCATTAACTTTTCTTTTTCTTTTTTTCGTTCTTCAGTCATTCATGTTCTTGTTCTTTTCGTTCTTGCCGTTTTTCTTCCACAACACACTGTCTGGTTGGAATTTTTGCGAGTCTGTCGAGTTTCGTCTCGTTCTATTCGATGGCTAGTCTGTTTCGAGCCAAGAAATATTGAATCTGGACCAAATCAAGTGCAGGTAATTTTAAGAAATCGAATCACGAAAATTGAGAAAAAGCAGTATTTTTGAAGAAAATTAATACGCCACATTGGGTCTAGACACACGCACGCACACACACACAGATAATCTCACACACACATACACAGATACACTCACGCACACACACACACACACACACACACACACACACACACACACACACACACATATATATATAGTATTTTCTTTAGCTACCGTTTTCTACGAATATATATATATATATATATATATATATATGTATATAATAATAAAATCGACTCTGTACGTATCCAAATCTTAAAATCTTACACAAGTAATTTTTTAGGACCACGAATAACCGGCAGAATCTAACTCCGTTATTGTCCGCCGCTATAAAGCTTTGGACAATGAGGGGGAAAAAAAGAAAACTGCGGAGCACCGACAATACATACAGTACTTCACAGCAAAGAAAAAAACCCTCAAACGGAACGAACCACAAAGAAAGAAAAGTGCTCGATACAAAACTAACCAAAAAGGATTAACCAAGAGGCAGTGACGTAGAGCAAAAACACACGAGAAAAAATCGCAAGATCGCCAAGACCTACCGCGGTTTCGCACAACGGCTCGTCAGGGCCGTTGTGCGAAACCGCGGTAGGTCTTGGCGATTTTTTCTCGTGTATATATGTATATATATATATATATTATATATATATAAACAGAGAGAGATAGATAGATATATAGATATTATCTTAATTTTAAAGCATGATTTACAGTTTCATGCATTACGCAGTCATCAGGTGAATATTATATCTCATAATTTAAATATAAGATAATATATATATTTATCAATGTATACTTTATAGCTCTGTTATATAACACTGAGCACTGTTTTGTTATAATCATATCGCCCCAAGCAAGGCAGCTTAATGTCATTGGTGCGCAGGGAGTTACATGAGAGAAAAGTAGGAGAAAGAGTGACAAGTTATAGGGGGTTTCAGGCAGTGGGTAAGAGAAGGATGAGAATATTGATGAGAATATTGATGAGAGTGGAGTAGCTGGAGAAAGGAACATGAGAGAGTGGATGCAAGTTAGTGAGATAGCAGATGACTATTGACTTTACATTTAAATTCTTGGAGATTGTAGCTGTCGGGAAAGTAAGTAAACGAAAGGGAATTCCGCAGGCCTGAAGTGCGAGAAAAGAATCTGATGGAGTAGAATTTGCATTTACATTTTATTCGTTTCACAGTAAAATGGTGGGACCTAGTGGTTAATTTTGTGGCTCCAGTAAATTAATATATAGGGTTCACCAGTGAGTAAAGTTCATCGAAGTAGAAAAAATAATTTTTATCTGGTTTTAATAAAACCAGAAAATTACTCATATATCGTTGTGTGCCTGCATGTGTACACATATGTATATTTATTTAAATCCACAGACACACACACACACACACACACACACACACACACACATACTCAAACAAGAAAATAATAAGCAGAAACTAAAAATCCTCGAAGCACTCTACATTAAACAATTTAAACCTGGTTTGAATACAATCAATTTCGATATTTCCAACAACGTACTCAAATGTCTGTAATCAGACCAGGGACCACAACACCACTATTTTGTCACTGTCTTCGGCCATCCGCCACGGTAGGGATGGACTTATATTTTCAATTCAATTATCTTTATTGTTAATAGCTTAAATGTTCTATGTTTACTGTGTGTTAATATTTACTCTTTGATAATGGCTTATGTGAGCCGAAAGCTTAGACCCGATAAAAAATTCAACAAATACTGTGATTTTTTTGTTGTCTTTTAACGACATCACCATCAAGTATATCAGACGGTATGAACGGATCCTACACAAAATTAATAGACAAAACTTGTCTATATTATTCAATGAAACCTGCGTTAATATATATATATATATATATATATATGAGATAACAATATATAGTTTATATATATTTAACTGTATATCGTTATCTCATATATATTGGTCATCTACATACAAGCCTGTTTGGCTGTATCACAGCTCATCAGTGTAGCTAGACACATCCACTCACTTCTAGCCGGGATTGAAACTCGACCGATTTGGTGTTACTCGGAGTCGCTACCCACTAAGCCATACACACAATTTAAATATATATATATATATATGTGTGTGTGGCTGAATATGGCTAATTATGCTTACTCATATTTATGTTTATGTTTACATGATCTTATACAAACGCATATTTTATGCACAAACAAACGCAGACAATTATATACTACCGGTCATAATTATTAGGCCACCCATTTTTTTTAAAGAAATGATGTATTTCATATTATTTTTCGTATTTATTGCCAAATGAAAATAGAATATTTTTTTTGTTATTTCTTATTTGCAAAGTTTTACAAGGCAAGGAAGCAAAGATGAACTCGTCTGAATCATCGGAAATTTTCTTCATTCTTTCATTGATGAAACTGAAATATAGGTAACTATAAAATATTTAAAAATATATTTGATGCACATGCTAGTGTGCAATATTAACAAAAGAATCATTTTATTTTCATTTACAATTGTTCACTTGGCAATAAATACTACAAAAATAGTATGAAATACATCATTTTTTAAAACACTGGGATGACCTAATATTTGTGGCCTGTAGTGTATATATATATATATATATATATATATATATATATATATATATGTATATATATATAGAGAGAGAGAGACAGAGAGAAAGAGAGATAGATGTGAGTTTGTAACCCTTGGTTTCACGCTCTTGCGATCGTCAGACAAACTGATTAAATTTTTTAAAAATTCGTTTTATGTAGGGTTGCGTATATTCGTATATTTTTGTGGAAGTGGGGGAAATCTGTCGGCATGACAGACGCATATATATATATATATATATATATAGAGAGAGAGAGAGAGAGAGAGCCTTTGCCCTGACGATCCGTAGTGTGAAACCGCGGTAGGTTTTGGCTCACTCTAGATTTTTGTGTATATATATATATATATATATATTGATATTTATAATTATATACATACACTTTTCACACACACACACACACACACACACACACACACACACACACACACACACACACACACACACACACATATATATATATATATATGTAGTTTATTACTATATTTTCATTAGAATTTTTTGCATTTCAAATTTGCTATTACCACTTCGCTTCGTATTTTTGCTTTCAAACTGCCAGATATTAGATTTGAAATTTACTTGAGACATTGACAGCGTCAACATTTTTGGCAGGTAAAAAGGAGAAAAGCATAAAAAGAAGAAGAAAGAAGTGGAAAAAGAAAACTTTATTAGAGAACGATAAAGAAATAGTATCAGATGAAATGAAATACAAACAAAATTCACATAAATCAAAAAAAAGGAAAACCAAATCTCGTCTAAACCTTTAAAATCTCGTCTAAACCTGTAATCCATCCACTTGTAAAGTGCTCTCTGTTTGTTTTGATTTTATTAAAATTCAAAAGCTTTTTACCTGCTTTCAAGTATATCTCATTTTGCACCCGCTTCTGCTTTGTTTCTTTAACATATATACAGCGATATCCTTGCATCAAAAACTTTTTCAACTTCAGATAAACACACACACGCATACGCACACACACACACACACACACACACACACACACACACACACACATATATATATATATACAGAGAGAGAGAAAGTGAAAGAGACAGAGAGAGAGAGAGAGAGTGGGGGGGGATAGACAGATATGAATTGAATTAGATCTGCATAACACTCTTTGAATATACCCTGGGAACACATAAACAGTTTACATTGCAGTAAATCCATAATATTACACAATCGTAAAGCTAGATTTAAAAAAGGCACATTTGATGTACTAAAACGTTTGTTTGACGGAGCTAAGGTCTTCGAACTAATATATTCTAAAAACGACCAACGAAATAGTACAACTGTGTAAATTTTCAAGAAAATCGGTTCAGCCGTTTCGGAGTCTATAGGTAACGGACACACACACACACACACACACACACACAAACATATACACACAGTAAAAGTTCCATTTATAAATAAGTTTAGATTAAATATATATTCAAGCACGTTTGTTTGAATAATTAAGGCATATTCTGTTTATTTTTATCTTAATTCTCACATAGTCACGGATTACTTTTCCTTGTGCCTTCCATGATATCAATAAGAAAGGCGTGATAGTTTTTACCATCTGTTTTCTTTTCAATATGATGCAGGATCATCTTTGTATGGTTATGTAGCTCTTGATATAATTGTAAAATTATATAACCACTGATATATTTGTACAAGTATCTAAAACAAAGTTGAAACAAATATGTTCGTCGCATTTAAATCTAACTATAATAAAAATTCAACAAAAATTCGACGACTACACCAGATTGCAACAAGTTTCCAAGAATTCTATTATCTAGTGAAAGTGAAAATCAAAATGCTAATCACAGCAAAGCAGAACAAGGCAATTTAAAATTCCCAAAATAATTGCTGACTACAAACCAGGATACATTTATGGAATTATAAAAATACATGAACCTAAAATCTCTCTCCTTCTATCATAACCCAAAACTCTCTCCAGTTTTCCAATTAATCAAAATCAATAACCAACTCGCTACACCATAAATACGTAGTAATTATAGCATAAAATCAACTCACAAATTAATCCAAATCTTAAAAACACTAAAATCTAAAATGAAACCAGAGCCCCAGTTGACGGTGAAATTTTATTTCTTAATGTCTGAGTTAGAGAAACGATTGATATAATTTTAAAGAATATTTACAACAATCTATCTTTTCCGCCATTAACAATTAGAAGTAACATATTACGGAAACTACTTTTGACTTGTACCACCGAGGCGCCTTCTATGACCAACAAAACAATAAGTACGTACAACATGATGGTGTGTCCATGGGTTCAGATTTGAGACCAGCTTTTAATAACTTCCACCTGAGTGAACTAGAAATCAAAATATTTAGTCGCTCTAAAAGTGTTCTCTATCTACCTAAAATATATAGGTATATTCTCATCTTTGTCAAAAACTAAAGTACATGAACTACAAAAACTCACTAAAATTTCCGTTCATATTAGAACTTAACCATAACAACAAAATTCATTTTCGTGATATATTGATAGTCAGCAATAATAATAAATTTACTTTTTCCCCATATCAAAACCCTAAATAGCATAAACACATGACAAAGAATGTCGTAGGTACTACAAAATAGCGATTATACAAAATTTTATAAACAGTGGAAAATTTAATTCTTCAACGAAAAAGATTCCCGACATGGAATTTATAAAAAAGTAAACAGACTCTCATCAATAATGACCTTCCTAAATACATTTTTGTTGAACAAATTAGACGAGCTATTAGAAATATTAACATAAATTAAATCCAACATAATAACTTAAAATATCAACCTACTTTAGCACAATTAAATACACTCTAACTTCAAACAAGATAAAAAAAAATTCTAATCAAACTCAAATGTACAAAATGGGTTATTTTCCGTAATTTTACTCATATTTTTTGTACAGTTCACATGTCAAATACTGAATTATTCGCCGATATTGATTTACTTTACATTTATGAACACAAATGAGTCAGAATACAAATTCTGAATATTTAAAATAAAAACGAACTCTTACACAATTTTGGTAGACTGCTTTTTAAGACTATTTACTTATTTTCATATATATATATATATATATATATACACTACGCTCTCACACACTGATTGAGAACTCTGGAAGAATGGAAGACTTTGAAAAACAAGCTACTCTGGCATTTACGCATCATTCATTCAGCAATGAATTAGAACACTCTCAGCTATTGGGCGTGTATAATGATAATATACACGCTTAAAAGTCTGCCTCCTTCTATTGAGAGCCCGTTTACTCAGAGGTAGTATCACTGACTGACGCCAATTCAGTCGGGTTCCAATCCTGGGTAAAAAGCAATCGGCTGTCTAACCGTACTGATGAGCGGTGATACAGCAAAACAGATCTGTCTGCGTATGACTATATATATATATATATATATATATATATATATAGTCATAAAACCGCATCGCAAACTTAAGAACTGCGTTTATTATTTTTGGAAACTATCGCCGTTGCCAAGCGGAGTTTTAAGTCAACACAAAATAAAATCGTCCGTGATGGTGGTTTTTATAATATTTCAGTTTAAACTACCTCTCTGAAGATGGCTCATGTGAACCGACAGCTTAGAAGAAAACCAATAAATAATTATCCAAATGTTGGAGAATTTTTGTCTTTATTTTCAACTGAAATTAAAGCAAAAATTCGACGTTTAGAATGGCTCATAATTAAACATAATAGACATTCATTGTCTCTTATATCCAACGATTAGAGTTTATTAAATGTGAAAAAAAAACCTTGGCAAATATGAAAATAAATTCAACAAAAACTTAGAAATCATCATAGACCATAAGTAGCGATATTTAGATCCATTAATTTTAATAAACTATAATTTTTTCGAAAAGACAAAACTATTATTATGGATTTCTTTCCGCTTTCCGGTTGATACATGAAGCATTTTCCACTCTATCAAACATTTCCCTCTGACAATCATCTCCGAACACTATCAGTATTTCTTTGGATTGCGTTCAGATGAACACCATTAATTAGTTCCACTAGTTTTTACCTTCAAGGAAAGAAACCGTCATGACACGCACATTATAGCTTAACAATTCGTATTCTACGAGAAAGGAATCAATTCTACTCGTTCCCACTAACTGCTGATTTGTAGAACGAACTTCTAAGAGGAGGTTTGATTTATCAAAACACTCTTAATCTTTACAAGTTTATGATTAATCGTTATCTTCTCCATATAGCCCCATAAACTTGTTCTTTTCTACGAGGGTCATTCAATAAATAGTGAATCTTTAGGTATAAGGACATCTATGAGGGTCATTCAATAAATAAGGTGAATTTTTCGGTATGAGGACATCTACGAGGGTCATTCAATAAATAAGGTGAATTTTTCGGTATTAGGACATCTACGAGTGTCATTCAATAAATAAGGTGAATTTTTCGGTATAAGGACATCTACGAGGGTCATTCAATAAATAAGGTGAATTTTTCGGGATAAGGGCTTCTACGAGTGTCATTCAATAAATAATGTGAATTTTTCGGGATAAGATCATCTACGAGGGTCATTCAATAAATAATGTGAATTTTTCGGGAAAAGGTCATCTATGAGCGTCATTCAGTAAATAAGGTGAATTTTTCGGTATAAGGACTTCTACGAGTGTCATTCAATAAATAAGGTGAATTTTTCGGGATAAGATCATCTACGAGGGTCATTCAATAAATAATGTGAATTTTTCGGGATAAGATCATCTACGAGGGTCATTCAATAAATAATGTGAATTTTCCGGGATAAGGTCATCTATGAGCGTCATTCAATAAATAAGGTGAATTTTTCGGTATAAGGACTTCTACGAGTGTCATTCAATAAATAATGTGAATTTTTCGGGATAAGGTCATCTACGAGGGTCATTCAATAAATAAGGTGAATTTTTCGGTATAAGGGCTTCTACGAGTGTCATTCAATAAATAATGTGAATTTTTCGGGATGAGGTCATCTACGAGGGTCATTCAATAAATAATGTGAATTTTTCGGGATAAGATCATCTACGAGGGTCATTCAATAAATAAGGTGAATTTTTCGGTATAAGGGCTTCTACGAGTGTCATTCAATAAATAAGGTGAATTTTTCGGGATGAGGTCATCTACGAGGGTCATTCAATAAATAATGTGAATTTTTCGGGATAAGGGCTCCTACGAGGGTCATTCAATAAATAAGGTGAATTTTTCGGTATAAGGGCTTCTACGAGTGTCATTCAATAAATAATGTGAATTTTTCGAGATGAGGTCATCTACGAGGGTCATTCAATAAATAATGTGAATTTTTCGGGATAAGATGATCTACGAGGGTCATTCAATAAATAAGGTGAATTTTTCGGTATAAGGGCTTCTACGAGGGTCATTCAATAAATAATGTGAATTTTTCGGGATGAGGTCATCTACGAGGGTCATTCAATAAATAATGTGAATTTTTCGGTATAAGGGCTTCTACGAGTGTCATTCAATAAATAATGTGAATTTTTCGGGATGAGGTCATCTACGAGGGTCATTCAATAAATAAGGTGAATTTTTCGGTATAAGGTCATCTACGAGTGTCATTCAATAAATAAGGTGAATTTTTCGGGATAAGGACTTCTACGAGTGTCATTCAATAAATAATGTGAATTTTTCGGGATGAGGTCATCTACGAGGGTCATTCAATAAATAAGGTGTATTTTTCGGGATAAGGGCTTCTACGAGTGTCATTCAATAAATAATGTGAATTTTTCGGGATGAGGTCATCTACGAGGGTCATTCAATAAATAATGTGAATTTTTCGGGATAAGATCATCTACGAGGGTCATTCAATAAATAAGGTGAATTTTTCGGGATAAGGTCATCTACGAGGGTCATTCAATAAATAAGGTGAATTTTACGGGATAAGGGCTTCTACGAGTGTCATTCAATAAATAATGTGAATTTTTCGGGATGAGGTCATCTACGAGGGTCATTCAATAAATAATGTGAATTTTTCGGGATAAGATCATCTACGAGGGTCATTCAATAAATAAGGTGAATTTTTCGGTATAAGATCATCTACGAGGGTCATTCAATAAATAAGGTGAATTTTTCGGGATAAGGGCTTCTACGAGTGTCATTCAATAAATAATGTGAATTTTTCGGGATGAGGTCATCTACGAGGGTCATTCAATAAATAATGTGAATTTTTCGGGATAAGGTCATCTACGAGGGTCATTCAATAAATAAGGTGAATTTTTCGGTATAAGGGCTTCTACGAGTGTCATTCAATAAATAAGGTGAATTTTTCGGGATAAGGACTTCTACGAGTGTCATTCAATAAATAATGTGAATTTTTCGGGATGAGGTCATCTACGAGGGTCATTCAATAAATAAGGTGAATTTTTCGGGATAAGGGCTTCTACGAGTGTCATTCAATAAATAATGTGAATTTTTCGGGATGAGGTCATCTACGAGTGTCATTCAATAAATAATGTGAATTTTTCGGGATGAGGTCATCTACGAGGGTCATTCAATAAATAATGTGAATTTTTCGGGATAAGATCATCTACGAGGGTCATTCAATAAATAAGGTGAATTTTTCGGTATAAGGTCATCTACGAGGGTCATTCAATAAATAAGGTGAATTTTTCGGGATAAGGGCTTCTACGAGTGTCATTCAATAAATAATGTGAATTTTTCGGGATGAGGTCATCTACGAGGGTCATTCAATAAATAAGGTGAATTTTTCGGTATGAGGACATCTACGAGGGTCATTCAATAAATAAGGTGAATTGTTCGGTATTAGGACATCTACGAGTGTCATTCAATAAATAAGGTGAATTTTTCGGTATAAGGACATCTACGAGGGTCATTCAATAAATAAGGTGAATTTTTCGGGATAAGGGCTTCTACGAGTGTCATTCAATAAATAATGTGAATTTTTCGGGATAAGATCATCTACGAGGGTCATTCAATAAATAATGTGAATTTTTCGGGAAAAGGACTTCTACGAGGGTCATTCAATAAATAATGTGAATTTTTCGGGATAAGGTCATCTATGAGCCTCATTCAATAAATAAGGTGAATTTTTCGGGATGAGGTCATCTACGAGGGTCATTCAATAAATAATGTGAATTTTTCGGGATAAGATCATCTACGAGGGTCATTCAATAAATAAGGTGAATTTTTCGGGATAAGGTCATCTACGAGGGTCATTCAATAAATAAGGTGAATTTTTCGGGATAAGATCATCTACGAGGGTCATTCAATAAATAAGGTGAATTTTTCGGTATAAGGACATCTACGAGGGTCATTCAATAAATAAGGTGAATTTTTCGGGATAAGGGACTTCTACGAGTGTCATACAATAAATAATGTGAATTTTTCGGGATAAGGTCATCTACGAGGGTCATTCAATAAATAAGGTGAATTTTTCGGTATAAGGGCTTCTACGAGTGTCATTCAATAAATAATGTGAATTTTTCGGGATGAGGTCATCTACGAGGGTCATTCAATAAATAATGTGAATTTTTCGGTATAAGGGCTTCTACGACTGTCATTCAATAAATAAGGTGAATTTTTCGGGATGAGGTCATCTACGAGGGTCATTCAATAAATAATGTGAATTTTTCGGGATAAGGTTATCTACGAGGGTCATTCAATAAATAAGGTGAATTTTTCGGTATAAGGGCTTCTACGAGTGTCATTCAATAAATAAGGTGAATTTTTCGGGATAAGGACTTCTACGAGTGTCATTCAATAAATAATGTGAATTTTTCGGGATGAGGTCATCTACGAGGGTCATTCAATAAATAAGGTGAATTTTTCGGTATAAGGACATCTACGAGTGTCATTCAATAAATAAGGTGAATTTTTCGGTATAAGGATATCTACGAGTGTCATTCAATAAATAAGGTGAATTTTTCGGGAAAAGGACTTCTACGAGGGTCATTCAATAAATAATGTGAATTTTTCGGGATAAGGTCATCTATGAGCGTCATTCAATAAATAAGGTGAATTTTTCGGGATGAGGTCATCTACGAGGGTCATTCAATAAATAATGTGAATTTTTCGGGATAAGATCATCTACGAGGGTCATTCAATAAATAAGGTGAATTTTTCGGGATAAGGTCATCTACGAGGGTCATTCAATAAATAAGGTGAATTTTTCGGGATAAGATCATCTACGAGGGTCATTCAATAAATAAGGTGAATTTTTCGGTATAAGGACATCTACGAGGGTCATTCAATAAATAAGGTGAATTTTTCGGGATAAGGACTTCTACGAGTGTCATTCAATAAATAATGTGAATTTTTCGGGATAAGGTCATCTACGAGGGTCATTCAATAAATAAGGTGAATTTTTCGGTATAAGGGCTTCTACGAGTGTCATTCAATAAATAATGTGAATTTTTCGGGATGGGGTCATCTACGAGGGTCATTCAATAAATAAGGTGAATTTTTCGGGATAAGGGCTTCTACGAGTGTCATTCAATAAATAATGTGAATTTTTTGGGATGAGGTCATCTACGAGGGTCATTCAATAAATAATGTGAATTTTTCGGGATAAGATCATCTACGAGGGTCATTCAATAAATAAGGTGAATTTTTCGGGATAAGGTCATCTACGAGGGTCATTCATAAATAAGGTGAATTTTTCGGGATAAGGGCTTCTACGAGTGTCATTCAATAAATAATGTGAATTTTTCGGGATGAGGTCATCTACGAGGGTCATTCAATAAATAATGTGAATTTTTCGGGATAAGATCATCTACGAGGGTCATTCAATAAATAAGGTGAATTTTTCGGTATAAGGTCATCTACGAGGGTCATTCAATAAATAAGGTGAATTTTTCGGGATAAGGGCTTCTACTAGTGTCATTCAATAAATAATGTGAATTTGTCGGGATGAGGTCATCTACGAGGGTCATTCAATAAATAATGTGAATTTTTTGGGATAAGGTCATCTACGAGGGTCATTCAATAAATAAGGTGAATTTTTCGGTATAAGGTCATCTACGAGGGTCATTCAATAAATAAGGTGAATTTTTCGGGATAAGGGCTTCTACGAGTGTCATTCAATAAATAATGTGAATTTTTCGGGATGAGGTCACCTACGAGGGTCATTCAATAAATAATGTGAATTTTTCGGTATAAGGTCATCTACGAGGGTCATTCAATAAATAAGGTGAATTTTTCGGTATAAGGGCTTCTACGAGTGTCATTCAATAAATAAGGTGAATTTTTCGGGATAAGGACTTCTACGAGTGTCATTCAATAAATAATGTGAATTTTTCGGGATGAGGTCATCTACGAGGGTCATTCAATAAATAAGGTGAATTTTTCGGGATAAGGGCTTCTACGAGTGTCATTCAATAAATAATGTGAATTTTTCGGGATGAGGTCATCTACGAGGGTCATTCAATAAATAAGGTGAATTTTTCGGGATAAGGTCATCTACGAGGGTCATTCAATAAATAAGGTGAATTTTTCGGTATAAGGGCTTCTACGAGTGTCATTCAATAAATAAGGTGAATTTTTCGGGATAAGGACTTCTACGAGTGTCATTCAATAAATAATGTGAATTTTTCGGGATGAGGTCATCTACGAAGGTCATTCAATAAATAATGTGAATTTTTCGGGATAAGATCATCTACGAGGGTCATTCAATAAATAAGGTGAATTTTTCGGGATAAGGTCATCTACGAGGGTCATTCAATAAATAAGGTGAATTTTTCGGGATAAGGGCTTCTACGAGTGTCATTCAATAAATAATGTGAATTTTTCGGGATGAGGTCATCTACGAGGGTCATTCAATAAATAATGTGAATTTTTTCGGGATAAGGTCATCTACGAGGGTCATTCAATAAATAAGGTGAATTTTTCGGTATAAGGGCTTCTACGAGTGTCATTCAATAAATAAGGTGAATTTTTCGGGATAAGGACTTCTACGAGTGTCATTCAATAAATAATGTGAATTTTTCGGGATGAGGTCATCTACGAGGGTCATTCAATAAATAAGGTGAATTTTTCGGGATAAGGGCTTCTACGAGTGTCATTCAATAAATAATGTGAATTTTTCGGGATGAGGTCATCTACGAGGGTCATTCAATAAATAATGTGAATTTTTCGGGATCAGATCATCTACGAGGGTCATTCAATAAATAAGGTGAATTTTTCGGGATCAGATCATCTACGAGGGTCATTCAATAAATAAGGTGAATTTTTCGGGATAAGGACTTCTACGAGTGTCATTCAATAAATAAGGTGAATTTTTCGGGATAAGGGCTTCTACGAGTGTCATTCAATAAATAATGTGAATTTTTCGGGATGAGGTCATCTACGAGGGTTCATTCAATAAATAATGTGAATTTTTCGGGATAAGATCATCTACGAGGGTCATTCAATAAATAAGGTGAATTTTTCGGGATAAGGTCATCTACGAGGGTCATTCTATAAATAAGGTGAATTTTTCGGGATAAGACTTCTACAGTGTCATTCAATAAATAATGTGAATTTTTCGGGATAAGGTCATCTACGAGGGTCATTCAATAAATAAGATGAATTTTTCGGGATAAGGACTTCTACGAGTGTCATTCAATAAATAATGTGAATTTTTCGGGATAAGGTCATCTACGGGGGTCATTCAATAAATAAGGTGAATTTTTCGTTATAAGGGCTTCTACGAGTGTCATTCAATAAATAATGTGAATTTTTCGGGATAAGGTCATCTACGAGGGTCATTCAATAAATAAGGTGAATTTTTCGGTATAAGGACTTCTACGAGTGTCATTCAATAAATAATGTGAATTTTTCGGGATAAGGTCATCTACGAGAGTCATTCAATAAATAAGGTGAATTTTTCGGTATAAGGGCTTCTACGAGTGTCATTCAATAAATAATGTAGATTTTTTCGGGATGAGGTCATCTACGAGGGTCATTCAATAAATAAGGTGAATTTTTCGGGATAAGGGCTTCCACAGTGTCATTCAATAAATAATGTGAATTTTTCGGGATGAGGTCATCTACGAGGTCATTCAATAAATAAGGTGAATTTTTCGGGATAAGGTCATCTACGAGGTCATTCAATAAATAAGGTGAATTTTTCGGGATAAGGGCTTCTACGAGTGTCATTCAATAAATAATGTGAATTTTTCGGGATGAGGTCATCTACGAGGGTCATTCAATAAATAATGTGAATTTTCCGGGATAAGATCATCTACGAGGTCATTCAATAAATAAGGTGAATTTTTCGGTATAAGGGAAATTTCTACGAGTGTCATTCAATAAATAATGTGAATTTTTCGGGATGAGGTCATCTACGAGGGTCATTCAATAAATAATGTGAATTTTTCAGGATAAGATCATCTACGAGGTCATTCAATAAATAAGGTGAATTTTTCGGGATAAGGTCATCTACGAGGGTCATTCATAAATAAGGTGAATTTTTTCGGGATAAGGGCTTCTACGATGTCATTCAATAAATAATGTGAATTTTTCGGGATGAGGTCATCTACGAGGGTCATTCAATAAATAATGTGAATTTTTCGGGATAAGATCATCTACGAGGGTCATTCAATAAATAAGGTGAATTTTTCGGTATAAGGTCATCTACGAGGGTCATTCAATAAATAAGTTGAATTTTCGGGATAAGGGCTTCTACTAGTGTCATTCAATAAATAATGTGAATTTTTCGGGATGAGGTCATCTACGAGGGTCATTCAATAAATAATGTGAATTTTTCGGGATAAGGTCATCTACGAGGTCATTCAATAAATAAGGTGAATTTTTCCGGTATAAGGGCTTCTACGAGTGTCATTCCAATAAATAAGGTGAATTTTTCGGGATAAGGACTTCTACAAGTGTCATTCAATAAATAATGTGAATTTTTCGGTATAAGGTCATCTACGAGGGTCATTCAATAAATAAGGTGAATTTTTCGGGATAAGGGCTTCTACAGTGTCATTCAATAAATAATGTGAATTTTTCGGGATGAGGTCACCTACGAGGTCATTCAATAAATATTAGCCAGATTTTTCGGGATAAGGTCATCTACGAGGGTCATTCAATAAATAAGGTGAATTTTTCGGTATAAGGGCTTCACGAGTGTCATTCAATAAATAAGGTGAATTTTTCGGGATAAGGACTTCTACGAGTGTCATTCAATAAATAATGTGAATTTTTTCGGGATGAGGTCATCTACGAGGGTCATTCAATAAATAAGGTGAATTTTTCGGGATAAGGGCTTCTACGAGTGTCATTCAATAAATAATGTGAATTTTTCGGGATGAGGTCATCTACGAGGGTCATTCAATAAATAAGGTGAATTTTTCGGGATCAGATCATCTACGAGGGTCATTTCAATAAATAAGGTGAATTTTTCGGGATAAGGACTTCTACGAGTGTCATTCAATAAATAAGGTGAATTTTTCGGGATAAGGGCTTCTACGGTGTCATTCAATAAATAATGTGAATTTTTCGGGATGAGGTCATCTACGAGGGTCATTCAATAAATAATGTGAATTTTTCGGGATAAGATCATCTACGAGGTCATTCAATAAATAAGGTGAATTTTTCGGGATAAGGTCATCTTTAGGGTCATTCTATAAATAAGGTGAATTTTTCGGGATAAGGGCTTCTACGAGTGTCATTCAATAAATAATGTGAATTTTTCGGGATAAGGTCATCTACGGGGTCATTCAATAAATAAGATAGATTTTTCGGGATAAGGACTTCTACAGTGTCATTCAATAAATAATGTGAATTTTTCGGGATAAGGTCATCTACGAGGTCATTCAATAAATAAGGTGAATTTTTCGTTATAAGGGCTTCTACGAGTGTCATTCAATAAATAATGTGAATTTTCCGGGATAAGGTCATCTACGAGGAATTAATTCAATAAATAAGGTGAATTTTTCGGTATAAGGACTTCTACGAGTATCATTCAATAAATAATGTGAATTTTTCAGGATAAGGTCATCTACGAGAGTCATTCAATAAATAAGGTGAATTTTTCGGTATAAGGGCTTCTACGAGTGTCATTCAATAAATAATGTGAATTTTTCGGGATGAGGTCATCTACGAGGGTCATTCAATAAATAAGGTGAATTTTTCCGGGATAAGGGCTTCTACGAGTGTCATTCAATAAATAATGTGAATTTTTCGGGATGAGGTCATCTACCAGGTCATTCAATAAATAAGGTGAATTTTTCGGGATAAGGTCATCTACGAGGGTCATTTCAATAAATAAGGTGAATTTTTCAGGATAAGGGCTTCTACGAGTGCCATTCAATAAATAATGTGAATTTTTCGGGATGAGGTCATCTACGAGGGTCATTCAATAAATAATGTGAATTTTTCGGGATAAGATCATCTACGAGGGTCATTCAATAAATAAGGTGAATTTTTCGGTATAAGGGCTTCTACGAGTGTCATTCAATAAATAATGTGAATTTTTCGGGATGAGGTCATCTACGAGGGTCATTCAATAAATAATGTGAATTTTTCGGGATAAGATCATCTACGAGGGTCATTCAATAAATAAGGTGAATTTTTCGGGATAAGGTCATCTACGAGGGTCATTCATAAATAAGGTGAATTTTTCGGGATAAGGGCTTCTACGAGTGTCATTCAATAAATAATGTGAATTTTTCGGGATGAGGTCATCTACGAGGGTCATTCAATAAATAATGTGAATTTTTCGGGATAAGATCATCTACGAGGGTCATTCAATAAATAAGGTGAATTTTTCGGTATAAGGTCATCTACGAGGGTCATTCAATAAATAAGTTGAATTTTTCGGGATAAGGGCTTCTACTAGTGTCATTCAATAAATAATGTGAATTTTTCGGGATGAGGTCATCTACGAGGGTCATTCAATAAATAATGTGAATTTTTCGGGATAAGGTCATCTACGAGGGTCATTCAATAAATAAGGTGAATTTTTCGGTATAAGGGCTTCTACGAGTGTCATTCAATAAATAAGGTGAATTTTTCGGGATAAGGACTTCTACGAGTGTCATTCAATAAATAATGTGAATTTTTCGGTATAAGGTCATCTACGAGGGTCATTCAATAAATAAGGTGAATTTTTCGGGATAAGGGCTTCTACGAGTGTCATTCAATAAATAATGTGAATTTTTCGGGATGAGGTCACCTACGAGGGTCATTCAATAAATAATGTGAATTTTTCGGGATAAGGTCATCTACGAGGGTCATTCAATAAATAAGGTGAATTTTTCGGTATAAGGGCTTCTACGAGTGTCATTCAATAAATAAGGTGAATTTTTCGGGATAAGGACTTCTACGAGTGTCATTCAATAAATAATGTGAATTTTTCGGGATGAGGTCATCTACGAGGGTCATTCAATAAATAAGGTGAATTTTTCGGGATAAGGGCTTCTACGAGTGTCATTCAATAAATAATGTGAATTTTTCGGGATGAGGTCATCTACGAGGGTCATTCAATAAATAAGGTGAATTTTTCGGGATAAGGTCATCTACGAGGGTCATTCAATAAAAAAGGTGAATTTTTCGGTATAAGGGCTTCTACGAGTGTCATTCAATAAATAAGGTGAATTTTTCGGGATAAGGACTTCTACGAGTGTCATTCAATAAATAATGTGAATTTTTCGGGATGAGGTCATCTACGAGGGTCATTCAATAAATAATGTGAATTTTTCGGGATAAGATCATCTACGAGGGTCATTCAATAAATAAGGTGAATTTTTCGGGATAAGGTCATCTACGAGGGTCATTCAATAAATAAGGTGAATTTTTCGGGATAAGGGCTTCTACGAGTGTCATTCAATAAATAATGTGAATTTTTCGGGATGAGGTCATCTACGAGGGTCATTCAATAGATAATGTGAATTTTTCGGGAAAAGGTCATCTACGAGGGTCATTCAATAAATAAGGTGAATTTTTCGGTATAAGGGCTTCTACGAGTGTCATTCAATAAATAAGGTGAATTTTTCGGGATAAGGACTTCTACGAGTGTCATTCAATAAATAATGTGAATTTTTCGGGATGAGGTCATCTACGAGGGTCATTCAATAAATAAGGTGAATTTTTCGGGATAAGGGCTTCTACGAGTGTCATTCAATAAATAATGTTAATTTTTCGGGATGAGGTCATCTACGAGGGTCATTCAATAAATAATGTGAATTTTTCGGGATAAGATCATCTACGAGGGTCATTCAATAAATAAGGTGAATTTTTCGGGATAAGGTCATCTACGATGGTCATTCTATAAATAAGGTGAATTTTTCGGGATAAGGGCTTCTACGAGTGTCATTCAATAAATAATGTGAATTTTTCGGGATAAGGTCATCTACGAGGGTCATTCAATAAATAAGATGAATTTTTCGGGATAAGGACTTCTACGAGTGTCATTCAATAAATAATGTGAATTTTTCGGGATAAGGTCATCTACGAGGGTCATTCAATAAATAAGGTGAATTTTTCGTTATAAGGGCTTCTACGAGTGTCATTCAATAAATAATGTGAATTTTTCGGGATAAGGTCATCTACGAGGGTCATTCAATAAATAAGGTGAATTTTTCGTTATAAGGGCTTCTACGAGTGTCATTCAATAAATAATGTGAATTTTTCGGGATAAGGTCATCTACGAGGGTCATTCAATAAATAAGGTGAATTTTTCGGGATAAGGACTTCTACGAGTGTCATTCAATAAATAATGTGAATTTTTCGGGATAAGGTCATCTACGAGGGTCATTCAATAAATAAGGTGAATTTTTCGGTATAAGGGCTTCTACGAGTGTCATTCAATAAATAAGGTGAATTTTTCGGGATGAGGTCATCTACGAGGGTCATTCAATAAATAAGGTGAATTTTTCGGGATAAGGGCTTCTACGAGTGTCATTCAATAAATAATGTGAATTTTTCGGGATGAGGTCATCTACGAGGGTCATTCAATAAATAAGGTGAATTTTTCGGTATAAGGTCATCTACGAGGGTCATTCAATAAATAAGGTGAATTTTTCGGGATCAGATCATCTACGAGGGTCATTCAATAAATAAGGTGAATTTTTCGGGATAAGGACTTCTACGAGTGTCATTCAATAAATAAGGTGAATTTTTCGGGATAAGGGCTTCTACGAGTGTCATTCAATAAATAATGTGAATTTTTCGGGATGAGGTCATCTACGAGGGTCATTCAATAAATAAGGTGAATTTTTCGGGATAAGTTCATCTACGAGGGTCATTTAATAAATAAGGTGAATTTTTTGGGATAAGGGCATCTACGAGGGTCATTCAATAAATAAGGTGAATTTTTCGGTATAAGGGCTTCTACGAGTGTCATTCAATAAATAATGTGAATTTTTCGAGATGAGGTCATCTACGAGGGTCATTCAATAAATAATGTGAATTTTTCGGGATAAGATCATCTACGAGGGTCATTCAATAAATAAGGTGAATTTTTCGGTATAAGGGCTTCTACGAGTGTCATTCAATAAATAATGTGAATTTTTCGGGATGAGGTCATCTACGAGGGTCATTCAATAAATAATGTGAATTTTTCGGGATAAGATCATCTACGAGGGTCATTCAATAAATAAGGTGAATTTTTCGGGATAAGGTCATCTATGAGCGTCATTCAATAAATAAGGTGAATTTTTCGGGATAAGGACTTCTACGAGTGTCATTCAATAAATAATGTGAATTTTTCGGGATAAGGTCATCTACGAGGGTCATTCAATAAATAAGGTGAATTTTTCGGGATAAGGACTTCTACGAGTGTCATTCAATAAATAATGTGAATTTTTCGGGATAAGGTCATCTACGAGGGTCATTCAATAAATAAGGTGAATTTTTCGGTATAAGGGCTTCTACGAGTGTCATTCAATAAATAAGGTGAATTTTCGGGATGAGGTCATCTACGAGGGTCATTCAATAAATAAGGTGAATTTTTCGGGATAAGGTCATCTATGAGCGTCATTCAATAAATAAGGTGAATTTTTCGGGATAAGGACTTCTACGAGGGTCATTCAATAAATAAGGTGAATTTTTCGGTATAAGGGCATCTACGAGGGTCATTCAATAAATAAGGTGAATTTTTCGGTATAAGGGCTTCTACGAGGGTCATTCAATAAATAAGGTGAATTTTACGGGATAAGGACATCTACGAGGGTCATTCAATAAATAAGGTGAATTTTTCGGTATAAGGACATCTACGAGGGTCATTCAATAAATAAGGTGAATTTTTCGGGATAATGACTTCTAATACATATAGAAGCTTACTTCTTTTTAATTTTTTTCTTTTACTTCTTTTTCAAAGGAATTTAGTTCTGTTTGCAGATTGAAAAGAATATTTGAGGGTTTTGGGGATTAACAAAGATGGCCGACCAAGAAGCATACTCCATGATTGAACAGAGATCAGTTATCAAGTTTATGGTTGCTGAAGGGTGCATCATCCCACTTACAGCCCAGACCTTATCCGTTCAGACTTTCACCTGTTTGGTCCCTTGAAAGCGTTCACGAGAGGCACGAAGTTTGAAAGTGACAATGAAGGACGGAGCAGTGTTGATGATGAAGACAGGCCTACGATACCTATAGAAGTGAGGTCTCCTGAGGTGATCGAATCAGTCAATAATCTCATTCAGTCTGACAGAAGGGTGGCAGTGGATGGCATTGCAAGGACTTTGAGCTTATCTGTTGCTTTTAGGCCTTGTACTAGGTGCACCTCATTCTTTAAGAAATCTAATAATCTGCCGCTGAACGATCATTTGCATATGGAAGATAGAACAGAACTGTAAATCTATCCCAATTTTTGCTCTATTTAGACTTGTTTTGTCCCAATGTATTATGGTAAAACACGCATATTCTATAGTGAATAGACTCGCCCACATAATTTAAGTAGGTGTAGTAAGAGTAACGCTGGTCAGTCGATGTTGGACGATAGTAGTCGACAGTTAGTCGAATACGAAAGTAGTCAGCGACCTGTCAAGATTACACTGTGTAATACGTGTTATATCAAGTTCCTAACGTTTTGTACGTCGAACCTATTAGAACAGACTTTAGCCTCCACTGCGAAAACAACTCCACAAGACAGTGAGAAACAATTTGACTAGCGAATGGACCATTGTGATCAGATGTTTATGAAAATGTTGCATCTACTGTATATATTGTTAGGAATTTAGTGTCCGTTTGAAGAATGCTAAATGAATAATATACCGACAATCCTACTTTTCTTCTATGGAGCTAATACTTTGCGATCGTTTATTTAGTTACCTTTTGTTTAATTTTCAGTGCTAAGACCTAACCTAAATTTAATTTCATACCATACAATGATCTGATTTTTTTTCACAACATCCGCCATCTTGAAAAGAGCATAAAACTTCGACGCAAGTTGAAACCTTCATTTGTGACAAGCATTCATGAAACTTTGAAAAGGGACAGTAAAGACCCCTTCTATTATTTGATACTCTCTGTGTATTTGAGAAAAAGAAACTGTAAAAAAAAATAACAGAAACCACATCAATTGAGGAAAATTAGTAGCAACACCAACTAAAATGGATAACATATAAGTCGACGTGAGAATAATAACATAATCAAGATGATAATTTGGTTATTTTCGATTGTTGTCGAGCCCTTAGCTGTCATTGTAATTGCGAACGAATTTTCGACGCTCTATGCCCTCGTCAACTTGATGACTAAAACTCTCGAGTCATAGTTCACCATATTTATAACAAAATTAGTGTTAAAAAAATAAGTGTTAAAAATTGGTGTTAGAAAATTGTCAAGGAGGAAGGGGAAATTGTTTATATATATATAGTTATTCACACATTATATATATATATTATAACAGTATATATATGTATAAATATTTTCAGCAGTGTAGGGGAGAGGATTAAAAAAATTGTATTTTTTT
This sequence comes from Ascarosepion bandense, assembly GCA_037127315.1. NCBI lineage: Eukaryota > Metazoa > Mollusca > Cephalopoda > Sepiida > Sepiidae > Ascarosepion > Ascarosepion bandense. The sequence continues at coordinate 11,756,080 of JBBBDQ010001236.1, forward strand.
CGTGATGTGATCACTGAATGGTGTTATACATTATTTATTTATGAGTTTGGTGTGGCGGAGGCAATACACACACACACATATATATATATATATATACATATATAAATAAATATATAGGCGTAACACTATTTTAGTATTTGAGAAAAATGTAACCCTAGTAATTTAGAAAGCGAAAAAAAAATAATCCTAAGTTTAGTACAACGGAGCGAAAGAAATTATTACTAGTGGTATTATTAATTCTGCAGATCACAATATGAGTGGAGAGGAAAATAAGTTTAATAGATGATAAAATTGTTTATTGTTGATCGCAATATGAATGCGGCTAAAAATGAGAAAAAAATATATATTGCAAATTTTTTAAATCTTGGAAACTAACTGGAAAGTGAATTGATCAAAACATTTTTGCAGGTGTAAAGCGACAGGTCAGATGGGGTCATCATATTGTCGGCCATTGTATGATATTAAGCAGAAGCTTTTGCAGCTGGTAAAATCGAAAAATAAACTTAGCTTGAATATTGTTTCAGGCTTGTCGTAAACTTTTAATGAGGTCAGGTAAGGTTAAATCCTCAAAACTATTCCTGAGAACAGATTCTAAAATCAAAAAAATAAATGATATAGTCAAAAGGGAAGAAGACGAAAAGAAATGTCTTTAAAAATATTGTTACTTCACTGGTTCAACCAAGAGAATGATATAGCCCCACCGCAAAATGTGGAGGCGGAAGTAATTTAATTCGCTAAATGCCTGGACAACCCGTGCCCGTCATGCACCTCCCATGAAACCTGGGACATGCATAAAAATACGGCCTCCAAGAGCCAAAATCAGACTCGCTCGCTCGACGCTCGGGAGCAGAGTCACAAACGCATTCGCTTGAGACTTAAGACCAGTAGAGATGTAGAGACAAAATCGAGAAGTGTTCCCAATCTAGGGGGCCACAACCGTACGAAAAGCGGTCGCTTTCGATAGAGCTCCCGACCAAAGATATAAAGAAATGCAGAGAAGCTTGCGCCTACCGATTGAAAAGAGTCAAATAACGCGTCTCTGATAGAGTCCTGGCTGAAGATGCAAAGAAACTGAAAGATACGAGTAAGGGTTAAAGTAAAAAAGTTGTTGTTGCTGCGCCAAGCTAAGACAGACTATGAATTTACCGCGACCGCCACAAAGACGCATCTTCGGCAGTTTCCGTAAAGCTTCGGCGGAAAGCTTGAGTAAGACACTTTGAATCGTCACAACTTGAAATCTCCGATTGGAGTGGTAAACGTTATCAGCCGAGAATTTGAATTAATGTTCAAAAGACAAACATTACTCTTAAATGAAAACTTTCGCTCTGTTGCAAGGAAAAGAAATTGACGAATGTTATATTCTACTTCTATTTTTTTCTTTGTTTTTGTATATAATTCTTTTCGCAAATCATTCAGGCGTCCTTCGATTTACTTTTGGTGCCGTTCTTATTAACCAAATTGTGCGCTCGCGTCTGGTCTGCTTAACGTGATAAAGAGACAGCTAGCAACATTTCAACGTGCACATTTCAACGTGCCTTCCTCAGGATCAAAGTTCACAGCGTGGGTGAGAAAGAACAACGTTGTAATAGACGGCTTGAAGACCAGCTACCGTGTCGAAGCCATCACGAAAAGCTTGTTGGCCGGCGTCACGTCTGGTGCTGTGTTGACCAAAATAAATCCTGACTACGAGTGTTACATAGAAATAATCCCCCCTCTTGACAATTTTCTAACACCAATTTTAACACTTATTTTTTAACACAAATTTTGCTGTAAATACGGCGAACTATTACTCGAGTACTTCAGTCATCAACCTGACGAGGGCGTAGAACGCTGATAATTCGTTCACAACTTCACTGACAGCTAAGAGCTCGACAACAATCGACAAATAACCAAATAATTCAACAATTCTATCTCAGCATAAATATTGGGCACATAAATTAAATTTCATCCTTACCATCACTACTTGCCTTTCTGTTATTTACTTATCTCCTTCTCACACCGTCTCTATTTTGTTTGTGATTTCTTTCACCCTGATCTTTCATTTGCTTTTGTCTGGCTGTGTTAATATCTTTCTAATTCCCACTTTCTATTTTTAACTCGTTTTTCGTAATACTTCTAACTAAAGTTGAATTATCTAAACAGGCTTAATAGTTACTGACAGATTTGTTGATCAGAATACAATTTCTTCCAGCTAAGTAAGGTTGCATATCGCACAGACTTTATATTTTAAACTTAGTTGAAAAAAAAAAAAAAAAAAAAGAAGTGTATTTACAAACAAATTGCATTGACTAGTGATATTGGATATAATTAAACTATTATAGCAAAAATGTTAAGTTAGCTTAATCGGCATGCTAATGTAATGAATTTAATGTCTACATACATACATACATACATACATACATACATACATACATACATAAACTTATTAGGAAAATAAAAAAAAACCTGTGGATGTCACTCCAGTCTCATTTCACATGGAAACCTACAACCTAAACGAACAAACTTTACAAAATATACCTAACCCTGTTTAAAACAGTTTAATTTGCCATATCTGGAAGTCACTTTCTGGATTCAAGAACCATTGACCTTCTTACTGAAATTAAAACCGTTGCTCAGACTGCTCAGTAAAGGTTATACACATTTAACAAGACGATGATATATATATATATATATATATATATATATATATATATAGATAGATAGATAGATAGATAGATAGATAGATAGATAGATAGATATAGATATAGATATAATTATCTTATCAATATATAATTATATATTGGGCACGTATAATGATAATATACGCGCTAAAAATCTGCCTTCTTCCACCGAGCGCCCATAGCCCAGAGGTAGAATCGCCGACTGACGCCAATTCAGTCAAGTTTCAATCCTGGGTTAAAAAGCAATCGGAGTCTAACCATACTGATGAGCTGTGATACAGCGAAACAGATCTGTCTGCGGATGACAATATATATATATATATATAGGTATATTATTATTTTTATTATTATTCAGACAACACATACATTAGTCTGGACAGTCAGTAAACTACCAGACGTGATACAATCTTGGGTGATCATATCTAGACAAAGACATGACTGACTGGGAAGAAGATTATCCCGCAGTAGGTTGCCATCTTATCTACTCTCAAATATTGCTGGCATTGTCTATGTTTCACAGCCATAAACACGTATTGTTTCTACTGGGAAACGAAACCCTAACCCTTGACCGATAAGATCAGCTCTTAGATCAGATACCAAGATCTTACATTTGTCATCTGAGGTGACCCATGCTATACGTTTACTAAAATAAAATTATATTTCGATAAAAGTCCACTCAGTTTAGGAATATTCTCGAAGAACTATAATCTGATATTTGCATTTCAGTATTTGTCTAAAAATTTTGACAATAATTGATGTATTCAGTTTTGTTTTATTTAAGCAAAGATCAAGGAAGTTCGTATAAAGCCGGGTATACAGTGCTGATTGCAGACACGGAAAGGAAACTACAAGACCTCCTACAGAAGGTAGCGGTGCAGAGTGACAAAAAGGGACTACAAATAAACTTCAAGAAAACTGAATGCATGGTCATCAGGAAAAGATGCAACCCAAAATGCCAAATACAGGTGGGGGACACCAGAATCAAGCAAGTACAAAAATGTAAATACCTTGGAAGTGTTCTAACAGGAGATGGAAAGTGCGAATTGGCACGGCAAAGACGCGTTCCAGAAGCTGAGTAAAGTAAAAACACACATGAAAATTTCACTAAAAACAAAGAAAAGAGTGCTGGATTGCTACGTGATGTCAGTTCTTCAATACGACAGTGAATGCTGGACAATATCATCGAAAATTAGGATAAAACTGGAAGCAGCGGAAATGTGATTCTACAGAAGGATGCTGCGGATATCGTGGACTGAGCATGCAAGCAACGATGTGGTGTTGGAAAGAATTGCAACAAAAAGGAAATTAATACTGAGCATCAGCAAGAGACAACTGAAGTTCCTGAGACACGCAATGAGGAAGGAGAGCCTGGAGAACCTGATACTGACTGGCCAGATAGAAGGAAAGAGAGACAGAGGAAGGCAGCGGATAACATATTTGCAGGGTCTGATCTGAACGGGGGTTTCCAGGAGTAACAGGAGCAAACAAAGAGCCACAAGGGATAAAGAGACGTGGAGAACCATGATCGCCTACGTCCTGAAGAGACAAGTCACATAGAAGAAGAAGAAGAAGAAGAAGAAGTATATCTATTTCAGTTTAGGAAATATCTCGATGTGGCTAAAATGAAATGAAATTCTGCATTAAAGGAGCAATCTCTCTCAGATAATTATAAACTGTTTCAATGGATATAAGCCGAACGATAATAATTATTTGATAGCTACATACTTTGACTGAATCTAGACTGAGCGAGTTAAATAAACGCAGAGAGAACCTTTTCCGCTTCTCAGTAACGCCCCACTCTTTGAAGTTGAGATTTTCTTCTAGCAACTTTCGCCTCTGCCTTTTCGCGCACCCCCCACCTTTTAAGCTAGCGGCCAAGTAAAACAACGTAATTAAATTCTGTCAGATAATTTGAGTTGTTCTTAAAGCGAAGCGGGCGCAAAGCGTTAATCGATAAGCTCATCACATGAGTGCGCGTCACGTGACAAGTAATGCGAAAACTATTGGTCCGTGGGATTTCCAATGTAAACCTAATGAAATTACCACCTTCAACTCTTTCCGCCATTTTTCTTTTAATTTTGCAATTTAAGGCCTCGCTATGAATTATTGAACCCATCCAAAGCCTTATGAATACACTGAGGAACGTACAAACTAACTTTGCCCATGTCAGGGAAGATAAACTCTTTCTTCAAAGTTCAAATTATACATTTGTTTTTCTTTAGTTTATTGAGAATTATCCGCATAACCAATTAAGCTGGTTATTGCGCATGCGCAACCAAGGGTAAATGAACATCGAGTTATGGATGTGTGTGTGTGTGTGTGTGTATATAGAAGATCAGATATTTATTTAAATTAGAAAAATTATTTATGTGCCTCTGTGTACGTTTGAGTGGGTTTTTCCACGTGATTGCCCAAATAGGTTTACTTATAAATATAAATACATCACATATACTTACAATTCTTATATATTTTTTCATTGACGTTTACCCTGTACAAGGATGAAGTGCCACTCGAGATAGGAGGTTGCAGATTAATAGTCATCACCGAAAGCAAGGGGAAAATGTAACAAAGACCGGAAACAGAGAAAAAGAAACAACTTAAGAACTAACCGGAAACCAATACTAAATTGGAAACAAGAAATAAACCTCTAATCATTTACTCATTCTTTTTATGATAATTTCATCATAAGCAAAGCAGAACCTTTACTAGTGTGCAGGGTTTTCAGTGAAAGGAAAATGAGGTACAGGAGATGTCGAAGAAAGGATAAGTGAACAGAACAGATGCGATGAATACGTTTGTAGAAAAGTCAGTGAATCCACAGCCTTTGTGACGAAGTAACTGCTAAGTCAGTTGGATTACCTTACAGATTCGTCTTTGAATTTTGCCGAGAACCTCAAGATTAATAGCAGGAGAACCTGACCAGATATAGCAACAGTATTTAATGCACAGACGAATGCTAGATTTATAAATGTGCAAATGGATTATGACGAGAAAAAACCTTTTCGTCCGACACAGAGAACCAAACTTCTTAATGATAGATGCAGCTATGTTTTAGAAGTAATCATTCTGTTTGAGATCAATATGAAAGAACAACATCAAGGAGGCCAAGAATGCCAAGGAGGCGAAGTGTGTTGCTCTCAAAAATACTAGCGTCATCCATTTTGATTGTAGGCAGGGATGTCTCTCTATTTTGAAATATTTATTGAAATAGCGGAACTTTGTAATTTTATCAATTAACTCAATTATGGAAATCATTTTAAATAAGCACACATCTATCGTTTTCAGCCATCCATGTAGAATGAAATTTGATTTGAATTTGACAGTGTTGAAAAACGGTTTATTTATGTGCCGTGTAGGCCTTAAGGACGTTGAGAATGATGAATCTTCACAATTTCCTGTCTCTTGTAGCTCTTAAAAACTTTTATCTTTTTGCCATCAGTCCAATACCCTCCTCTGCAATCCAGTTTTCCAAGCAGGTCAGGTAATTTGTGCAGGGTTTCTCTCTTTCCGTCTTACCTTCATTCTGTCTGTTAAGTATCAAATTTTCTAAGCCCTTCATCCTCATTATCTGTTCTAGAAACGCTGACTGACTCTTCTTGGTATTAATATTTATAAGTTGATCGTTTCTCATGTTTGGTCCATGGCATTAGCAGCATCCAGCATCCTTCTGTAGTAACAGATTTCCATTTTCTTTACTCGTTCAATCAGACGAGCAACAATGTCCCACCCATTTACAGTTAATTCAACCAAATGCAGGCGACAATTCCACTCGATCAGCTTCGTTTCTCTCACTTCCCACCTGTGGAACTCCATTCCATATACTTGCTTTCCTGACGGCTACAACCTACAGGAATTTAAATGCAAAGTCAATGCCCACCTCTTACCCACTTTACTCCAGTCCTTCCCTCCTCCCTTCTAGATCATTTTCCCGCATTCACTGCAATATAGGAGGAATTATACTTAATAACTGCTCAGTACTCGTTTCTTTGGTTCTAACGAAATTTGTATGTTTTGTAAGACTTTGCTTATCGCTTGAAAGACATATTTCGATATCCCAAGGTGCCTTCAAATTACCGTATCGCACGTTCTGTCCCCTTAATACGTTTTTAGAGATATATTGTCTTGAAGCTCTTTTTGTTTTTATCTTTAATATGCAATTTGAATGTGGGGCTGTTGATTTTGCTAAAAGCCATACATGCTCTCTTCTTGCAATTGATGTTTAATCCTTTCTTCTTGAAAACAGACTAACACAAGAACTTTTCAGACAAATTTATTTCTATTGTTAATAATGCTCATCAAAGAAAATCTCAAGAGCCATTAAGATAGTGGTTTACTCCCATATAAGGGTAACAGCAAAAAGTAGAAAGCGAACATTTATGTTCGTACAGAGGAAAGATAGCGTCTAATCCTCGGCTTAAAGAGGTTGACATTGGAGCGTTTGTGGAAGAATTCATGCGTGAGTTTATTCCAAAAATTAGCGGTTATTGGGAAGAAAGTGAGTCGACCTTATAAAAAGAACATGGAAAAATAGAGATGATTCAACGTTGCCAACGAAGCAAGGTGTGTCTTAGCTGCAAAGTTTTCAACTGGTGGAACTAATAAATGAAACTCACCTGAACCCTTGCCATGGAAATAGCGGTAACGTAGATATAGGATAACCATGTAGCACATGTAGGAAAAAAATGGAAAGAATAGCATACCCAACAAGACCGAGTAAATGAACTGCGTCAAGGTTGGAACGTGATGCTTGTACATCTACAGGCTTATATGGCAGCAATATTCGACGAGATCGTATCCGATTCTTGTAAAATATAATGTTAGATGAGTCGGGTTCCTTCTGAAGAAGTAAGTACAAGAGACTGGCCATTTGTCCAACATCATTAATGATAGTTCTTATATACGAATTTTCCTACAGCTCCTGGGATGAATTGAGTTCCAATGTACATTCATGTCAACGAATCTCTTTGAAAGTGCAACATTTTATCAAGACATTCAATGTGTACTTACTGATCTCATGGTACGGTCAAAGTTGATGAGAATGATCTCACTAGGTAACACTAAAACTATCAAATAACGCTTTCGGATTTTAGTGACATATTTCCAGTTTCTCGTTAAAGTAAGATACTTAAATGTCATATTATCTTTTACTAGAAGTATAGCCCGGCGTTGCTCGGGTGTAATGAAAGCTTTAAATCTAATCCATGGTCCTGGAGCCCTCTTTGGACGTTGGCACGAAAAATTAAAAAGCAGTTGTTCTTTCCAGTTAAAGCGATACCGTAGACTGAAGGAAAAATGAATGGATGTAAATAAAATTTCGGTTTCCTGGTATCGATATCAATTTGTCTATGAGTGTATCAAATTTGATTACAATCGGACCACTCCTTCTATAACCCGATTTTTTCGATTATTGATTTTCGATATTTATCGGCGGTACCTCGACACAAAACCTAGCTAAGAACACTCGCAGATGATTATAGTACAACTGTGTAAATTTTCAAGGAAATCGGTTCAGCTGTTTTGGAGTCTATAGCTAAACGGATACACACACACACACACACAGCCACACACACACAGACAAAGTTCCATTTATAAATAAGTTTAGATTATTTCTGACAAAATGATTCGTTCTTTGATGATGGTTAAAGATAATATTAACATTCTAATTAAAGATCTACTTTAGTTAATCATGATTATTAGTCGCATGCTTCAATTAACTGTTTTGACTTTATTTCAGGATATCAGCTGGTTCGTTTCTGACGTTTCTACTCCGACTTCGTAGAATTGTAAAAAGATTGTGTAAAATATAAAAAGGCCAATACTCAAACAGTTTCAGTCTGCCGATCTGCGAACACACTCAATAAAATAATAAAAATTTCACCCACTACATTGAGAGAGGAATTCTGCCATTATTGTATGTCTTATTGTTAAAGATGTAAAAGAAATATTGCTAGAAAAGTTTCGTCAAGACAACACGAGTTTAAACTTGAGGTTGTAATCGTATGAGCAGTCTTGCTTTATTTCACAAACTTGGTGACTAATCAAATCTATATCCATGTTTTAAAAAAAAGTTCAGACATGATCAGGTATAAGTCAGTTTTTTTACTAAATAAACGTTAACAATGATGACTACTTACTTGAAACAGACGGTTGGAATAATTGACTTAACGAAGATTATTCCGTTAGTCAATATGGATCACGCTAGTCTCCCAGAAAGCAATACACTGCGCCTCCTCGGCCTTACTCTCTCAGCCAGTCTCAAGTGGGATGACTACATCGAATCAATAGCTCTATCTACTGCTAAGAAGGGTGGCTCATTATAACAAGTTTTTCACGTCAGAATCTATCTAGCACGTTTATAAATCTACCATTCGTCCGTGCATTAAATATCCTTGTCATTTCTAGTCGATTACTCTTTCTATTAATGTCGGGGTTCTTGAAAAAATCCAAAGAAGGATTTTTAATGTAATTGCTTTAGATTTGGCAAACCAACTCTAGTCCCTTTCACATCGGCAGGAGGTGGTTTCTCTCTGTCTTTTATAAAGATATTTTCATGGCTTATGCTCTGATGAGTTTTGTTCCTTGGTATTCCGTTCACATGAATTTAATCATGATACTAGATTTCCAACAAGGTCCTACCTTTTACAGTCCAAATAATCAAATCTAATCGTCACTTATACTCTAAGAGTCTCTTGCGTATAATTGCTTTCTTTAATAGCTACAATCTTTAAAGTTTAGTGGCAACGTCAATTGCCAACTTCTATTTTCTAGACACCAATCTTTCTGTTATACTTTCTTCGACACCACCCTGTACATTCCCTTTTTTCTCCATCTCTTTTCAGTGTAACTCACTGCGCATTAGTGGCGGTACTTGAGGTGAAACTGTTATAAAAAAATTATTTTCAAAATTTCCTTTACCTATGAATCTTTTTCACCATATTTTTAAACGTCATTTTCTCCTTCCAAGACAAATTGAGTAAGTCGATGGTGGAGCTGTCATTATTCCAACGCTTTAATTTTGACTGATGTTTGTTTGGAGGCGGAGGAAGCAACACTTTTCGGCTCAGAAAGGAGATCGACATGATGTGTGCAAATCTAAACTTTCGTCTCTGGCGTTCACATCCGCATATATTGTTCCAGTAAAGGCATGAACCCATTTTTATCCTCCCTTTTTGATTAAAAAAAGATTAAAAATTTAGCAACTAGATCCCATCCTTTTACAGTGAAACCGATAAAATGCAACCGCAACTTCCTCTCCAAAAGCTTCTTTTCTCGCACTTCCCGACTGTGGAATTCCCTTCCACAAGACTGCTTCCCCGACGGCTACAATCTCCAGGAGTTTAAATGTAAGGTCAATAGACACCTCCTAACAAACTAACCCGCTTCCATTCTTTCAAACACTCTTCCCACCCACCCAACTATCTATCACCCCCACTTATGACATTTCCTATATCTAACCACTCTTTCTATTTACCTTCCCCTATGTAGCCCCAAGCGCAATAGTGGCAGTGGAATGCCTTGCTTGGGGTGAAATGATAAAAAAAAAGGATGTTCATCTTTGGATATACATTGTGTTGCAGTGGATATTGGCTTAGATCAAGAAATCAGAGTTTCCATTAGTGACCGTTGCTTGTGCAGTAGTAACAGATTCTCCAGGATCGACAAGCACTTTATTCCCCAGACCTCACGACTTTTCACTTTCCCACTTCAAAAATCAGATTACACTTGAAAGTGACAAGGTTTCGAGATGTCGATGACACCCGATTATATGCGACGAGACAGCAGTTCACTGTTTCTCAAAACAAGATTTTCAGGAACATTCCCATAGATGGAAAAGAGGCTGGATGAAGTGTATGGGTTCGGAAGAAAACTACTTGTGTCGTACTAAATGATTTCTTAGCTTCGAAAAGCACCATATTTCCAAAGTCTTGCACCTTGACATTCTGCACTTTAAAAATGCGATTCTACTTGAAAAAAAAAACAAGTTTTCAAAACGTTGATGACATCCAAGAGAATGTTACGAGGCAGCTCGCTATCCCCTAAAAAACGATTTCCAGAAATACTTCCATGAATCGAAGTGAAGTTTGGTACAGTGTGTAGATTTATAAAAAGATTTCTTCGAAAGAGATTAAATGCCGAATTAATGTGTTGTAGTCGGGGTTTTATATCATAATTCCTTATACTTTTTAATCTGACTACATGCGCACACATACACACACACACACACAGAAATCTCATTTTAACAAATAGATTTACCAAAACTGCACAAAAATATCTTCAAATATTAAAGAGTAAATTTATTTAATATAATAGCAATTTGCTTCAACAACGGCCTGCGGCCGACTTCGAATTCTCCTGCATCTTTTCTAGATGGTCTTCTTATTTAAGTTGGTGAATGCTGCAATAATCATTGCATTGAATTCATGTTTGGCTTTACAAGGAATTTTGTTGAGCCCTCACTTAACTACTGCTCACTCAATCAATAGAGTTGTAGCTTTGGTTGTAGCCTGGAGAGTTAGAAGTCATGTTTCGTTCTCAGAAATTGTCTGACAGTCATGATTGGGTTTTCTTGCTTCCGTGGCATGGTGTAGAGTGCATTTGCTTGACATAAGGTCTTTCAGCAGCCATCCTCTTGACTCAGGATAGCATTGCCTTCTACAGCAGTTCTCAGTTCAAAAGAATATATTCTTGTATCATATAGAACCATACACTCAATACTTTAACGCTTGCTATTCTTCTTATCTATAACAATGAAGTCAGGTCTTCGTGTGCGTTGTGGTGTATCGATTTATGACGAAAAATCAGAGATTCGCCTTCGAATTCCAGTTGAATACCACGTTGGATGATGAACAGAGGGATAACGTTGACATCATTATTGATCACTCCAAATACATTTGTAATCCACATTGGACTCATTCGAACTCTTTCCAAATTCTATGTCTTGTCCTCGGACTGAAACCTAAACATTATGAAACTTTCGTAAATGAGCTTCTGGTGTGAATGCTAAACAGTACAGCCTTTCATTTTCAAATTTCCGGTGATGTGAATTGTGTCATGTTGCTGTTTTTTTTTAAGATGGTGTGCTACTGATAGTATTATAGTGTGCAGTCAACAAAATGAAAGACAACCTACGCGCATGCACCTTGCATATTGTTGTGGGGAGTTAATTACTCTCGAGGACAGAGCCGGGGCGACAGAGACACTGGTTTCCAGTACGACTTCAGTTCAGCTCAGCCTAGTCTGTCTGTCTGTCGGTCACTTGTAGCCAAGTTGTTATTACTCTTTCTCTTTGTATCTCTTTGTATCTCTTTGTATACCTTGTTGACGTAATATATGTTCTTGTCCTACGACCGCGTTGACTCATTATTTTATGGTCCCATACCGGGTCCATATCAACTGGCGACGAAGATATAAGAATTCACGCAAGAAAAGAAAACATTTTTCTTTGATCACTATCGCCAAATATGAAATAGCAACGTCGGAAAAGCGGAAATTGCGAAAATCAACGGTCGAACGTAGATTTCAAGTACCAAGTGATAGCCTCCCCCACCACTTGCATATAATCGGTCAAAAAAACGTGAAGTATCAAGAAAGGAAACATATATACCCCATCTAAACCAGCCTGCAACTAATAAAAAAAAGGAGAAGGAAAAAATTCAGAGTCGAATGAAAAATTTCCTACAATCCCGGAACGGTGTCGCAGAAAAATCTGTAAGTAGATTCGTTTGAGCCTATCTCTTTCTCTTTGACGTACGTCTTACAAAAAAAATCTAACTGCAGTTAGTGTTTTTCCTCTCGTGTTTACGAAACATTGGTCGTGTTGAGTTTGAAAAAAATAAATAGAAGACTTACAAAAAGTAATAATTCAATTAATGAAAACTCAGTTGGATCGACAATAAAAAAAGCGACGAACAGTTACAACAACAACAACAATAATAATTTATGGAACTACATAAACAACAGATGGATTTGCAAGAACAAATCTTTAAAAGAACCGAGGAACGACAAAATCAAATTGAAGAGTTACTTCTTAAATCATTAAATGGCAAACAAACTGAGAACGATACTGCTTTTTTCCCAGGGTACTATCTGGAGTATTATGGAAACTTTTGAGTATGTACCTGAAGACGAAAAAACTTTTGATGCTTTTTATAGGCGGTACGAGGATTTATTTAACATTGACTGTAATAATTGGCCAAATTCCAAGAAAGTGCATTTATTACTAAGGAAGTTCGGCACAGCAGAGTCACAGCAGGTTTGTTGATTTTATCCTCCCCAAAAAGACAACAGATCTGGAATTCTCAGAAAAAGTCAAACTACTGTCGGAATTATTTGGGCCAAACACATCACTTTTTCATAAAAGATGGAAGTGCCTAAATTTAAATTCAAAGAGGATCAGCAGGACTATTTAACATTTGCCGCTACGGTAAATAAATACTGTTACGATTTCAAATTTGCGGAAGTGTCTGCTGACGACTTTAAATGATTATTTTTGCTCATGGTCTGGTTTCAGCCGGAGACGCTGAAGTTAGACGTCGAGTGCTAACAAAACTAGAAAACTAGAGCAGTGTTGAACCCTCCAAAAATTAGCAGAAGACTGCCAGAGGGTCGTATCCGTAAAAAGTGAATCTAGGAATATCGAGGACTCGGGAGTCGCTCATATAAAAAAAATTATGAACAAATCAACACGCCATTCCCCAGAAAGAGAGAAAAGAGAATATCGTGAAAAGCTACTATAAGACAAGAAAATTCACCACCTGGTTCATTTTACATTTGCGGAAAATTACACTGCATGAGGTTTTACCCGTCCAGAAAAAAATCTGTCAGAATTGCGGTAAAGCTGGCCATATAACATCAAGTTGGTTGTATGCGAAAAAACCCAGAACAAAAATTAGAATAAGGCAGACGCAGTCAAGCGATAAGGAAGATGGAAATTTGCGCAAATATGTATTCGTGCAAATATTAAATAAAACAATTACATTCCAGCTGCACAGTGGATCTGACCTGACGATTATAAATTTGCAAACGTGAAAAAGCCAACTTTATTGAGAACTAACAAAACGGCACGCTCTGTGTACAGCTAAAAATAAACATTTTAGGAGAAGTATTTTTCGCGGTAACATTAAATGGAACAATTAAAAAATTGAGAACATATGTGATGAAAAATACTGGAAATTTGTTCGGTACAGACTGGATTGAAAAGTTCAATTTGTGGGACTGTCGCAAAATAGAAACTACAACGTCCAGCATTGAAGAACTGAAACTGGAACTAAAGGAAAAATTCCCGGAGGTGATTACAGGCGGCTTAGGAAAATGCACTAAAATAAAAGCTCAATTCAAGTTAAAGGATAATACACAGCCTGTGTTCAAAAAGAAGAGGAACGTTCCGTTGCTGGTGCTTTATTTTATAGCGGATCATCAAAAAATGATCGACGGACAGACATATTCACATTAAAATCTGACAGAAATGAAGCAAAAAACCAACAAAAATATTTGAACGTGTCGAAATGTTTAAAAATCACCGTTAGAGATTTAAAAATGTTAATTTTTTTGCAGAGATTCTATGAAATCAGGAAACAAAATCATATTTTAAGTTGTTTTTCTTTTTTTAAATAAAGTATTTTTATTTTCAGGCTGTAAAACGTTAGAACAATCAGAGCTGGGAGATATAAATACTAATATTTCAGTTTGTACAACTGATATTAACAAAACTAATATCGTTACAACAATTTGAGAAGGTTTCCCTTCTGTTGTGCGATTTCCCCTTTATATATGATAATCGACTCGACTGAGTATACATATACTCTTGCCATAGTGAGACACGGCAGCTGTTATAGAGTTGAGAGTAATCGTAAAGATCCGTACCAGTTCTCGGAGATTACCAGAACTGATACGGGAGATACCGAAATTACCCAGAGACTACCGCATGAGAAGTCAGACTAGACCTGAGCCCCACCCAGCTAGAATAATATACACAGATATACTATTTCCAACGACTTCACTTCAAGCCTATATTTCTTGCTTACTAATAGTATGCCTGGATTTACTAACCTGCGTTCAAGTTTGTATATTACGTTCAACATAACCTACTTTTCTATCACCATATCTGTTTTGTTGTTCATTATTTTGTGCGGTTGCTCACCCGTAATCCACAACAACTTCGTTAATATTTTAACACCTGTGGAGTGTATTTCTGCCTAATCATTTCAATCCAAGCATATCGTTAATTCTACGAAGATGACTGATGTTACAGAGAGTGAAAGATAATGATAAGAATTTAGAGAGAAGATATAGCAATGAATAAAACAATTCAGGTAAACATTGACAGGAAATGCGAGAAAATACTTTTTAGAATAGAATTTAACGTTACATCTGTATGATTCAACAATAAAAAGAGACCTAGCTGCCAATCTAGTAGAATTCTCAAATGCATGCTGTCGAGGATCGATTGCTTTACAGATATTCTTCTGATTTTATCAAGAGTTTTAGGAGAATCAGTCATGTGATAGGTACCGACATGGCGGCTCGACTACAGCCACTTTCCCACCGACGAGATGTGGCTTCCCGTTGTCTGTTCTATAAATACAACCATGGCTTCTGTTCCAACGAGCTTGAGTCACTGGTGCCTCCGCAACAGGTGTTTACTCTTGCAACCAGACTGGCAAGTGGGTCTCACCCATTCACAGTTAGATCAACCAAATGTAGACGACAATTTTACTCCTTCAGCTTCTTTTCCCGCACTTCCCGCTTGTGGAACTAGCTTCCTTATTCTTGCTTTCCTGACGGCTACAACCTCCAGGAATATAAATGCAAGGTCAATTCTCATCTCTTAACTACTTGACCCTACTTCTTTCCACACTGTCCTGTAGATCCTTTCTTTTCTCTCACCTTCGAAACTGTCATCACACCTGTATTCCCATTCTTCTCTTGCTCATTTCTAACTGGTTCGTCTTCCTCCTGATTCTTCTCTAATCATTTTACTCTTATGTAGCCCCCTGCACATCAGTGGCGTTCCCGCCTTGCTCGGGGTGATATGATTAAAAAAAAAAAGAAAACCTGATCAGACGTGACAATTCAATGAATGGTGGATGTATATTCTGGCATGACCAAATTTTTCGTAACAAATTAAGCATTTGATTATTTATAATCTTTACACATCAGATCGACGTAAAACATGAAACCAAGAACACGAAGTGAGTTGTTCTTCTAGAGTTTAGAATCTGCTCTGCTGACGGAAAGAAAAATAATGATTAAAATTGTTGTGTTCGGCAATCTTCGTCGCCACTGTTGTGTCGTGAGTAAGAATAAATAACTCAACAACAGGAATAGGTTAATTGTTGTATTCCGTGAAAATAGTATTTACAAAGGTTATTAGTATACAATACAAGAATAGAGGTTAATCGTCTGAACCGTCGTAAGACGTAGTATGAGCAATGGGTACTTCCGGGTCGTCACCGGACGTCTACGACTGACTTGTCGATCGGGTGCTCGGCACACTCTCCCTACGTAGATGCCACCATTACTTTACATAGTAATGGAATAGTCCTTTATAGCCGAGTAGGCGCGGGCGTCCCAACAAAAATATAACTAAAGATAAAAAGATATTAAAAAATAAATTTACAAGTCATTTCTTGCCCCAGTTAATTGGAGGTAATTTTCAAGACAGCTATCAGACATACCAATGATACACAATGGTAAATAATTGTGTCATCAGTATAGATACTTCGTTGAGATTTAATCAAAAAGAGAAGGTCGTTGATAAAAATCAGAAACAATGTGATGTAGATTTTTGCGTGTCCCCCGAAATAATAATAACTGATCTACATATGTGGCCGTTCAAAACGGTTTCATTACAAAATAATCGACTAGATGCACCATAGCATTGGACCTTGTCAAGAAGAGCAACATGCTAAACCCTATTAAACGCCTTCAAGGGTATTTGGAGGAACGGCCCAAGGACCTTGTCCTCATGTAAAATTTAATAGACAAATTTAGTAATAACTGATAAGACATCGGCTGTTAAACTAGAGAAGTGAAGGCTATGCTGTTTATCTGAAAGACCATCGTGCAATTTGTGAGGCTTAACCAATTTGGAGTTGATTGGAGCCTTTCGTCAGTCAGTCAAGCAAGTGAAATTACGCGATACACGCTTGGTCGATCATGCTCGACGGATTAATCCCTTCCCCAAGGGGTATTTGCGCGAAAGTGAATACAAGGAATTCAACTGGTATTCGAACTCGGCTTCCCGATTTCTCGTTCTGAACCGATATCCACTGCCCCACAATGCGCACTAGTACTTTTCCAAAATGGGGTAAAACTAATAGTATGATAATTCGAGCGATTAGAAAGTTCACTAGAATTTTTAAAAACAGGAACTAAAGAAGATGAATTCTAATACTCTGAAAAAAACAATGAGCATGGAGGCTTTTATGCTAGACTTTAGGAAAAACACGAGCATAGTCCGTATAAACACACGCAGGGATACCGTTAAGTCGCCATGCCTTATGAGAATCTAGTTTGGAAACGACAGCAGAAACCACGGACCTGTATGTACCTATAACGCAGTAAAGATTCTATTTTGAGAGAAAAGTCAGTCAAAGATTCTTCTGGTGAGTCGAAAGTGGAGTTGGAACATGCTTGTTCAATGCACTCAGAGTTACTAGCGAACCAAATTTGCGAGGTGACCAAATATCCTTTGAGAATCTCATCACCTGAATGAATTAAAAAGAAATGAAATTGTGTCCATTTTTTACTCAAGAATTTAAAGAAAAAATAGAGGCGAAAAAAAAAATGGATAAGCAGATATGAATAAAAAGAGAACAATTAAGCACGAGGTGTTGATGTTTGCAGTTTGGGTATAAAATGTTTTCAGTGTACGTATGACATGTTTACAGTATTGCTATAAAATGGCTGCACTATTGCTATAAACAGATGCACTGTGGATATAATATGCTTACACTGTTGCTATAAGATGGTTGCAATGTTGGTATAATACGGTGCAGTGTAGGCATACTATGGTTACATTATTGCTATAAAATGTTTACAGTGTTGGCATAAGATGGTTTCAGGTATTTTATGAAATAGATCTATTGCTGGTATGAGATGGTTACACTGTTACTAATGTTTTAATGTTCATATAAGATAGTTGTAGTGTTAGTAAAAACGTTTGCAGTGTTGTTATAAAATAGTTGCAGTGTAAGTATAATACGGTGACAGTGTTTCTCAAACTTGGTTGCGTTGGAGGCAGAAGATGATTTCAGTGTGGATATAAGATGTAAGCAGTTTTGGTGTAATGGTTGCAGCATTGGTATAATTCGTTGGCATAAGACGGTTGCAGTGTTGATATAAGTCTAAAGTGTCCTTAAAAGATGGTTGCAACGTGGATAGAAAATGATAGCGGGGTTGGTATAAGATGGTTGCGGTTTACATATATGGTTACAACGTTGCTATAAGGCGGTTGAGTGTTGTAATGAAATGCAATGTTGGTTTACTTGGTTGTTTTGGTGGCATAGTATGATTGCAGGGTACGTATGACATGGTTATATGCTATAAGATTATCGTGAAGTTGACATAAGATGTTTGTAGTGTTTATGTAAGATGGTTGCATGTTGGTATAAGATGGTAGCAGTTTTGATGTAAGATGACTGCAGTGTAATTAAAATATGGTTACTGTGTTGCTATAAGGTGGGTGCAGTGTTGGTATGAATTAGTTTCACTGTATGAGATGTTTGCAGTTTTAGTATAAATTGGTTGTAGTGTTTGGTATAATATGATTACAGTGTTGGTATAAGATAGTTACAGTGTCGATATAAATAAGTTGAAGTGTGAATGTAACATGTTCGCGGGTTTGTTGTAAAATGGTTGCTGTGTTATTATGAGATGCTTACAATGGCGGTATTGAATGAATCTGACAAAGAAAAAAACTGATTGATTTGTTTTTGTTGTTTTTTTATAATCGTATCGCCTCAATGTGAGTTGGGGTGCATTCGATATCGGTTCGGAACGAGAAATCGGGGAGCCGAGTTCGAATTCCAGCCGAATTCATTGCATTCACTTACGCGTAAATACCCTTGGGAAAGGTATTAATCCGTCTCTTCCTTCCAGTTATGGGTTAAATAACAGGACAGATTGGGTTCTATAGCCTTGGTCGGCAACCAGTCTACCGCAGAAACCAATGGCAACCTACTGCGGGATAATATTCTGCCCAGTCAGTCATGTCTCTTTCGAGACATGATCGCCCAAGCGTGTATCCCGTATGGCACTTAACTGACTGATCGCCTCAAGCTAGGCATTATACTCCCACTGTTGTGCAGGGGGGGTTACATAGGAGTAAAATTATGAGAAGGGGTGACAGAACACGGGAGGTGTCAGGAAGCGGGTAGGAGAGGGATGAGAATACTGCAGAAATAAGATGAGAGCATGAGAGAGAGGATGCAAGTTAGTGAGATAGGAGATGACTACTGACGTTACATTTAAATTCTTGGAGATTGTAGCTGTTAGGAGAACCAGTAAATGGAAGGGAATTCCACAGGTGGGAATTTCTAAAAAATAATCTACTGTAGTAGAATTTGTGTTTACATCTTCTTGGTTTCACAATAAAAGTGTGGGACCTAATTGACAATTTTGTTTTCTGCGACTTATATAATATTAACATGTATTTTTAAAGCTAAAAACTATGTTTCGATTGTAAGAAGTTGATGATGATAATAATAGCTTTATAATATATGCTTTACTAATTATACCATAGTCTGGGGAGAAGAGGTGGATATATATACCTACCCCATAAGACTCTGCGCATAATTAAAGAAGATAATCGATATCGAAACTCGGATTACCGATTAGCAATACCGAGTCATTATTCTTTACACCATACACACATTCAAGATTACAGCGGCTGGTATTCCCAAATGGTTACTCATGTATATTTTGATTAGATTCGACGTTGCTTAACTTCGTACGGGGGGATATGGGAACCGGCATTTCAGCGTGTTGTGACTGCGAACCACAAAGAGATAGAAAAGAAAACTGACATTAAAATGAATATATGAAAGGCATTTAAAGAATAAAAGAAAAAAACGGAAGGCTTAGTGAGGAATGTGAAAGGCTTGGAAATCGGCGAAGAATAATAGGAGATGAAAATGAAGTAATAACGAAAGATAAAGCGAATAAGGCGATGAAGAATTAAATTAATTTAAAAAAGCAAAATTAAGAAAATAGGAAAGAAAAAGCAATGACAATGTAAAGAAACGAAAGAGTGAAAAAACAAAAAAAAAGAAGGAAAATGAAAAATAAACAAATATGAAGAGTAAATAAGAAAGAAAGAAAAATAAAACGTCCCGATCATAAAAGAGAAAAAAAGCTAAGAAAAATATAAACGCAGAAGCCATAAAAAAGAGAAAGAACGAAGGTGTCCCTAGGTTCGAATTTGCACGAGATACTAGATTAGCAACTAGATCCCACCCTTTTACAGTGAAACCAATAAAATGCAACCGCAACTTCTACTCCAACAGTTTCTTTTCTCTCACTTCCCGACTATGGAATTCTTTTCCATATGACTGCTTCCCCGACGGCTACAATCTCCAGGAGTTTAAATGTATGGTCAATAGTCACTTCCTAAAGTTTCGAAGCATGAAAAAAAAACTTCCTAAAAAAACTAACTTCCATTCTTTCAAACACACTAACTTCCATTCTTTCAAACACACTAACTTCCATTCTTTCAAACACTCTTCCCACCCACCCAACTATCTATCACCCCACTTCTGACATTTCCTATATCTAACCACTCTTCCTATTTACCTCCCCCTATGTATCCCAAGCGCAATAGTGGCAGTGGAATGCCCTGCTTGGGGTGAAATGATTAAAAAAAAAACGAAACGAAAATAAGAAAGCAATATCAAGAATTAAAGAAAAGAAAGAGGCAATAAAAACAAAGAAAGAATTAAATATGAAAAACTGAAAAAAAAAGATATATAAAAAAGCGAAATAATAAAATAAAAAAGAAAGAAATATAAAGAATCAAAGAGAAAGAAACTTAAAAAACGAAACGAAAATAGCACAAAATTTTAAAAAAATAAAGCGATAACGATGTTCGACAAGTGAACAACGGTTTATTTTGTTTCTGACTCCACTTATTTGTTCGAACTGACAAGGGAATCAATTCTTTTTCTTGTTTCCTGCTCCCTTCGACTCCGTTGCCAGCCCATCGGATGTTGAAAAATGAAGGCGGCAGTGAATGCCACGATAATGGTGACATGGTGAATTAAGTGATAACGCCGGGGAATGACCAACCCATTGTCCAGTTCTTTAGTCCCTACATAGACCACAAGTGAATTTGCATAAAAAGTGTGCACTAATTAAAGGCGGGTAAAACATGACGTCAATAAAATGGCGGCAATAACAAAAAAATATAGGAAAATTCTAAAAACTGATTAAGAATGAATAGTGGCAGACGACAGAGAAACAATAGAAACAGAATAAAAAAGACGACATATTTGTTTTTGTTTTCATTCATTCATTCACTCATATACACTTATATACATGCATATATATGAGATTGTGCATGCGTGTGTTTATGTTCGAGGGTGAATCACTAAATTGATAGAATGATACGGAGTTACAAAGTTCAATTTTGATAAGAAATATCTATTGTATACTTTTCTATGCTATTACTGTTTCTTTCTGAATTAAGTTCATAAATCTTGAAAGTGTTCTGAAAGAGGATGGAATGTGTGACACTGAGATCCAAAATCGCATTAACATAACCA
>JBBBDQ010001236.1:11780000-11832500 GCA_037127315.1 Ascarosepion bandense
TCGCTGAACCTGATTTCGGTTTAGGCTTTCTTTGATAAGATGCATGTAGCTTTTTCTGGATACGGAAAACAACATTCAGCATTTAGTCATTGGTTAATTCAAGATATTTATACCGTGCAACAACAAAAAGTCTGGCCGCTGACTAATCTGTCGTTATTTCTACAGCAGGATTACAAGCGATTTACATTCCTTAGTCGCACCAGTTCAGACCTTCATATCTCTCGACACCACCTCCTCTTCGTATTTGTTTTGTAAGGATTAACTTCCAGTTAGTCACTTTCTTCTCTAGATCTGTTTACGGTGTTTCGGCCGTTGTAAGTCCCTGTCTTCTTCAAGTACAAAAAAGTTTGAATTGAACCATTCATTAATCTATATTTCTGAAATGAGAAAGTATTTATATTATTGACATTTTTCGGTCTGTTGTCGTCATCTTTATTCACATTTTTACAACGTTTCGATCGTTTTACGGCCCGGCCTTTTTCAGTGCTAAGCATTTTAAACCAAACCTTTTATTTCAGTCACTGGGGTATATCTTTATAATTCCATGTGTGAACTCACTCCCGGATACAATGTAGTTATCTCACTTTAACTCAACTCTCTAAGTTATTTTTTCACCGCTAGCCATGAGTCGAACTTACGACTGCTTCTGTCAAGTCACTGGAACTAACCAGCACCTATATCCTGTGGGTCATATGTCCTTGAGAAGACCGGAGCGTGCCACGGTTGAAACGTGGTAAACATGGCAATAAAGATTAGATCAAGAATCAGAAAATAATGTTGAATATATTTTTCTCCATTTATAATAGCTTACAACTTTTTATATACCCCTATATATAAAGACAATGTTTGCCTGTGTACACTTATCCATCTACTTTTAACTCCTAAACGAGATGATACATATATATATATATATATATATATATACCACAAACCTACAGCATCCAACAATATCGCATTTTAAAACCCATCATCTCAAATAGTGGCATCTCCTATTTTCTAGCACGTAGAGTTTCTACTATAGTGTCCGACAAACACTCCCAAAAAACCCCGCTTAGAAGGACGACATGAAACCCTTAAAAATAAACGAGGCTACCCAACAATACTTAGAAACAAAAGTTTTACACTGGCCGAAAAAGTACATCTAGACGAACTACGAAACCCAAAGAAACGTAAAATCGAACAAAGCATATGTCTTATCATACAATGAGATACACCCAGAATTAATCACAGAAATTTTTTTAAAATTTGGCCTACTAAACAAAAATGATAAAATGAAAAACATATTAAAAACCACCAAAATAATTAAAAGCAAATGCCTATCAAAAAATCTGAAACACATATTAAACTTATCTAACTGTTGCCAACACACCATATAGGGAGTTATGAAATGTCACAATAAAAGATGTGGGGTTTGTGATTTCATTATAAAAGGAAACACTTACACATTTAAAAAAAAACACACAGACATCCAGAATAAAAAAAAAAAATTGAACTGCAACTTCAAAAATGGGGTATATACACTCAAGTTCACAAAATGTAATAAATTTTATATAGAAAACACCCAAGCACTAAACAACAGTGTGACTCTTTATAGAAGCAATATCAAACTTTCAACCAACCCTTTGTATCACAGCACATCTTCCAATGAAATCAAAGCAAATTTAGAATTATGCCATTATATCAGACAGACAATTACTCATACTTACAAATACGATAAAAAATCTTCATAAATAACTTTAAAGCAGCATTAATAGATCATAAAACCCTTCTACGCACTACAGACATACAACACGGACCGGCGGATCGCAGACGGTCACATATACACGCACACACATAAATTTATACACATACTAGCAAGAACGAACGCAGTGACACACAGAAGAAATCCTGCACGGTATAGTAAGTGGATATGTATCTGTATGTGTGTGTGCATGTTTGTGTGTCTATGTATATATAAATAAAAAAACAAAGAAATAAAAACAAAACTTTCCTTTCTCCGATATTTAATCCACCCCCAAATCATTTTATTACCCCTTAAAGCAGAAAGAGATTCCTTTCCGAGTATAATATGTGAACTACTACCACACACAAACAAAATGATGACTGGCACTCTGTATGAATACGGTCGCGAGACCGGAAACCCGTGCAAAAAAAACAAAACACTATTTTGTAAAAGAACACTTGCTGTTTCTCTTTTTATTATATGTATGTTGATGACGAATATATATATATATATATATATATATATATATATATATATATATATATATATACACGTCATCTACAAGCAAGCCTGTTTCGCAGTAGCACTGTTCATCAGTTTGACTAGACATCCACTTGCTTTGGCCGGGATCGAAACTCGACCGATTTGGGATCAATCGGAGTCGCTAACGCCTAAGCCTTAGGCGTATGGAATCAGAGAAGGGAATTTTTAGAGTGCTGTATATAAGCAGTGTATACACACGCCAGTCTCCGAAAAAACTCAATTCTTGCTTCTTCAGCAAGATATATATATATATATATATATATATATATATATATATATATATATATCTTGCAGAGTTCGAATTCCAGTTGAATCCATTGTATTCACTTACGCACAAATACCCTTGGGAAAGGTATTAATCCGTCTCTTCCTTCCAGTTATGGGTTAAATAACAGGACAGATTGGGTTCTATAGCCTTTGGTCAGCAATAACCCGTATTAGAGTAAGGTCAATAACCATAACCATAATTAGAGTAAGGTTAATGACCATAACCACAATTAGAGTAAGGTTAATAACCATAACCTAACCATAATAAGATGAATCATATATTGACTTGATATGTGACTAGAAATTTACATGATAATAGAAATTTAAACTTAAAAATTTAATAGGGAAAAGGATTTCCAAACAATGATCTTATTAAAAATCAAAGATTTAAAATTAAAAATTTAATAGTGTAAACGATTTCCAAACAATGATCTAAATAAAAAATAAAACATTTAAAATGTAATACAAAAAACATATTCCCTTAACCCAAAGTTAAGATTAAACATACAAACTTACTTTGATTGTAAAAACTCTGCTTAAATAAAAATAATTAAATAAATATCCACGCCAACTATTATCGGCTCTTCTAAGAAATCCATTAAGATATAGTCTAGCCAACTGATAATTAAAATTTACAACTGTCTAGAATCAAAGACTCCCATTAATCACTTTAGAAACACACCAAAGAAATTCCAACGGTCGTAGACTAATTCCTCTATCTCGCTAAACCCCACCAACACCTCTAACTAAACACTCTCCACAAAAAATTCCAACTGTCAACAAAATATCTCAATATCAATAAATCCCAGCCAACATCCCTAACAAAACTAAATAAATATAATGGAAAAGGATTTCCAGTACTTTCCACACCACCTGATGTCTCATTGGGGCTCCAATGCCGAAACGAACGTGCCTTCGTCGGATTATATATAGAGAAATTTTGTACATTTTCTAAAATATAATTTATAATAAATATTCACAGCTCTATATAGTATATTATATATCGAGCACTGTTTGAAATTAATGTTTTGGACGTTGAAAGAATTCTTCGTTCTGTATTCACTCGAATATTATATACACATGCCTTTGGGAAGTTGCGCCATCGCCTGTGGGATGAACGTGGTATCCGATTGGATACGAAAATTGTGGTTTATCGAGCTGTTATTCTCTCCATCCTCCTGTATGGCTCTGAGTCTTGGACTCCTTATAGACTTCACATCCGTCAGCTGGATGTATTTCACAAACACTGCGGTCAATCTGTGGTCTTAGCATTCGAGACAAGATGCCCAACGTTGACCTCTTCAGAAAATGTAATATTTCTGGAATAGAGCCATTCCTCATTCAGTTCCAACTACGTTGGACTGGACACGTATTGAGGATGACCGAGGAAAGGATACCAAAAATCATGATGTACAGTCAATTGGAGAGCGGTAGGAGAAATGTTGGACGGCCTTTACTGAGGTACAAGGATAAGATCAGGAGTAATTTGATTTCTCTCAATCTGCCTCACAACATTCTTGAGAGCAGAGTCTCTGATCGAATGGAGTGGAAGGCATGTTGTTTTGATGGTCTTCAGCGATTCAAATCTGACAGTCTGAATCATATGAGTCAGAAACGAGAGAGAGTCAAGCGGGCTGTATTGGTACCTGCAAGTGCATTCCATAACCAGCACACTTTCACTCCGTGTGGATTGATTTGTAAGTCCCTTGCTGGACTTAGATGTCATCAGAGGCTGAAGCATGGATGAAGTCAGAGTTTTCGGAACCTCATACGTCGAGATCGACGGGAGAGTTCATCATATATATATATATAGATATATATCAGCATGTAGTGTGGGTATAGAAGAATCCAAAGCAGTATCCTGTACATACACTGGCAGGATAACTCTCTAAGAGAGCTCTAAATATATATGCATATAAATACATATAGAGCAAATATAAGAAAAATTAAGACAGACACGTTATTGCATGCTGAATCGGAACTGTACGCCTATTTCAGGCAAACCATCATCAGCTCGTTTAAAATCCTTTGTCAGATAAAGACGGAAGCTGATGATTGTTCGCCTGAAATAGGCGTATAGTTCCGATTCACCATGAAATAACGTGTCTGCCTTAATTTTTCTTATATATATATATATATATATATATATATATATATATATATATATATTCTAAAGTAGTAATTTTTCAATGTCACAGATTTTGAACACTTTAGTTTTAGTAAATGCTCATATCTGAGTAGACTATCTGCTTATTATTAAACAGTATAATTATTTATTTCTTCCACCTGCCTCAATGTTCGAGATATCTACAGTCATGATAAAATAAGTTACTTTACAAAAATTAAATTTTTTACGTTTGGATGCTTAGAAAATATGATAATTTCCAGGAATCTACGATGAAAATGTTTTGTCTAAACACACTTCTTCGACTTTGATTAGCATATGTTCTACGTTGCCGAGTCAGTTAAGTAGGATCTAACGAGGGGTTTCCATTTGTTCAGAGAGACGCAATTTTGAATCATGCCAGAGGATATATATTGTTTCATAAAATTTCTATAACATTCTCTCGAATATTAATGACTATAATATTTAATAATGAAACGTGATTACACTCAGATATGAATAATCACTACAAATCTTTGTCTATATTTCTGAGATGATCTAGTATTTTATTCGGAATATTGACATCATTTTTGTTGCCATTTTTACAACGTTTCGACCGTGGTTGTAATAAAGGGTTCGGTTTAAAATTCCTAGCACCCAAAGAAGGCCGGAGCGTATAATGACCAAAACGTGGAACAAATGGCAACAAAGATGAAGACAATAGTCCGAATAATGTAAATACTGTATCCAATAACATTGTTTAAATTGTAAAAATAAGTGTCGGATTAATAAAATAAAAATCTATTATATATAGGTAGATGTACATGTATATCCAAAACGCTTCCCAAAATGTTTAATCATCAAAACTTATTTGCAATTCATTCTTGGTCGACAAACAAACTTTTGGCATCATCTAGTGTAGTATTTATTGAATTTTTAACCCAAATATCCCACTTCCTCTTAATTTTTTGGTAGACCCCCCGTAGCCATTAAACCAGTGGTTCTCAGCCCGAGTCCATATGCACCGGGTTTACGGCCTATCACGTAGAATACACCGGTTCTCGCTCGATCAATGAAGTTAAGCAAGGTTGAGTCTGGTCAGTACTTAGATGGGTGACCGCTTGTGTATACCAGGTGCTGTAAGCGTTTAGTGACGGATGTACGTTGTGGTGCAGTGGATATCGGCTCGGAAAGAGAAATCGGTGAGCCCAGTTCGAATTCCAGTTGAATAGCCTGCATTCACTTAAGCATTGGTACTCTTGGGAAAGGTATTAATCCGTCCCTTTCCTCCAGTTATGGGTTAAATAAGAAGGGTTAAATGGGTTAAATAACATTGGTTAAATAACTTGGGGACCCTGTTCTTAAAAAACAAATACCAATGAATCTTGATACTCGAAAAGAAAAAGTATTACTAGACACAAAACTTATATAAAAACAATAAATTGTTGAAAAGAAAAAGGTATTACCAACAATAAATAAATAAAATTTAGTTGGCATTAAATTACCTGCCGAGGTTGATATGCCATAAAAACAAAACAACTAACCAACCATATGCACCCTTCTGTTTTTTTTTTCTTAATCACCGACCGATGGTTGAGTAACCAAGTCAAAAGAAAATATAAAGCCTAAATGCGAAGCAGATAATTAAAGATATAAAATAAGAAAAAGAAAGAAGAAATCCTAATTAAAAAAAATGGCCATCCATCCAGATCTGAGGCATTACCATAAGGAAGGCATTGCTAGTAACTTTAGATTTACGAATCTGTAAATTCTCAAGATATTTCTTCTACTTGATTGCAATAAAAATTAGCTACGTGATTATTACTGCTTTTATTTTTTCAATATGGCGTAAATTCTTGTACGAATTCAATTCTCAATAAGAACAACTGATCAAAAGTGGAATTACTCTATGGACCACTAAAATGTCACAGTAGACCCCCAATTCATTATTTTTGTGTATAGACCTCAAGCAATATTACATTTGACCCCACGAAATGAGAACTACATAATATATATATAGAGAGAATATATAACTAGAGAAGATATATATATATATATATATATGTGTGTGTGTGTGTGTGTGTGTGTGTGTGTGTGTGTGTGTGTGTGTGTGCGTGCAATGAACGAATTTGCGTATTTTTGATTTATTCAAGTTCGTAAATATTGAATATCTAAACTCTCCTAAGCGCTACTTGCTTTCATAAGCCATTTTTAATGAGAGAGAAAAATAGCATGAGAGAGTGATAGTTTGTGTGTGTGTGTATGTGTGTGTGTGCATGTGTGTGTATGTGCGTGTGTGTGTGTCATTGTGTGTCTTGTCAGATTTTTTTTATTTGTATGCATTATACATCTTTATCCTTTTGTGGTGTGCTGAATCTTTATGACTTTGTGGTTGTCATGCAATATACTGGATACATTCTCTATTGACATTCTCCACAAAGTTTTTAGTATGGTGGAAAATTTATTTTAGCAAATCTTAAGCAATGACTTTTCGTTGTTTTTTACACAAAGGTTCGTACACACACATGATATATACTGCCCCTAGATCTGGACAAGCAACGAGGAACAATTATATATAAAAATATAAACTTGTCTTTTTATTCTTCATCGAGGACGCATGTGTGCAGTAGGATTGCTGCCGGAGAGAGATTGCACATACGAAGGAACCGTCGGGAGTCGTTAGCAGGTCTCTGTCTCTTCAGTTAATAATTATAGACTTTATATAGTCTTAAAACTCTCATGCATGTTTGCTATTTCGGGTTGTCGTATTGTTGCCGTTATCTACGAGCGGATGTCTGTCAATTTATTGCTTTTCAAGCAGCTTTTCACTTATTTATTTTTTTTCGTTGCACTAAACTGATATCATCTCCGGCCAGATATTTCTGTCGATCACTCTTGTCCTTTGTTGATTTTATCTACGACCGAATGTATCTCAACTATATTATTGCTGGATCATTGCCTTTCAAGCCGGTTTTCACTTTCTGTTGACCCCTACCTCCAGCCGAATGTGCCTGTCAATTCCGTTGTTCAAGGCTAGAATCTCCAGGAATTTAAATGCAATTTCAATACCCATCTCTTATTCACTTGACTCCAGTTCTTTCTACATCACTTTATATGTCTTGTTCTTTTCCTTTCTCTCTACCTTCGCGACTGTCATCACACCTGTGTTCCCATCCTTCTCTTGCCCTTTCTCTAACACCCTCTGTAACTGGTTCGTCTTCCTCTTCACTCTCCTCCTGTCTAAAATTTTACTCTAATGTAGCCCCCTGCTCATGTGGCGGTACTGCCTTGCTTGGGGTGAAACGGTCAAAAAATATTTTTAAAAAGATAGACAAGAAAAATCTGTTATTTTAAAAAATATATTTAATCCCTGTTAGATAAAATCCAGAGTCTCCAATTTCATTAATATTTCATTTTTTTTTCTTAATATAACAGGACACTTCATCTATTCTTATTTTGAGATAATAAATTTGTTTATTGTTTACAGAATATTCTTGTCACACGTCATTATTTGACGACATTGGTTGAATTATTCATAGTTTTTCCCATAAATTGTATTTTTTCTCTTTCATTATTTCTTGTTTTATTTTCTGCGTTTTTATTTTTTTTATTTGTTTCAACGAATTCCAATTTCCCTTTTCTCATCACAATTTTGATCAGAACATTTTTTAATGATAAAAACGGCTGTACGCAAATATATGAAAACCTGTCCAGCGGCTATATTTGTCAGCTTGGTCACGTCATTTCCTGTATTTTGTTAGCAAACGACTGCGTCAGCCATTTGCAACATTTTCTTGCTTTTGAGGATAGTGTAATATGAATTTTTTGTGTATTTGCCTATCATTCTCGCGTATATTTTGAAATAGAAGGACAGTTCTTCTGTTTGCGAATAAAAAAATTAGTTTACCAGCTCATTTGACACTAGCACAAATGCTGCTAAGCATATGTTCTCATAATATTCTTTGTGACTTATTCTTTGACGTGGCTTCCTTTTAGGAATATGCGTATGAAGACAAAAAGAAAAGCTGATTTTTCATTTGCCTTCTTTTTCATTTTTTCATTCAAGACAGCTAAAAATAACAATAACAAATCCTTTCTATCGGAGCTGAAGCAAAAACATATTTTTTATCTCAGTGGATTCAAATGGGGATGTGCAGTGTGGTGCAGAAAATATCGGCTCGGGACGAAAAATCAAAGAGCCGGGTTCGAATTACAGTTGCATTCACTTAAGTGCAAATACGCTTTGGAAAGGTATTAATCCGTCTTTTCTCCCACCAGCTAAGGATTAAATAGTAGGACAGATTGTGTTCTATGGCCATGATTAACAGCTAGTCTACCAAAGAAATTAATGGCAACCTACTGAAGGAAAATATTTAACCCAGTCAGTCATGTCTTCTTCGAGACATAATCACCCAATGTCTCTTTCATTCTTTCTTGTTTTATTTTCTAACTTTTTTTTATTTGTTTCATAGAATTCCAATTTCCCTTTTCTCATTACAATTTTGATCAGAACATTTTTTTATGGTAAAAATGGCTGTACGCAAATATATGAAAACCTGTCCAGTGGATATATTTGTTAGCTTGGTCACGTCACTTCCTGTATTTTGTTAGCAAACGACTGTGTCAGCCATTTGTAACATTTTCTTGATTTTGAGGATAGTGTAATATATTTGACACTTAACTGATTAAATTCAAATTCACTGAACTGCTTATTTCTTATTTGAGTAAATAATTCCTCCAGCTTTTTTTGCTTTACTACTGTTACTGTGCTTATGGACACAAATGTTACCTCATATATATTTAGCTGGTGAATTAAAATTATTACCTGAACGTTTTTATAAAACGTTAGTTTGTTTAAATAAAGTTGGATTACAATTGTTTTACATATATAATGTTAATGGTAATATTAATTATAACCATTTCCCATGAGAAAGTATTTGATCTTCGTTGCCTGAGCAATGCTGTTCTGTGAAATTTGTAAAATCTTCCAGTAAAACATTTTTTCTGAAAAAGACGTTTCTCATCTCCAATAAGTGTTATAGCTCTTACCAGTAAATGCTGTGGAATATCAACGTATTGATTATGTCCTTCTTCCCTCTTCAAACTACGTCTGCTATCCATTTATATCAATATATTTTTAGATTGTGAGAATTTTGGTTTGTGTTGTGAGTTAAAAAGAATAATACGAAAAGAATTAACAAAAAATACTTCTATTGATTCGATTTTTTTACGGCTTATCCACCTTTTGCAGGTAATTCATTAGTGGTCCATAGAGAAAAACATTTTGGATTTTACGAACCTTTTGGAAATAATAATGATTTAATGCTACAAGTTTTACTATTTAGCTCATAAATTGGGAGACAAGAGGTAGACACATAAATTTTCCAAGGGTTTGGTTTTTGTTTAACAGTATATCAACCTCTGTGGGTTATTTAAAGCCAAAATGTGGGGTTTAAGGTATTTTTTTTAATGTTTGGTTTTATATATATATATATGTTATCGATTTTCTGCATTATTATAAGAACTGCAACCTTGAAACATCTGAATAACGTTTTTTATGTCTTTGTCTATGAGTGTATCAAATTGGATTAAAATCGGACCACTCCTTCTATAACCCGATTTTTTCGATTATCGATTTTCGATATTTATCGCGGAGTACCTCGACATAAAACCTAGCTTAGAACACTCGCAGACGCTTATAGTACGAGTGTGTAAATTTTCAAGAAAATTGGTTCAGCCGTTTCGGAGTCTATAGGTAACGAACACACGCACACACACAGACACAGACACACACACCACACACACACACACAAAGTTCTGTTTATAAATAGGTTTAGATTTCTGTCAAATATTATTTTTATACTTTCATAGTGTTTTATTAACAGTATGGGGGTGGGTAACTATTTGCCCAGTCAAAGGTCTTTCTGGGGGATGAGAATTCTTGGTATAGATAATAATGATTTAAGGGTACATGTCTTACAAAGTATAAGATAGCTAGGGATGAAGAGGTAAATTAATACCTTTTAGCAACGCTATTTGCGCGTAATCGAATATAACGAACCCAACTGGAATTAGAAATCGGCTCTCTAATTAAGAATTTCAAGCCATTGCTCATTACATTCCTCGCATATTCAAGTTGAGTCGGATTCAAACCACGTACGTTGTATTCAATTTGAACTGTAGCTTTGTTAATGATATGACTACACCTCATTTCCACAATTATAGGTAAACGATGATAATGTCTGTTAGGTGCCACACGTGATACACGCTCTGGCGATCATGTCTCTTTCGATATACGACTAACTGGGCAGAAACATTTCCTGCAGTATGTTACCATTATTTTTGTTGTAGACTGGCTGCCACTCATGGCTATAGAATTAAATATGTTCTGCTATTAAACCTATATCTGGAGGGAGAAGAAATGGACTAATACGTTTCCCAGGTGTATTTATGAGAAAGTGAATGCAACGAATTTAACAGGAAATTGAACTCGATATTCGTTGCACCACAACGCACATCTAAATAAACTAATTCAAAATTAATTCGAATTTTGCTTGTGACTTTTTCGGTAACAACTTACCAATATGTTTGGGAAAGGCATGTATTCACACCTCCCTTTATTTAATCAAATCCCCGGGTATCAACACCAGAAATAAAACATAATCAGCCGAATTGAAAATTATTTATTATGGCTACCATAGAATGAAATAGCAACAACAACGAACAGAAAGACCACTTGTACTAAAAAATATGTCCGATATTTTTCTTTAAAAATATTTAGTTGGTAGCTTACATTCCATCGTCTAAGTTTCGTAGGAGCTCCTGGCTTTAATATGCATTAGCAAGAAGACAAACGACACAAAGTAAAGCTTAGTTGAACCGAAAAAAATCCTATCGTCCGACATTTTTTTAATAGAACCATTAGATGTTCAAAGGTTGTTGGTGTAACTGCAAGTTGCGTTTCGTTCAATGTTTTCAGTAGAATCTTTCGATTTCTCTTCATTAGTAACAGGCTACCAAGTCTTCACAACACATTACGTTGAAAGACAGGCTTCCGTATTATTATTAGAGTTAAGCAACGTCAAACCTGGCCAATACCTAGATGGGTCACCGCTACGTTATAACAGGTTTTATAATCTTGAATATGCTGATGGAGTAATGACGAATGACCCAGAGTGGTATCAACTGTTAGGATTCCAGCTTTAGTTAAACCCCAAAATGGGGTCAATCACTATGAAAGAATAAAACTACATACACAAAAATAGATTTTTATAGAAAATGCTACAATTTTGAAGAACAAGATATTACAAGCACAACATTTTTGAAGAAAAAATTATTACCATTACACATTTTTCAAGGAAAAAAATATTCTCAGCAACACATTTTTGAATACAAAATTAAAAGACATTTTCAGCTTTCTACAAAAAAAAAATTAAAAACAAAAATTTCATTAAAATCTGACTAAATCAACCTTCTCACTATAAATTTTCACTCTTTATTTAAATCACTGGAAGAAAAAACGGTTTTGTTCGGAAACATGAACATTTTTGTGTAGTTTTAGCTTTTCTACTTTTGCTATCGACCTATTTCCGGTTCCTGTTCTATTTTATCTTTATCAATTCTTTTTCCACTAATACTCTTCTTGTCTTGTTCCTCGAAATTTCACGTGGCTTTTTCTCTATTCCGTCCACATACTTTTGATTTGATTTAATTTATTTTCACTTCACTGTTATCAACAAAATCCTCCGCACACATAGAAATAAGATAAATCATATTTTTCCTTCTTTTTTAGAAATTTCAGTATTTGTTGCTAGAGAAAATTCTAGGGATTAATCATTGTTGCTATTCTCAGAGAAACAATTTATTTCTGTAATGAGGACCCTAACGGATCAAAAATTCCCGGCAGCCTTCAAACAACACGTTTCCCAAGACGTCTCTTGTAAAATCAAGTTACACCAATTTGTTGTGATTCTTGCAAACTTCTTACAGCAAAAAATACTTGCGGTTTGAAAATGACTCTAAATATTCTGTTTATTTGTTTACTTCCCAATCTCTGAAACCTCATAACGCAAATTGTTTTCAGCGTCTGGCTGATTTGCATAGATCACGGTTTTGTATGCCTATCATGAGATAGATCTGTATTACTATCATTAAAAAAGACTCTATCAAAACTTATATTGAGGCTTTTACTTCATAATATGTTTAACGCATAAACTACAAGACCTCCTACAGAAGGTAGCGGAAGAAAATGACAAGAAGAGACTACAAATAAACTGCGAGAAATCCGAATGCATGATCATCAGCAAAAGGAGCAACCCAAAATGCCAATTACAGGTTGGGGATACTAAAATCAAGCAGGTACGAAAATTTAAATACCTGGTAAATGTTCTAACATGAGACGGAAAGTGCGACACAGAGATCCGAAGGCAAATTGGCATGGCGAAGGACGCGTTCCAGAAGCTGAGTAAAGTATTAAGAGACAGGAGACTTTCACTAGAACCAAAGAAGAGTGTATTGGATTGCTATGTGATGTCAGTTCTTTAATATGGCAGTGAATGCTGGACAATATCATCAAAGATGAAAGAAAGACTTGAAGCAACTGAAATGTGGTTCTGCAGAACCAGTTTCATATTACAATCAATATATAAACTAACCCCTCACTTTGTGGCCACATCAGTTTCTATCCATTTATATTCCTGAGATGCAAAAGCAAAAGGATGCATTCCAGAAGTTGAGTAAAGTATTAAGAAACAACAATTTTGCTAGAAACAAAGGAGAATACTGGGTTGCTATGTGATGTCAGTTCTTCAATACGGCAGTGAATGCTGGACAATATCATCAAAGATGAAAAAAAGACTTGAAGCAACTGAAATGTAGTTCTACAGAAGCATACTGGATATAAAGTGGGGGATCAGTTTCATATTACAATCAATATATAAACTGACCCCTAACTTTGTGGCCACATCAGTTTCTATACATTTATATTCCTGAGATCCAAAAGCAAAAGGATGCATTCCAGAAGTTGAGTAAAGTATTAAGAAACAGAACAATTTCGCTAGAAACAAAGAAGAGAGTACTGGATTGCTATGTGTTTACAATTCTTCAATATGGCAGAGAATGCTGGACAATATCATCAAAGATGAAAGAAACACTTGAGGCAACTAAAATGTGGTTCTGCAGAAGGATGCTGCGGATCTCATGGATCGAGCATGTGAGGAATGATGAAGTTGTGGAAAGGATGGAAACGAAAAGGAAATTAATACTGAGCATCAGGAAAAGACAGCTGAAGTTTTTGAGGCATGCAATGAGGAAGGAGAGCTTGGAGAACCGGATAATAACAGGCCAGATAGAGGGAAGAAGAGACAGGGGAAAACAGCGTGTAAAATACTTGACTGGCTTGTGCGGGTGGATGGCAGAAATAGAGTTGCGCAGTGTAACAGAGGAAAGTATACGGAGAGCCACCAGGGATAGGGAGACATGAAAAGCCATGATCGTTTACGTCCTGAAGCGATAAGCCACATAGAAGATTAAAGAAGGAATCTAGTCCTGACCGTTTACAACACTGTGCTATTTCTCCTTGTAAATCCCGACAGAATCTCTGAATTTTTATTTAATCACTAACAGTAAAGCCCGGCGTTGCTCGGGTGTAATGAAAGCTTTAAAACTAATCCATGGCCCAGGAGCTCAGACTCAGCCTAAAGAATATTTGTGTGACGTTTGGTGAGAATCGGATAAGAATTGTGGATTTGTATAAAGGTTATACAGACAGATAAACAGACACACACACACATCTTGCCTTTTATATATATATATATATATATATATTATCGATTTTATGTACTATTGTAAGAACTGCAACCTTGAAACTGAAATATCGTTTCTTTTGTCTTTGTCTATGAGTGTATCAAATTTGATTAAAATCGGACCATTTCTTCTATAACCCGATTTTTTCGATTATCGATTTTTGAAATTTATCGGGGGGTACCTCGACACAAAACCTAGCTAAGAACCCTTGCAGACGCTTATAGTACAACTGTGCAAATTTTCAAGGAAATCGGTTCAGCTGTTTCGGAGTCTATAGGTAACGGACACACACACACAGAACACACACACACAAAGTTCCATTTATAAATAAGTTTACATAACTTCTAACGTCAGATAATAAAGCCACTAAGAAACAAAGGTTAATGACTGTGAAATATCAAAAAATGAGAAAATTTTTAAGGAAGGAAAACAGAAGAGGAATCGTTGGATAACATTTGATAACGATTTACATTGAAGATCAAAATCAGCTGGAAAGCATTGAGCAGGACAAAAATTCCATTAGCAAGATGTGCTACAAAATAAAATGTTAGCATAGACATTACTGTTATATCTATCCAATTTCATCTAGTCAGTTAAGTGGCATACGTGATACATGCTTTGGGCGATCATGTCTCAAAAGAGACATGACTGACTGGACAAAAGATTATCCCGTAGTAGGTTGCCATTGTATTCTCCGGTAGACTGGTTGCAAACCAAGGCTATAGAACTCAGTCTGTCCTATTATTTAACCCATAAGTGGAAGGAAAAGACGGATTAATACCTATCCCAAGGGTATTTGTGCGAAAGTGAATGCAAGGAATTCAAATGAAATTCAAACTCGGCACCCAGTTCTCTCGTTCCGAGTCGATATTCACTGCACCACAACGCACATCCAGTCAGTCTAGTTGTTGTGGAGTAGTTTTCTTACTGAAGGTTATAATCGTGCTATTTCGGTCGCTAATCGACTTAACGCACCCAAAATGTTAGGAACTTGGTAATCTTCCACTGGAAACTAATTCTTAGTATTCGGCTAACTTCCGACTAATATTAACTGCCTAGTAGTTGTACTGAACTCCAATAGAATTCTAAAGAACTCTCTAGAACGTCTAAGAACTCCTATGAACTTCCCAGGAACTTCTCGAGTTAACTTCCTGTTAACTCTTATTAATATAGGATGGAGAGTCCATTATGTGAGGAATAGGTGTGTTTCACCATAACGCTAGTACTGCGCTTAAATTAGTAAAGTTTAGTTACCATAGCAAATTAATCCGAACAAGTATTATGAAAGTGTTTATAGAAATGTCGCAGGGTTAGGACTAATATGTTTGATTCTTTCCTTGGATTTTATTAAGAATCTTTAAATATACAGAACTAGGACCATTGCATGAATTTTCAAAACATGGACGTATGATCGACTTATTGACATGAAACGAAAAGCAAAGACAAGACAAAGTGATTTTGCATCATGAAAAGCTCGGCCACATGTTGCAAAACAGGCGAAGACCTCCTTGAAAACGCTTTAAAGGGAAGTCCTTCTTCGCCTACTGTATTAGCCAGATATTTCCCCGTCCGATTATCACTTGTTCCGATCGATGGCACATCGCCTGGCTGGGCAGCACTTTCATTCTTATGAAGATGCCAAAAATCTTTCGACTCGTGGTTAACCTCAAAATACGCGTAGTATTTTTGACATGGAATTCAAATGCTGCTTTAAACATGGGTAAAAGTATATGGTCAATATTTTCAGAGGCATGTTTCTTACTAATTTTTGTAAATTAAACTTTCAGAC
Organism: Ascarosepion bandense; assembly: GCA_037127315.1. NCBI lineage: Eukaryota > Metazoa > Mollusca > Cephalopoda > Sepiida > Sepiidae > Ascarosepion > Ascarosepion bandense. The sequence goes on from JBBBDQ010001236.1 coordinate 11,796,231, forward strand.
AGTCAGTTAAGTGCCATACGGGATACACGCTGTCTCGAAAGACTGACTGAGCAGAAAAATATCCCGCAGTAGGTTATCATGTTTTTCTTCGGTAGACTGGTTTCCAGCCGAGGCTATAGGATCCAATCTGTCCTGTCATTTAACCCATAACTGGAGGGAAGTGACAGATTAATACCTTTCCCAAAGGTATTTGTGAGTAAGTGAATGCAAGGAATTCAACTGGAGGTCGAACTCGGCACTCCGATTTGTCGTTCCGAATCGATATCCACTGCATCGCAACGCACATACGATTAAACATTACTTCATGGATAATGTATTGAAGGTCCTTATGTTCCAGCAGTAAAATTTTGGGACCTAGATATCAATCTAGCAGCACGCTTACATTCATGGAGTCGGAGGACCAGAAAAAAATGTTGTTTGAATAGTTGATATGGAAATATTTGTAAAAAATAGACAGAAAATAGCAATATCGTGTTGAATACACCGGTTCCCGTCCGATCACCGAAGTTAAGCAACCTCGTGCCTGGTTCGTACTTAAATGGTGGCCATTTGGTAATACCAGTTGCTGTAAACGTAAGGGCCAAGAATAGTCCACTGGTCCTCCAGGTTTGGGGGTTGGGTGCAGGGCTAACAACCCTGCCCCGTAAAAAAACAGTTTGTTACAGAAACAGCAACAAAAATTTGCTGCCCTATGAACCATCTGGGTGTGATGGGTAAATGATGATGATGATGAAAGCCCTTCCCGTAGGTGTGAAAGTGTTTGTAGTCGAGATGCTTGGTCAAGATCGATTACGTAACAGATCTTTCGTTAGATATTGTCAAGAATGTCCAGATATGCAGCAAAAACAACAAACCAGATTTGGGAACCATATTCAATGCAGGAACGAATGAATGGTAGATTTGTAAATGTTCAATTCTATAGATTCTGACGAGAAATAATTTCTGGCATGAGACAGTAATCCGACATACCTTGCATTAGTTGCAGGTATTGATCTGATGCCATCATTCCATTCCATGTCAATGGAAAACTTGAGGCCAAGGTAACCTTCGTGAATGGAATAATGAATTCAATTCAAAATTCCTTGAAGTATGCCCGGTTAGATAGAAACTGAAAAAAGTCGGTGGAAATAACTGCTGAAAGATGAAGACCGTTAATAATAAAAATAACAATCCCTTCAAATCTAAGAAGAAAACATTAATAGAAAAGTCTAGTCAGAAAAAAGAAAATGGTAAATATCTGCTATATAACATCAACCCTGTGAGTATGTAGTGTAGTGGATAACGGCGTGGAAGGAGGGCGAGAAATCGGAGAGTCGATTTCGAAATCTAGTTTGGTTCATTATATTAACTCATGCGCAGAATCATTAGTAAATGTACGAATCTAAGAGTCTTGTTTGGCAACTGGTGTAATGCAGATAGAAGCGAAAATCTTCTGCCTAGCATTATATAAGTATGCTTACTTCATTAGGTATGCTGAGAAAACATTATAGCAAGGAATGAATTTAAAAGAATATGTCAACAAAATAGCAACTTATCGTAAAATCAGAAAAAATCCATAGTTTCTACAGCATCTAAGAAAACAGTTTGGAGAATTTAATACACACATAGTGGGCAAGAGAAGATGGAGACTGCAAGAAATCTATCAAATGGAAAGAAATGAGAGATTGTAAGGAGATAGATATTCCATGAGGTTCAGTCAGTTAAGTGTCATACATGATACACGCTTGGGCGATCATGTCTCGAAAGTGACATGACTGACTGGGCAGAATATTATCCCGCAGTAGGTTGCCATTGCTTTCTGCGGTAGACTGGTTGCCGACCAAGGCTATAGAACCCAATCTGTCCTGCTATTTAACCCATAACTGGAAGGAAGAGACGGATTAATACCTTTCCCAAGGGTATTTGCGCGTAAGTGAATACAATGGATTCAACTGGATGAGGCTAGGATGCTAAAATGGACAGGGTGCACAATCGCTCACGTCCCGAAGGTTCACATCACATAAAATAAGGACCGTTGTTCGCGGGGACTACAGTCCTGGAAAGAGGAGATCGATAATGTGAAATGGTTAGCTAACAATGTTTAGTAATGAAAGACGGAAACACATGAAGGAGTAGTCGGAGCTCTTGAGGAATTGTATGTACATAGGAAGATTGTTCAAGATGTAAACACCACGGTCATGTAATTGAATGCTGGAATCTTTTAGTCAAAGGAGAAGATAGCCTGGACCATTACTAGCATTAGACTATTTTTTTCTAGTTTCAGAATAGGCAAAGATATCTGGCAACCGTTGCAAAAGAAAATTTCTACGTTGCAGATTTTGGGAAGGATATTACAAATATTAGGGAAAGAAAGTCTCAGGGGAGGTTGATTGGTTGGTTGGTTCATTTAACCAGCATATCAACCTTCATTAGGTCATTTAATTCTGAAAATAGTTTTGATTTGTTTTATTTAGTTTATTTGTTTTATTGTTTTTGTTTGTTTCTATTTTTTCAAAAAAAGGTTTGTTGATAGGAATTGTCCTTCAAAAAAGGTTTTGTTGGTAACATTTTTCATTCAAAAAAGGTTTTGATGGTAATATCTTTCATTAAAAAACGGTTTTGTTGGTAATATTTTTCATGCAAAAAAGTTTTATTGGTAATATTTTTCATTCAACAAAGTTTTGTTGGTAAATATTTCATAGCATTTTGACCCAACTTTGGGGGTTAACTATTTACCCATAGCTGGAACCCTAACAGGTGCTACCACTCCGGATCTGGGTGGACCTGGGAACAACAGCAATTAAGAGGTGGTTCCATGCTCCTCACAACCTCCCAATCAGAGGCCTTGCTGCCGGATGCAGTTTAAGGTCATACCCAGGACCCTCAGGGGAGGTACGTGTTTTTTTTTTTTACTTTACTGGGCTAGTCGAAATTTTTTTTGGTTCGTTTTCAATATGATTCTTTTTGAGAAGATAAGGAAGAGGACGACCACACGTTTCACTTACTATTGTCAATGGAAATACAAATCAACCGGAGCATGTACGAACTATATTTATTTATGTATTTTTACATTTGATAAGGTTTTTTTTTTTATGCTAGTATCGGTCATTTTAATATCGTCAACAATTTCACCACCAACAATTTACACCATTGTTAAAAATTATTTAAAAACAAACTTTTAGTTTCTTTCTTTTACCATACGGTCAGTTTTAGACGCACTGGATTGACAGGGTGTAATCGATTTCTATTCTTTATTCAGATTAGGTCATTTTCAGTGGATGCAGTAATATGAATCTATTTTCGGAGTGTGTGATGAAAATTGTATGACCTTGAAAAATATTGCGACATCCCTGATTGCATTATTGTTTTTATCCCTCCCAGACACCAGACACTATTGTCTCGACTGTCGACGTTTTATTCTACGGCCATTGTTTGCGATGGACATTACTTCTAGAAAGCGTACGAAAATTAGAACACTGCAGGATTATAACACTGCACGAACACACTGGCAAACCTTACAGAGAGATCGCGGATATTGTTGGTGTCAGCCTTTCAACTGTCAGTCGTGTCATGGAGGCAAAGGAACAAATTGGACCCATCAGTCTAAAACGTAAGGTAAAACGCAGACGGAAGAGAAAAAAACACGCCAAGAGCCGACATATACGTGATCAGTGAAAGTGTGAAAAATTCATAAGAAGATATTCGTTTTGGTTCAAGTAATTTGCACGAAGAGTTATCTTTGTTTGAACATGACGATCTGCACAGCAAAAATAGGCACTATGAACAAAGCGTCTCACTATCTTTAAAATATTCAAAGCACGAAATTTAGATTCGCGATGTTTCATCTTGTATAAGTGTGAGAGGAAAAACATTGTGATATGCGTTTCATGTAATGTTTTTATTTAAAATCGAAAGAATAATCTACATATCAAACATTATTTACAACTAACTCTTCTTCAGAGGTTTCAAGAATAAAGAATTGAAAAAAAAAGATTCATATTTTATTCTGTCAAAATCAAACGAGATCTGACCAGCCTCATACTGCTGGTCGATTCGGGATAAGTTGAGTAAAAAACAAAGAGACATTCATACGCATGCGTGTTGGAAAACATCTCTGGTTTTCTTTGACATTTTAAAACTCAATAGAACTTGTTAAAAGCCACTGACCACAATATGCAAAGGATGTGAAGATTTTGATTCCTTCAGAGATACAGTCCATGGATCGATATATATGTCAATACAGACTCCCCGAGAAGTTTTCAAAGATAAGTATCTGTATATTCAATTGACTGCAAATAGAAAAATATGAAGATACGGCTACTGATAAGTATGAACAGACAGAGATACATAAACTTGAGACAGAGAATATTATTATATATATTTTGTACAATATGGAAACTCGCATCTCTAATCAGACTTATACATAACTGAAACAGGCGAACCGATATATATATATATATATATATATATATATATATATATATATATATCGAAAACAAAATGGCATGTAGGTAAAATCCCAAAAGCGATCCTATTAATATTGATCTCATAAATATTAAAAATGATCCTGGTAGAGGGCTCTATGTAAATAATATTATCAATTTACAGAGCCCAATATGTACTTTTTCAAATGCAACTCTGAAAATTAAATATGCCGTAATATATATATATATATATATATATATATATATATATTCTAGACATATGCTATTAAATATAAGAGACAATGAATGTCTATTATGTTTAATCATGAGCCGTTCTAAACGTCGTATTTTTTGCTTTACATGCCCATTCAGAGATTGCATCTCTGATACTAATCAAAAACCTAGTACATATATTGGTTTTACCACAACCACGCTCTCCCGTAGACTTACATGTCATCTTTCTGATCAGAGTACTATTAAACAACATTTCTCTGAAAAACATAAACATATAGGTAATATCAGACAGATTTTGGTCAACAATACGGTGATCCTTACTCATACACACAGTAAGAGGAACCTGCAGATATTGGAGGCCATGTACATCAAATCAAAACAACCAACACTCAATAAAATCAACTTTAAAACAGGAAATAACATATTACATTGCATTTGACTACATGGTTTTGTTGTCATTTCGCGCTATCCCGCGGTGTGACGTCATAAAACCGCATCGCAAACTTAAAAACTGCGTTTATTATTTTTGATAACTATTGCCGTTGCCTAGCGGAGTTTTATGTCAACACAAAATAAAATCGTCGGTGATGGTGGATTTTATAATATTTCAGTTTAAACTACCTCTCTGAAGATGGCTCATGTGAGCCGAAAGCTTAGAAGAAAACCAATAAATAATTATCCAAATGTTGGAGAATTTTTGTCTTTATTTTCACCTGAAATTAAAGCAAAAATACGACGTTTAGAACGGCTCATGATTAAACATAATAGACATTCATTGTCTCTTATATTTAACAGCATATGTTTAGTATATATATATATATATATATATATATATTGATAGATAGATAGATTGATAGATAGATTATCCTACGTCCCTATCATGACTCGACTTAGAGTTTCACTGACTATGGAGTCATCAGCTGCCTATAAAGGAATGACCGTTTCGAGGTTTAGATTCATGGGTATGTGTTGTTCTTGGTAGTTATGCAGGGGGGTGCGCCACGATCCGGACTAAATTTAACTTGGAATAAAATGACAATCATATTAAATATATCTTTTTTTGTTTCAGATTTGTGGGACAAAAACAAATTCAGCAAAATATCCAGGGAATTCGAGCGCCGTACAGGAATTACTTTGGCCATACGTTGTGATCGCACGCCCAAAGTGATTGTTGAGTTTTTCCCTTTCCCAAAATTGACTGTGTACGACATTGACAAGAACTTCAAAAATGTCTGGTGAGGCTAGGGGTGAGTCCCTGACTCCTCAGAGAAAAACACAGGATCTCAGATGTTATTATCCCCGATGAAGAGGACGTCATACCATCCCGCTTCTTTTGCAAAGGTCAACCCGTTACGAAGGAGGTTTTCCTGTACTGTATGTCATGAAGAATGTTGTGAAGCCATGGGTTGTTCATGTAGCTGCAGGGAAGCCATGGCATTCCCCAACAGGACTGAGCTTCTGCTCATGCGTCCAATTTGGTCCAGGCTTGGGGGTGACGAGAATCTGGACATGTTCTGGTCAAAGGAGTTCTTGCCCCCGAGTATCCAAGACCTGAATCCTTGCGACTATTACCTATGGGGCGTATATGAGAGACAGTCCAACAAACGTGCACACAATCACTGAGGACTGCCATCATCGAGGCCGTAGCCAACTTGTCCAGGAAGCAGGTGACCAACGGAAGGAAGGGGTCATTATGCCTCTTCTTTGGCAAAGGTCAGACCGTGACAAAGGAGGTCTATCTGGATGTCATGAAGAATGTTGTGAAGCCATGGATTGTTCAGGTAGCTGCAAGGAAGCCATGGCATTCCCCAACAGGACTGAGCTTCTGCTCATACGTCCAATTTGGTCTAGGTTTGGTGTGACGAGAATCTGGAAATGTTCTGGTCAAAGAAGTTCTTGGCCCCTAGTAGCTCAGACCTGAATCCTTGCGACTATTATCTATGGGGCGTACATGAGAGACAGTCCAACAAACGTGCACACAATACTGTCGATACCCTGAGGACTGACATCATCGTGGCCGTGGTCAATTTATCCAGAGAGCGTTAGGCGAACGCCTGTAGGAGGTTTCGGTCTTGTGTGGAGGCCGTGATTAAAGCTGGAGGAGGGTAGATTGAATGGTATGGTAGAGGAGAGATCGGTCAACAATGTCATGAAGCAAATTCTCATGTGAATACTTGTCATTCTGAATAAACACATTTTTTCTTTCACTATATGGTTTTCCAGATTGTAGTGCACACCCCAGTATATTATAATGCTGAGATGATTTTTTATTCTAATTTTTTTATTTAATTTGGTTTAGAGTTAAAATTAAAAATGAAATCGAAAAGAAAAATCTTTAAAGTATAATTAATAATAATAGTAGATAGGTTATTTTTATGACAAAGATTCTACGTTTTGTTCTTCCTTCTACGGAGATGACTTGTCGTTTTCATTTTCGGGGAAAACAAACATTAATGGAAAAAAGAAGAAATAAATAAATAATAAGGTTAGAAATTCCAAAAGAAAAAATAAAATAATACTAAAGTAATAAAATAAACAAGAAAAACATAAAGAAATAAAATTAAAAATAAAATAACCCAATATGAAATAATTTATAAATACATAAATAAATAAAGAAAATTAAATCGGAGAATGTAAGTCAATCCGAGTCGACGTATTTGAGCCGACATTTCTCTCCATGATTTTCATGTGATCATCAATTCACTTCATTGTTTTTAGTAAATTAGCGTCTAGGTATTTGAGCCGACATTTCTTTCTATGTTTGCATGTGGTCATCAATTTACTTCATTTTGGTTCGTATATTTGCGTTGACGTATTTCGGCCGACATTTCTTTCTATGTTTGCATGTGGTCATAAATTCACTCATTTTGATTAGTAAATTAGCGTCGACGTATTTGAGTCGACATCTCTTTCTATGTTTGCATGTGGTCATCAATTCACTCATTTTGATTAGTAAATTAGCGTCGACGTATTTGAGGCGACATTTCTTTCTATGTTTGCATGTGGTCACCAATTCACATATTTTGATTATTAAATTAGCGTTGACGTATTTGAGCCGACATTTCATTTATAACTTTCGGAAAGGTATTAATCCATCTCTTCTCCCTCAAGATTTTGAGCAAATGAGGGGAACATTGTGATCTAAAACCTTGCTTGGCAAACGGTCTACTATAAATAGAAATGGCATCATTCTGCGAGAAAATTCTTTAACTTGGATTGTCCAAGCGTGTATCACGGATAACACTGAGTTAACAAGAAACTTATTCCTGGCTATGACAGGAATATAATAGATATAATATGTCTCAATTATGTAATTTAACATAATTATATATATGTATATATATATATATATATACATATATATATATATATTAATTAATTTTAATAAAATACTTTTATCCAAAACGGAAAAGTAGGAAGGTAAATCCCAAAACCTGATCCTAATTATTATTAAATTTTAATATTAAAAAATGATACAGGAGGAGAGCTCAAAGTAATTAAAATTACAGAGCTAATATAAAATAAATAAATTTTCAATATTCAAAATTGTTGAATGAACATTTCAAAATTAAATCCCTAAGAGAGATTTCGCGTCTCCTCAGCAACGGTACATATTTCAAAATGAGAATAAAATAAGAATAAAAATAAAAAATTAAAATAAAAATAAAAATTAAAAAGAGAAATAATGGTTAAGATTTGAGAAATTTACGTCACAAAAAATTCCGGAAGCAAATCATGTCCATTCATAGATTTAAACTTTTAAATAGAGTTGTAAGTGAAGAAATGGAAAATTTGGTTTCGTCTAGCTTTACAAAGGAAAGGCTTAAAGGAATAGGGAGGGGTGTTAAATCGACAATTGGGTTAAACAAAATAGAAATGGAAACGAGTTAAGAAAAATGAACAAAAGGAAAGAAAAGAAAAGAAAAGAAAAAAGAAAGAAAAAAGAAAAGATTTAATATAAAATTGAATATTGAAATCAACACGCAGAGGCGACAGACTGTTTTATGCTAGGTTCAGTCATCAGGCCACATGATGATTGCGCCTAACATGGAACAGTCTGTCGCCTCTGCGTATTGATTTCAATGTTCACTTTTATATTTACTTACGCTCTATGTCTGATATTGAGCACTTTCTCCTCTATATATAGCACATCTTAAAACTATATTTTTTCATATATATATATATATAATTTTTCTCTTTTAAGAGAGCGAACGTTATTTTAATTCGTATTTTTATCGTCATTCGTGTAAAATCCTTTGTAAAATAAAGACGGAAGCTGATGATGGTTCGTCTAAAATAGTCCCATACCTCCGATTTACCATGAAATAACGTGTCTGTCTTAATCGGTCTTATATTAGCTCTATATGAATTTATATACATATATATTTAGAGCTTTCTTAGAGTTATCCTACCCCTGTATGTATAGGATACTCCTTTGGATTCTTCTATACCCACACTGCATGCTGATATATATATATATATATATATATATATGTGTATGTATGTATGTATGTATGTATGTATGTATATGGATTGAATCTGACAAGATCAATAGAATAAGTAAAGAACAAGTAGAAAAATGTGTCTTTAATCTAACATGTTTCACTTTAACAAGCCTCTCAGAGAATTTTAAAAGCCGAATGATTTAAAAATCTAAGAGATAGTATGTTCATTGAGGTATAGTTTCATTGGTTAGATACATGTCACGTGTTATAAAGCAGCAGTGGAACATTAAATGTAGAAGAAAAAACTGTCTGTTTAAGTGCGTGTGTCAGTGCGTAATAAAAATAGATGTTTATTATGAATGTAAGTGTATGTAAGCGAAAATAATGTGTGTTAACAGTATTTAAACTATAAACGAATAAGGTGTGTGTATATGTCAGTCGGTAACGTGAGTATGTTTGAATGACAGTGACGAAATACATTTACGTCCAAAACACGTAGCAAGTATTGTACACACGTGTCATGTGATGGAACGAATTTTCTTTTTAAATAAAATGTGAGGGTCAGTTATGAATGTATGTGTGACTGTGTGTGTTCATGAGTCAGTAATTAGGTATGCACGTGTCAAGTGATAGAACGATACTTTATTTTAAATAATGTTGTGAATCTCGAGAATGGAAACCGCACAAATAAATGAACAAATTTGAGATAGAAAAATAACTGTAATAACGTAAGGATACAAACTTGAACGAAATTTAGTAGTCCAGAAATACGGGCTAGTAAGAAGTATATATACAAGTCTCTGAAGTGAAGCCGTAGTATATTTAGTATGTCCCCGTCGGAAGGTGACGGATGCTGCGTAATAATCTTCTCGCTAAGTGAAGCACAGAGCTACTATGAACTACTGACGCTGTATTCTCCGTGAAACCTCGGTATCTTCCCTCTCTCTTCTATAGCAGGAGTATATGTATACTCTAGACGAGTCCATCTTCATGAAAAGGAGAGACACTACAACAAAGAACGTGAAAGAATCATGTATGAATATGTGCGTATATAAGTATGAATCGTAAATTAAATTTATTTCCGTTTAAAATTCTAATGAAAATAATGTACAATCTTATTAAGCAAACTTTTTTTAAATAAAAAACTTTTTTTAGAAAAAGTAAGTTTTTGAAAAGTAATATGTTAACGGTTAGAATCTTTCAATGAAACAGTATACTAAATATCTATTTATTAAAATTATTAAATTAACATTATTAAGCAATAATATATAAATAAGAAATATGCGTATAAGTTACTATACTAAATCATTGTAATATTACAATTAATCAGCATAAATTATATACCATAATAAATAATAGTAAATAATAAAAACAAAATAAAAGTAGAAAAATATTTTATTTATATATATATATAATAATAATAATAATAATAATAATAATAATAATAATAATAATAATAATAATCGTCACGATAGAGTGGGGCAATATTTACAATGGACAATGTGCAAACACTATGGAAAATCTGTAAACAAACACTGGTATGAACATCACCCAGCACCGGTTACAGAAATAGAAGATGTCACCATTCTATAGGATTACACCATCTACACAGACAGAAAAATTGAAGTAAATAAGCCAGACATTATTGTAAAAAACCAAAAAGAAAAAACTTGCCTATTAATTGATATGGCTTGTCCAGCGGATTGTAACATAGCAACCAAGGAATTCGAAAAACTGTCAAAATATAATGACCTGGAAATTAAAATGTGGAAATTGAAAAATAGAATCGTGCCAGTGATAGTAGGTGCACTTGGAATGGTAAAAAATGGAACAGAACAACACATTGCAAGAATCCATGGAAACCTCAGCTTAAGAGATATACCAAAAAATTGTCTTGTTAAGTACAGCCCACACTCTAAAGAGAACTTTGTCTATGTAACGCTAGGGATGATAGAGGAGATAGAAAAAACATGAAATGGAGCCATAACAACATACCACGATTTGCCTTAGGTCTTCCCGCAGACTTGGTTGGTAGTGCGACCATAGCAGAAATCGAAATATGATGAAAAATGACAAAATAATAATAAAAGATAATGATAATAGTAAACAACTATAAAATATATAATAATACGAAGTAAGAAAAATATAAATGATGATAGGGTAAATAGTGAAAACAGGGAGAAAACATAATTAAATAAATTATGGCATCTGTTTCATATGGAGAAATCAAGATTACATTGTTAAAAACACAAGTAACTATCTTTAACTCTTTAACTTATTTAATATTATATATTGGTATTTTGGATTCATAAATTGTGTATTTGTGAAAGAATTTGGTAGTAATGTAAGGTTCTTTACACATTCTACTCATATATATATATATATATATATATATATTAGTCGTCCACATACAAGCCTGTTTCACTGTATCACAGCTCATCAGTGTGGTAGACATCCACTTGCTTCTGGCCGGGGGCGAAACTCGATCTATATGGTGTCAGGCGGAGTCGCTACCCCCTAAGCCATAGGCGCATGAAATCAGCGAAGGGAAATTTCAACGTGTTGTATATAATCTGTGTATACACGCGCCAGTCACCGAAAGAACTCAATTCATTTCCGAAGAGTCATATATATATATATATATATATATATATATATATATATATATATATATATATACGGCCAAAAAGGAAGAAAGGAAGATTTTTTATTAAGCTTCACCAGCATTCTAACATTTTTTCGTTTTGTTGGAGATATGAAATATAAAATGTTTTATCGTCCCAAGCGCTTTTGGACACTTTATGCCTGTGGTATTGTTATCTTGCCTTGTTTTATGCCTTGTAGTATTATTCTCAAACAGACAGACAAATTACGATGTTTTCAATAAATTTGCAAATGTTGACTACGACCTTTCGTGAGCCAGAGTCTTCAACGACTCATCACAGTGAACTCAGTTGGAAGAATTTTCAAACGCCGCTAAAGGAATTTTTTTTGCTGATCCAAAGGGCCCTTCGCATAGCAAGCCAGTGAGTGATGCCACATTCTCGAGGCATTTCAATCAAGGCCATATGGAACTAGACTCTTGCTTCGTTAAACTGAGCTCGTCAATCAGATCTTGAAGGGAACCCTTACTGATATACTGCCTTAAGCGACAACGACTGGACGTCTGAGAGACTATCCGTCGCTCGTAAGAGGGCTAACTGGCATTTACGATCGAAAAAGTACTCACATTAAAGCAAACACGTGGCTTCCTCCTCGCACGACAGCACAGTTTTTAGGGATAGGAATTTCTTACTCGTGTATTCCTTCCAGAATTCGCCATTCCCATCTGCTTGTGAACGCATACCATCCAGGAACGCGATGCTGACGAATGTCAACGCTACGCATTTCCAGGCAGCACTCAGAAGGGTGGACGTAATAGATCTCCCGATATATCTTAGAGGTCTTTCCTTTCCACAAAGATTCCTTCCTCCATCAGGTGATATATGTGGAATCTTTAACAGAACTCTTTATTTAGCACACGGGGTTATATTGTTCTAATTCCACGTGTCATGCCTTTTTTTCATCTCTGTTTCAGTTTATTCCTTTTAGTAACTCACCCGTCCAAGGCAGATGAGCTAAGATGAAAATTGAAAGAGCTACTGAAGAAAATCAAGCCATCCATATCAAACATCACAAAACCGGACAGACTGGCAATCCAATTCATACCATTTTTTAATTAAAAGCGAAAAACATTTACTAAGTTGATTCATGCAAACTGCATTAGCCGCTAGATCATTTACAGCCAATTTCTGTCCAGCTTGTTTACAACATTTTACGTTTCTAGGAAAATTTTCTATCATAACTATGTGGGATACTTAATAACAAAAGTGATGAAATAATCGAGCTTATATTCCTAAAACATTTACAAGAAAAAAAAAAAACAATAACTTTAAATTTCTCAACATCCCTTCTATTTCATTCGTATGTGTGTTCACATAAACGTAAACATAATCTTCGTACGATAAATTCCTAAAAGTTTGTGGATATTTCAATAGGAGTTGTTTTATTGTATTCTGTCATTTAAGTGACATGTGTGATACACACTTGCGGGATCATGTCTCGAAAGAGACATGACTGACTGAGCAGAAGATAATCCTACAGTAGGTTGTCATTGCTTTCTGCAGTAGATTGGTTGCCAGCTAAGGCTATAGAACCCAATCTCTCCTGTTATTTAACCCAAAACTGAAAGGAAGAGACGGATTAATACCATTCCCAAGTGTATTTGCGCGTAAGTGAATGCAAAGAATTCAACTGGAATTCGAATTCGGCTTCCCGATTTCTTGTTCCGAGACGCTATCCACTGCACCACAACACATCTCTTTTTTTTTCTTTTTTTTTCTTTTAGTGGTACAATTTGTGTACCACAGACAGTAAGTAGGTTTCTGCTGTTATTTTTTCATTTCACTCCAAGCAACTTGCGATGTCTACTAGTTCGCAGAAGTTCCTCTACAGTGAGAGGAAACATTGAGTACAGTGAGTATCGAAGTAAAGAGGAAAAGGATTCAAGAAGATAGAAAATGGCAGTGCAGTTGACGTTGCATTTACATTTTTGGGAATTGTAGCAATCAAAGAAGCAAGTTAACAAAAGGGAGTTTGACAGGCGGGAAAAAGTGCGAGAAACGAAACTCTTGAAGTAGAAGTGGTAGTTACATTTAAATATTTCAGCGATAAGAGGATGGGACCTAAATGACAATCTAGTAGCAATCTTGAATTCACGTGGGCAGGACACCTGCGAAAAATCTTATCAGAGCAGTTGTTACGAGAATAAATTTAGCAAAGACAGCAGAAACCATTTAACAGCGGTGAGAAAGTATTTTCCTAGTATGTATATTAATGTCTCCCTTTTATTTTTGAAATTGTGATTTAAATGCATATTTTTGCAATCTCTATTTCCTGATTCTATATATGTTCAAACAAATCATTTCAAATTGTCGATTGTTTATCACCAAGTTTCGTTAATCTTCGTTAGTTTTCGTAATATAAAACAGAATATCTATTTAAATATGAGTATCGATTAAAAATAATGTTCAAACAAATCATTTCAAATTGTCGGTTGTTTATAACCAAATTTCGTTAATCTTCGTTAATTTCCGTAATATAAAACAGAATATCTACTTAAATACGAGTATCGATCAAAAATAGTGTTCAAACAAATCATTTCAAATTGTCGGTTGTTTATAACCAGTTTCATTAATCTTCGTTAATTTCCGTAATATAAAACAGAATATCTACTTAAATACGAGTATCGATCAAAAATAATGTTCAAACAAATCATTTCAAATTGTCGGTTGTTTATAACCAGTTTCATTAATCTTCGTTAATTTCCGTAATATAAAACAGAATATCTACTTAAATACGAGTATCGATCAAAAATAGTGTTCAAACAAATCATTTCAAATTGTCGGTTGTTTATAACCAAGTTTCGTTAATCTTCGTTAATATCCGTAATATAAAACAGAATATCTACTTAAATACGAGTATTGATCAAAAATAATGTTCAAACAAATCATTTCAAATTGTCGGTTGTTTATAACCAAATTTCGTTAATCTTCGTTAATTTCCGTAATATAAAACAGAACATCTACTTAAATACGAGTATCGATCAAAAATAGTGTTCAAACAAATCATTTCAAATTGTCGGTTGTTTATAACCAAGTTTCGTTAATCTTCGTTAATATCCGTAATATAAAACAGAATATCTACTTAAATACGAGTATTGATCAAAAATAATGTTCAAACAAATCATTTCAAATTGTCGGTTGTTTATAACCAAATTTCGTTAATCTTCGTTAATTTCCGTAATATAAAACAGAATATCTACTTAAATACGAGTATCGATCAAAATAATGTTCAAACAAATCATTTCGAATTGTCCGTTGTTTATAACCAAGTTTCCTCTCTCTCTCTCTCTCTTTCTCTCTCTCTCTCTCTCTCTATATATATATATATATTGTTGTGGGACGTTAACCACTTTAACTATAGACTATTCCTACCAATATATTAACTGAGAGTTAATTGCTCTCGTGGCTTCAGTTCAGCTCAGCACAGTCTGTCTGTCTCTCAGTCACTGGGAAGCCAAACTTATATTTACTGTTTTCTCTTGTATCTATTTTTGATTTAATATAAGTTGTTGACCTTACCACCGTCTTTCGAGTTATCATTTCGTGATCCCATTACTGGTCCATCAGATATATATAAATATATATAGATGTATTTATGTATGTATGTATGCAAGTTTGTAAATTTATTTTGTTGAAATGTCTGTGTCTGTGGTATAGCACATATATCTTGAAATACTTAATTAAGACATCCATATGAATGTTAAATATTCACTATATACCAAGACGTACACTGAACCAACAAAGGCAGAAACTACAATTAGAGCAACATTTGACAAATTAGTTTTAATAGGGATAAGATATTTATACAAAGTAACTTTTCTCAAAAATCAGAAAATGACATCTAAAACTTTAATGATGACAACGGGCTTGGAGAATATAACAACCGAAGACATATTTGAGTAATTAAATCGAAGAACAGGTCCTACGAATGAAAAAGTTTTAAAAACAAACACAAGATAAGAGAAACGAGGAGAGCTATAATCATTGAGATCACGTAAGAATGTTTGAGTTATATAAAGAGAGGTGTAATTATTATGGTTTAACGAGAAAATTTGGCATAAAAGACCAGCTTAGCAACATATATAATTTATAACGCAAGCGATTTTGGTTTGGCCTTCCTTTCTAATCTCGAAAGTGTCTCCGACACGTGTTTGCCAATTGAACATTTCCCTAAAGTCTCGCGGCTTATCTCTCTTCACGTCAATGCGACATGTTCAACGAAGGCTTGTTTAAGTCCGATTTAATGGAACACCTGTCAAGAACAGGCTGAGGGCCTTAAAGAAGGCGAAAGAATTTTAACATCTGCGCCGAAAACGTTTCACGAAGACCCCATCGCGCTCTAGAAACTTTCGATTTTTGGCGCTGATAGTTCCTTTAATTAGAATTATACCTGTGATAGTGACTGGGATCTAAAACTAACAAGGAAACTTTGTTGTAAACAATATCGTGCTAGAAATTTCAGCACAATGAAACGAATATAATGAGATAAAATCTAAGCCAGTGACATTGCAACCCACATATGTATTTTATATTAGTCCTCCCATAGTAAAGATCCAATACCAAATCAAATTATAGAGTTACTATATCAGATTGAGCGTACAAGGAAAGATTAGGTGGTGCAAATCAGAAGAATATGTGGGATAGATAACGGTTGTGAGGGTGGAGCTGCCTGAGTGGAAACTGCTTCTTTGCCAATGTAAGACAAAAGAAATAGGGATGAGCCGATTTTGTGTACGCGGTAAAGTCTGTCGTACATGTGAATGCATGTAGGACGGAAGCTAAGGAAAGTAACTCTTTCCTCTTTTGGAAAAGATTCGTAGGCTTGGCTTGGCTTCGCTTCGCTTGGTTTGGTTTGGCTTTGCTTGGTTTGGCTTGGCTTCGTTTAGTTTGGCTTGGCTTGGCCTGGATTGGCTTCGTTTGGTTTGGCTTGGCTTGGCTTTGCCTGGCTTGGCTTCGTTTGGTTTGGCTTGGCTTTGCTTGGTTTGGCTTGGCTTGGTTTGGTTTGGCTTGGCTTGACTTGGTTTGGCTTGGCTTCGCTTGGTTTGGTTTGGCTTGGCTTGGTTTGGCTTGGATTGGTTTGGCTTGACTTCGTTTGGTTTGGCTTGGCTTGGCTTCGTTTGGCTTGGCTTCGTTTGGTTTGGCTTGGCTTCGTTTGGTTTGGCTTGGCTTGGCTTCGTTTGGTCTGGCTTGGTTTCGTTTGGTTTGGCTTGGCTTGGCTTCGTTTGGCTTTGCTTAGCTTGGTTTGGTTTGGCTTTGCTTGGTTTGGCTTGGCTTCGTTTGTTTTGGCTTGGCTTGGCTTAGCTTGGCTTCGTTTGGTTTGGCTTAGCTTGGTTTGTTTTGGCTTTGCTTGGTTTGGCTTGGCTTGGTTTGTTTTGGCTTGGCTTAGCTTGGCTTGGTTTGGCTTCGTTTGGTTTGGCTCCGCGTGGCTTGACTTGACTTTACTTGGTTTGGGTTGGTTTGGTTTGGCTTGGCTTTGCATGACTTGGCTTTGTTTGGTTTAGATTGAATTTGGTTGGCTTGGCTTGGTTTTTGACCTTAACTCCGGAAATAGTTGCTGGGGTGTAGGGGGTTGCGGCGATGTACTGATTTGCCTACCAGTCACCTACATCTGTCGCGGTCGTATATGGTGAACCAGGATGCAGTCAGACCTGTATAAGTTTCTTTCTTGGTGTGCTCATGATGTGGTGTGTCTTTGGCGCTTTAACCAATTTTCCATCCAAGAACCTCACAGATGAAACGTCGCAAGCCTCAGGCTTCTCTATCGCTATTCTTATGGTAAGTGCTCAGACAAACTACATTCTTTCATTCTAACAGTTGTAACTTACACGTTTAAGACCCACCAAGTTACGATCCTTGTAGTCAACTATCCTCATTCCATTTCTAACTTCTCTGACTTGAAACAACCTGCAAAAAGCTAACAAACATTAAAAAATCAGTCATTCTTTCCTTGTGCGAAGAAATGATGAGGATAGCTCAGTTGTCCGGCTCTGATGATGTCGATTTATTTTAAGTGTACTCGTAAGCCGTGGTATTGCCAGCATGCATATAGTCCGATGCTCAGAAAATGTTAATAGGCAGATCATTAACATAAAACAGAAACATGATACTGTTAGAATTGTGTTACTGATTCAACATATTCTTGCCCTCTTATAAGATGAAAATTGGTTAAATCAAACAAATACGATATTTTATAATTTAACTTTACGGGTTTAAAATAAAATAGAGAGGAAAAACTTCCCGTTAACTGTGAGAAGAGAATGCATAATCGTTAGCAAAAAGGTTGGCACATGTCGTGAACTACAAATTGGAGATGTCATAAAAAATTGTAACTACCCTGAAAGTGTTTTATCAGTCAAGTTAATATTCGAAAACACAAGGTAATATTGGCAGATTAATTCGAAAACCTAAGAAGATATTGAAAACAGAAAAATTTATTTGTAAAAAAAGTAAAGATTTTTGAATTATTATGTAATGTCAACTTACAGAAGAAATTTGAAGCAGAAGAGATCTATTTGAAGAAAGGGATGCTGGCAATAGCATGGGCTGAGTCAGTCTTCATACAGGAAGTTTAAAAAAAAAGATGGAAAAAAGAGCCCTTGTTTCATTTGAGAAAAAAAAACTAGTTTTGTGAATAAGGACTGGTCTCATTTGGCATTCACATAATATATCTACTACAAAATAGACTATAACTTCGTAACCGACCAAAAGAACATGTGCAACTGGACAATAGAAGTATGATTAAACGTGATACTAAGCTGATAAGTATTGTTTATAGGTACAAAGTAGAGGAATATATGAAGAATCATAATCGCGCAAGCTTGGATGAGAAAGAAGCAGATAAGATTGATTTGATACAATTTTACAATGGCTGGCGTAACGAACATCTAATCAGACGAGATGTAATCGTATATCATTTTCAGATGTGCGTTATGGTGCAGTGGATATCAACTCGGAACGAGAGAGCGGGGTGCCGAGTTCGAATTCCAGTTGAATTCCTTGCATTCACTTATGCACAAATACCTTTGGGAAATGTATTAATCCATCTCTTCCCTCCAGTTATGGGTTAAATAATAGGACAGACTGGTTTCTATAGCCTTGGCTGACAACCAGTTTACCGCAGAAAGCAATGGCAAACAACTACGGGATAATCTTCTACCCAGTCAGTCATGTCTCTTTCGAGACATGATCACCCAAAGCGTGTATTAATATGGCACTTAACGGACTGACTGAATATAATAGTTGGAAACATAATTAAACTTCTACTGGGCATAAAATGGGGGATCATTTTTCTATTGTTATGAAGTAATAAACTGATCCCTCACTAATTACTACTTAATAATATAATACATCATTTCTCCCATTAGCAATGAATCAAACTACAGGACAGATTGGGTTCTATAGTATTGGCTGGCAAGCAATCTACTGGAGCAAGCAATGGCAATCTACTGCGGGATAATCTTCTGCCCAGTCAGTCATGTCTCTTTCGAGACATGATCGCCCAAATCTTTTTACTGTGGTAGAGACAGTTTAGCTCAGCTCTTACCAACAATTTGGAACAGTTATAAATTAATCAATCCTCCTAGTGATAGGTTATATAGCAAACCAGAATGAACGAAAAACTCGGATATTCAAAATTCAGTTGCCGTGTGGTTACATCAATCTATATAAAATATTTTTTAAGCAAAGGTACTATTAGAAGTTGAGTATCTTTAACGTTTGGTTAACAACGTTACCGTCCTTCTCGAAACTTCATGTCCTTCGCTGATTTTACCGGGAGTTCTGTTGTCAGAGCAGCGCAAAGGCCTCCATCCAGCATCGTCCTAGACAGTCTTATCGGCCAGTGAATGATCAAAAAGCTCTTGACTCAAATGATATTCGCATTCAGTGCCGAAATTTTATTTTAAACTAGCAGTATATCCTGGCGTTGCTCGTTTGTAATGAATGCTTTAAAACTAATCCATGGTCCTCTTTGGACGTTGGCACGAAAGATTAAAAGCAATAGTTGTTTCCAGTTAAAGCAAAACCGTAGACTGAAAGAAAAATAAATGGATGTAAGACAAATTTTGATTTCCTGGTATCGTTATCAAATAAGTTTTTTTCGTCGTCAACTGAATTTTGAAGGCTAAATAAGTCCTCTGAGTAAATAGTATCATGGCTGAGACTAAGAACTACAATTATACCTACTTAGAGCCAAACCCGAAGCAAAAACTAAAATAAAAGGGCTGAAAAAATACAGACATACAGGCAGATAAACAGACACACACACAAACATCTTGCCTTATATATATATATATATATATATATATATATATATATTATCGATTTTCTGTACTATTGTAAGAACTGCAACCATGAAACTTCCGAATATCGTTTCTTATGTCTTTGTCTATGAGTGTATCAAATTTGATTAAAATCGGACCACTCCTTCTATAACCCGATTTTTTCAATTATCGGTTTTCGATATTTATCGGGGGTACCGCGACATAAAACCTAGCTAAGAACACTAGCAAACGCTTATAGTACAATGTGTGAATTATCAAGAAAATCGGTTCAGCCGTTTCGGAGTCTATCGGTAACTGACACACACACACATACACACACACAGAAAAGGTTCCATTTATAAATAAGTTTAGATGCAGTGTACGAAAGAAATAGCGTATCAGCATAGGTGTAGTGTAGCGACAATCAGCGCGGAAAATAGAATAGGCGTGTTATAATTCCGGTCAGCCACGTTGCGTCAACTTTTATAAATAACACAGCGAAAGGAATGAATCCATCTCTTTTCTCTGTAGCTATGGGTTAATAGCTGTTCAGACTGGGCTCTTTAAAATTATATGGCAATCAGTTTACAAGACAAATGGTGAATTTTAACCGGGTAGGCATGGGGCAAATAACTACACCCCATAAAATAATTACTTAATATAAAAATGAAAGTAGCAATACGCACCTATTCAGGATGGGGGTGTATGCCTCACTCATAGTCGAATAACATCAAGGAGATAGAGGGGAATGAGGTGGAAACTAGTAAAAGTCCGAGATTTAAAATATATTTAGAAAGCTAAATTAAATTTTCGACACGAACACGATCATAAATTTAATCATCTACAAACAATGTGCATTGCGGTGCAGTAGAACGGCTCGGAACGAAAAAGCGAGGAGCCGAGTTCGAATTCCAGTTAAATTGCTTGCACTTACTTACGTACAGATACCCTTGGGAAAGGTATTAACCCGTTTCTACTCTCCAGTTAAGGGTTAAATAGCAATACAGATTGGGTCATATAGCCTTGGCTGGCAACCAGTCTATCGCAGAAAGTAATGGCAACCTATTTTGCCCAGTCAGCCATGTCTCTTTCTAGACATGATCACCCAAGATTGTTTCACGTATGGCACTTAACTGACTGACAAACCATGAATAAGATCGGAAGTAACATTATCTTTGAAAAGAAATTTTTAAAAAGGTTACAAAAATATTAACCATTTTTAACAAATGATTCTTTATAAAAAAAACGGCTAAAACTCCAATTAGGAGAATATACAACGTCTTCTTCTTTAATGTGAATTCTTCTTTCAGGACGTGGGCGATCATGGCCCTCCACGTCTTCCTATCCCGGTGGTACTTGTTACACCATGCAACCCTCGTTCCATCATCCACTAGCTCAAGCCCATCAACCTAGACTATAAATGTATAGAAACTAGCATGGCCACAAAATGAGAGATCAGTTTATATATTGATTATAATATAGAATTGACCCTCCCCCACTTTATATACACATAATTTCTTACGCGAACTACTTAGGTTAGTGACAAAACAAATAAAATAAAAATTCAACAAAAAACAAAATTTTAAAAAATGAATTATTAAAAATTAAATTAAATTAAATTAAAAATTATAGAAAAGACAGCTCCGATGAACTTAGATCACTGGTGCCCCCTAGGTTCGAATTTGAACGAGATACTACATTAGCAACTAGATCCCACCCTTTTACAGTGAAACCGATAAAATGCAACCGCAAATTCTACTCCAACAGTTTCTTTTCTCGCACTTCCCGACTGTGGAATTCCCTTCCACATGACTGCTTCCCCGACGGCTACAATCTCCAGGAGTTTAAATGTAAGGTCAATAGACACCTCCTAACAAACTAACTTCCATTCTTTCAAACACTCTTCCCACCCACCCAACTATCTATCACCCCTCTTCTGACATTTCCTATATCTAACCACTCTTCCTATTTATCTCCCCCTATGTAGCCCCAAGCACAATAGTGGCAGTGGAATGCCTTGCTTGGGGTGAAATGACTAAAAAAAAAAAAAAACAGTTGGCATATATCTTCTTCTTCTATGTGCGCTGTCTCTTCAGGACGTAGGCGATCATAACTTTCCACGTCTCCCTATACCTGGTGGCTCTTAGCACGCTTTCTTCTGTTACACCATCCAAGCCGTGCCTCTGCCAACCACCAGTTCAAGCCCATAAATCTAGAATACAAATGTCTAGAAACTAGCATGGCCACAAAATGAGGGATCAGTTTATATATTGATTATTATATAGAATTCATCCGCCATTTTATATCCAAACTATGATTTCTTATAAACAGTTGGCATATATCTTCTTCTATGTGCCTTCTCCTTTCAGGACGTGGGCTATTGTCTTTCCACGTCTCCCTGTCCCTGGTGGCTTTTAGAACTCTTTCTTTTGTATCGTCTCGCAACCCCCGTTCTGTCATCCACCTGCTCAAGCCCTTCAATTATGTTATCCGCTGCTTTCCTCTGTCTCTTTTTCCCTCTATCTGTCCAGTTAGTATCAGGTTCTCCAAACCCTCCTTCCTCATTGCATGTCCCAAAAACTTTAGTTGTCTCTTCCTGATGCTCAATATTAATTTCCTTTTCGTTTCCATTCTTTCCAACGCCTCGTCATTGCTCACATGCTCGGTCCACGATATCCGCAGCATCCTTCTGTAGAACAACAGCGTTATTATAAGGGCAGTCATTCTATAAGGATATCTATGTGCATATCTTTATCCAATTTTGGTCCCACGAAGTCGGTAATTTCTTTCTCGCAGGCGAATATTTTTCTTTTTGTCTTTCATCGATCTGGCTAGATATTGCTATGTGTTTATACATCGATTATTGATTCTTTTTTCTTTTTGGGGTTCTCAATAGATTCGATACGTATTTGATTCAGTTATAGTATGAGTGATCTCTATCAGGAATTTTGTCTAATTTCAGGGTTATTCTATTTTAAAATTCCTCTATTCTCTTAAAGTTAAAAAATAAAACACAGATTTATTTTTCCATCATGTTACTTAGTAAAGACCATGCAATTGATCCAATGGCTACATGGTTTTGCGAAACAAAAAGTTTTAAATCAGCCTCTTGTCCCTACATTTATGTATTAAATAACAGTGCATTCTATATTTATGTCAGTGTTATATATTCTTTGGTTTTGGTGTGGAATTTTGTCTGGAAGTTTATTCACATTTTCTTGTAAGATTTACAAAAATAATAAATATTCTTTTAGGATGTCAGTAAGTGTGAAAATTCAGGTGCACGCTAGATTTTGATTTGAGGTTCAGAGCTCAAAGAAGTCAGCATTTGAGATATGCGTGGAACCCACCTGGGGTAGCAGCTATCAATGAGGGTTATTTATTTAAATAAATTCAGACAGCAACAGTTTATTGATCTAAATGTAGTGGCGTTTTCCAAAGTTATGGAGAACGTAAAATCACTTAGACACACAAATAAACAGAAATCATTCGGTGCATGTTACACATCATTTCTCCTTTTAGAGTGTGTAAAAAAGTGTCTCACTTGATAAAATCAAAAGACATTAAAACGATAAACCAATATAACATATTACAAATACAAATATTTTCACGGTTTCTGCTCTGCCCCGATGAACTTAGCTCACTGCTGCCGCCCCCTGTATATGAATTTACTCGAGCCACAAGATTAGCAACTAGGTCCCACCCTTTTTATTGTGAAACCAATAAAATGTAAACGAATTTCTACTCCAACAGCTTCTTTTCTCGCACTTCAGCCTTGTTGAATTCCCTTCTATTTACTTGCTTTCCCGACAGCTATAATCTCCAAGAATTTAAATGTAAAGTCAATAGTCATCTCTTATCTCACTAACCTGCATCCTCTCTCTCATGCTCCTTTCTCCGTCCACTCCACTCTCGTCAGTATTCTCATCCTTCTCTTACCCTCATCCTGACACCCCTATAACCTTTCACTCTTTCTATGTATCCCCCTGCAAAACAGTGGCAGTTAAGTACCGTGCTTGGACGGTATCATTATAAAAAAAAAGAATAGATAGATAGATAGACAGACAGACAGATTGATAGATAGATAGATAGATAGATAGATAGATAGATAGATAGATAGATAGAATCTCCAAGAATTTAAATGTGAAGTCAAAGGTCATCTCCTATCTCACTAACCTGCATCCTCTCTCTCATGCTCCTTTCTCCGTCCACTCCACTCTCATCAGTATTCTCATCCTTCTCTTACCCACTTCCTGACACCCCTTACATAACCTGTCACTCTTTCTCGTAACTTTCCTCCTATGTAACCCCCTGCACAACAGAGGCAATAAAATGCCTTACTCGGGGCGATATGATTATAAAAAGAAAATGCTAACGTGGCAATATCTATTAAATAGGATGTAACACTCCCAGTTAGTCAGTTAAGTATTATACGTGATACACTCTTGGACAATTATATCTCTTTCAATCCAGGACTAGATATAAGATTTTCACGCAGTAGGTTGCCATTTCTTTCTGCCGTAGACTGGTTGCTAACCAAGGATATGGAACTAAGTCTGACTTGTTATTTAACGAATAGCTGGAGGAGAAGCGATGGAGCAATATTTTCCTAAGGAAATTTGTGGGTAAGGGAATGCAACAAACTAAACAATAATTCGAACTAACTGCCACACGTGATACACGCTTTGGGCGATCATGTCTCTTTCGAGACATGACTAACTTGGCAGAAGATTATCCCGCACTGGGTTGACATGGCTTCTACGGTAGACTGGATACCAGCCAAAGGCTATAGAACTCAATCTGTCCTGTTATTTGACTCATAGCTAGAGGTGAAAGTGATATATTATTAAGTATCAATTAGTGGGGGATCAGTTTATTACTACATGACAATATAAAACTGATCCTCCACTTTGTGCACAGTAGAAGCCTTAAGCATGTTTTCAACTATTCAGTAGGTCAGTTAAGTGGCACACGTGATACACGCTTTGGGCGATCACGTCTCGAAAGAGACATGACTAACTTGGCAGAAGATTATCCCGCACTGGGTTGACATGGCTTCTACGGTAGACTGGTTACCAGCCAAAGGCTATAGAACCCAATCTGTCCTGTTATTTGACTCATAGGTGAAAGTGATATATTATTAAGTATCAATTAGTGGGGGGTCAGTTTATTACTACATGACAATATAAAACTGATCCCCCACTTTGTGCCCAGTAGAAGCCTTAATCATGTTTTCAACTATTTAGTCAGTTAAGTGGCACACGTGATACACGCTTTGGGCGATCACGTCTCGAAAGAGACATGACTGACTTTGCAGAAGATTATCCCGCGCCATGGTTGCCATTGCTTTCTGCGGTAGACTGGTTGCCAGCCAAGGCTTTAGAACTCAGTCTGCCCTGTGCATAAATCCATAACTGGAGGGCAGAGACAGATTAATACTTTTCCCAGGGGTATTTCTGCGTAAGCGAATGAGATGAATTCAACTGGAATTCGAAATCGGCTCACCGATTTTTCGTTTAGGTCGATATCCACTGCACCACAACGCAAGACTCTAGTGTGACTAAAAAGCTTCATCCGTATTTCAGATAAATGAGTGGAAATCAAGCGATAGCATTGTTCTAAATCGCTTCGCAACCGTCACCTCAATATGTTCCATTTGGTCTCAGCCTAGTCCTGTCTGTCTAGGTCTGTTTACGTTGATCTAATTCAGTGTGTGTCTGGATATCTGTTTTAGATTTATCGTACCTTTTTTTTATCTCTGTTTGTTACAGTCTATCCCAGTTTATTGCTTCCGATGTGACTGGGTCTGTTCTTTTTGCCGTATAACAATCAAAATGGAGATATGCAAATCAAAAATTCCGTTATATTTGTTAGGGTCTGTTATTATCTATCTATCTATCTATCTATCTATCTATCTATCTATCTATCTCAGTCGGTTCATATCTATCTATCTATCTATCTATCTATCTATCTATCTATATCTATCTATCTATCTATCATATCTATCTATCTATCTATCTATCGCAGTCTGTTCATATCTATCTATCTATCTATCTCAGTCTGTCATATCTATCTATCTATCTATCTATCTATCTATCGCAGTCTGTTCATATCTATCTATCTATCTATCTATCTATCTATCTATCTATCTATCGCAGTCTGTTCATATCTATCTATCTATCTATCTATCTATCTATCTATCTAACTCAGTCTGTTCTATCTATCTATCTATCTATCTATCTATCTATCTATCTATCTATCTATCTATCTATCTATCTCAGTCTGTTCATATCTATCTATCTATCTATCTATCTATCTATCTCAGTCTGTTCATCTATCTATCTATCTATCTATCTATCTATCTATCTATCTATCTAGCTATCTAGCTATCTATCTATCTCTGTCTGCTCATATCTATCTATCTATCTATCTATCTATCTATCTATCTATCTCAGTTTGCTCATATCTATCTATCTATCTATCTATCTATCTATCTATCTATCTATCATGCAGTCTGTTCTATCTATCTATCTATCTATCTATCTATCTATCTATCTATCTATCTATATATCTATCTCAGTCTGTTCATATCTATCTATCTATCTATCTATCTATCTCAGTCTGTTCATATCTATCTATCTATCTATCTATCTATCTATCTATCTATCTATCTATCTATCTCAGTCTGTTCATATCTATCTATCTATCTATCTCTCTCAGTCTATTCATATCTATCTATCTATCTATCTATCTATCTATCTATCTATCTATCTATCTCAGTCTGTTCATATCTATCTATCTATCTATCTATCTATCTATCTATCTCAGTCTGTTCATATCTATCTATCTATCTACGCATCGTTCATTCAGCAATGAATTAGAACACTCTCAGCTATTAGGCGTGTATAATAATAATATACACGTTAAAAAGTTTACCTCCTTCTTCTGAGCGTCCGTAACACAGAGTTAGATTCGCATCGCCGACTGACCCCAATTCGGTTGGGTTTCAATCCTGGGTAAAAGGTAATCGGCTGTCTAACTGTACTGATGAGCTGTGATACAGCGAAATAGATCTGTCTGCGGATGACTATATATATTATCATCGTGCCACCCCCAAGCAAGCCATTATACTACCACTGTTACAAGTAAGTCATGAGAAAGAGTGACAGATTACAGGGGGTGTCAGGAAGAGGGTACGGGAGGGATGAGAATACTTTTGCGAATGAAGTGAACGAAGAAAGGAGCATGAGAGAGAGAGGGTTCAGGTTAGTGAGATTGGAGATGACTATTGACTTTACATTTAAATTCTTGAAAATTGTAGTTGTTGATAAAGCAAGTAAACTCTCTATATACATACATATGTGTATATATGTATATAGAGAGTTACATATATCTGTATATGTATATATATCTGTATATGTGCGTGTGCATATATATATATATATATATGTTTTGTATATCTGGTTGTGTGTGTGTGTGAGAGAGAGAGAGAGAGAGACAGAAAGTGAGAGAGAGACAGAAAAATCTAAAAAAAAAATGTGCATTCATATTTTCTTTTAAATATCCTAAGGTGAACATATTTTCTGGTAATATTCAACCATATAATTATGCAACATTCAATTCTTGGAACGAAGGATCCAGTTTCTATCCAATTCTTCAACCTGCAATCAAAGACGAAGTATTCCAAAGAAGAAGAAAAACCTCTAATACATTTGCTGACATTTAAATCTGTTCCAAGAAAATATCAATCCTAAGATTTGACCTTTTCACCTTTGTACAAAACAGACTATATTTGCCATTGTCGAGTTTTATCAACTGCACTCGTAGGAAGCAATGAGAGACGTCACTTCAAATTGATGCTTGACATGTCTGCCGTTACGTTATTGAGGCTCGCTTATTTAAATATCTTCTTAGACTTTTTTCTGTTTTCTTTCAATGATTTTTACAGCAACAAAATGATTTGTAAATTTTCATATTATTAGACAAATCAGGTGAATTTAATTGACACTGGCATTTAATTAAATCTGACATTTTAGAAATATTTTGTAAAAACGTATTTAGTTTAAATTAAAGGAAGCATTGTCATTATTAATTTTTGTTTACTTTTTATCGTATTGTTTTTTTTTTGCATGTTAACACATGTTGTTCTTTATTAGTAGTAGGATGTGTCGTGGTCTAACAAGTAGAATATTATGTACAGCAAAACGTGAGTCGCTATCTACATGTCTATTATCTCGCAGCAAATTCTGGGTTCTAGATCTTTTGCGAACCTTTGTACTATTCCAAGTGTTATAACTTCCTCAGATTAAAGCGTTGATTTGTAATTTTCTGACACGTTGTGTTGCAGTAGATATCGGCTCGGAACTCGGGGAGCCGAGTTCGAATTCCAATTGAATTCCTTGTATTCATTTACGCGCAAATACATTTTGGAAAAGTATTAATCCGTCTCTTCCCTCCAGTTATGGGTCAAATAACAAGACAGATTGAATTCTATAGACTTGGCTCGCAACCAGTCTACCGCAGAATGCAATGGCAAACTACTGGGGGTTAATTTTCTGCCCAGTCAGTCATGTCGCGAAGAGACATGATCGCCCAAGCGTGTATCACGTATGGCACTTAACTGACTGATTAAATTGTGACGTGTGTTGTGGTACAATGGATATCGACACGGCATGAGAAATTGAAGAGCTGAGTTCGAATTTCAGTTGAAGTTGCTGCATTCACTTACGCGCAAATTTCCTTGGGAAAAGTTTTAATCCGTCGCTTATTCTTCCATCCATGGGTTAAATAGCAGGACAGACTTGGTTTAATATCCTTGGTCGACAACCAGTCTACCACATAAAGTAATGCCAACCTTTTTCCCAGTCAGTCATGTTTTACACGCACGCATATCCTCCAATAAATATGATTCTTTGTAAAACTTTCCGAAACAGAGACAAATATCTGGAATTGGAAGCAAAGAAGTGATAGCACCTGAACATTCAGAAATCTTCAGGTGGAGAATAAATAAACACTTTCAAAGTCCCTGTGTATGGATGAGTTATAACAAATTTAGTAAATGAAATATGGAACATACACTACCATAATTATCAGGCCAGCCCTGGTTTTAAAAATGATTTAATATTTGTCGTATTTATTACCAAGTTGATAATTCTAAATGAAAACAGAATGGTTCTTTTATTATTATTACTTTGCAAAATTTTACAAGGCAGCCAGGAAACCTTTGCTTCGGCCAGCCAATAATAAGAAGAGACCAGCATATGGAAGAGAGCACAAAAACTGGACATCAGAACAGTTCATTTGATGCACATGTTATTGTGCAATAACAATAAAAGAACAATTCTATTTTCATTTAGATTTATCTACTTGGCAATAAATACTAAAAATAGTATGAATACATCATTTTTTTTTATACTGGGCTTGCCTAATAATTATGGCCAATAGTATATATATATATATATATATATATATATATATATATATGAAATGTAAAGGGTGCGATGGGTAAATTGTCGCTATCTGTCTTGTAAAATTTTGCAAAGTAATAATAACAAAAGAACCATTCTATTTTCATTTCGAATTATTCACTTGCCAATAAATACTAAAAATAGTATGGAATACATCTTTTTTTAAACTGAGGTGACCTAGTAATTATGGCCGGTAGTGTAGAATAAAGGAAACTACAAAACATTCTCCAGAAAGTAGCTGAAAAGAGTGACAATAAAGAACTATAAATAAACTGTAAGAAAACAAAATAGATAGTCATAAGCAAAGATCAGCCAAAAATACCAAATACTGGTGGGGGATACTAAAATGAAGCAGGCACAAAAATTTAAATACCTGGGAAGTGTTCTAACAGACGGCTCAATATGTGACACAGAGATCCGAAGGCGAATTGGCATGACGAAGGAAGCATTCGAAAAGTTGAGAAAAGTATTACGAAACAAGACAATTTTGCTAGAAAAAAGAAAAGAGTACTGGATTGTTATGTGATGTCGGTTCTATAATATGGAAATGAATGCTGGACAATATAATCGAAGATAAAGAGAACCTGAAGCAAGTGAAATGTGGTTCTACAGAAGGATGCTGCGAATATCATGGATCGAGCATATGAGCAATGATGAGGTGTTGGAAAGAATGTAAACGAAAAGGAAATTAATATTGAGCATCAGGAAGAGACAGCTGAGGTTCCTAGAACATGCAATGAGGAAATAGGTCTTGAAGAACCTGATACTAACAGGCCAGATAGAAGGAAAAAGACACAGGTGAAAGCAGCGAATGACATATTTGAAGAACCTGATCAGGTGGATGATGGAACGAGGGTTGCATGGTGCAACAGGAGAAGGCGTGCTAAGAGCCACCAGGGATAGGGAGATGTGGAAAGCCATTATAACCTACTTCCTAAAAGGACAGGGCACATAGAAGAAGAAAAGTGTCGAATTGGCTGAAAAAAAGATAGTCTTAAACAAGCTGCACATTGCTACAAAACCAACACCTTAACCTGAAACGTCGAGTCACGTTATTAAATAGTCACGTGAAATGGAGACTGACACATAGAAGCTATGCTTGGCGCTCATTTCGCTCAGAAATACCTAAACTTTCAATCGTGTACAACTCTTTTGTCAGATTAATGTTTAAGATGGCTTCGAGTGAGTGAATCCTGTAGGTCTTATCAGCACCATCATTCTTCTAAGGTGTGGACAGGTGTCAGAGAATAACAAACCGAGGACTGTACCAATCACAGATCAATTGACGGCGTTGAGCAACAACAACTTAAATGGATATCAAATTTAACTTAAAGAAAGAAAAGCATAATATAATGAAGATGTTGACAATTCACACTTCTTCAACCAAAAGTTGAGGAAGGAAACAAACGTCCGAAGAGGAAACAGTTAGTGGACCTGAGAAAACTATATTCTGGAAAATTGTATCAATAGAGATATTTTATAAATTTCAACCAGAGGTTAGTCATTGAAAGCCACGTGTTTTTTTTTTTTAATGAGGAGACGGCTAATATTACCATGAATTTCGAAAGCATTTACCTTTAACGATTAACGAATTCATGCCTTGGCTTAGTCATGCTTGAAAATCGACTCCTACAATGTGTTTTGTTCACTGCTCTAAAATCAGGCAAAAGAGGTGTTAATGGCCAGTACAAACGATGTAACGATTTCCTCTGGCCGATCAGTATCAGTTTCTCTAAGCCCCCCTTTCTCATTGCATATCTCAGGAACTTCAGCTGTCTCTTCCTGATGCCCACTATTAATTTTCCGTCCTTTCCAAAACCTCATCATTACTCACATGCTCGGTCCATGATATTCGCTGCATCCTTCTGAAGAACCACATTGAAGTTGCTTCAAGTTTTTCCTTCATCTTTGAAGATATTGTCCAGCATTCACTGCCATATTGAAAAAACTCACGACCATTACTGAGCATATACACCAAGCTCTCGATAAGAACAGCGTGGCTCGAACTGTTGCCATAGATATCTCTAAAGCGTTTGACAGAGTCTGTCATGTTGGCCATCTACGCAAGGTGCGTGACTATGGTATAACTGGACAATTGTTTGATCTAATCCAGTCATTCGTTTCAAATCGCACAATGAAGGTAGTATTGAACGGACATGCCTCCCGATACTCTCATACTAACGCGGGTGTTCCTCAAGGCTCTATTCTTGATCCAACGCTTTTCTTGATTTTCAATAAAGATCGCCCCGATGAAATTAGATCCCAAGTAGGCATATATGCTGACTAGTCTACGGCTTACACTTGCCTCGATCAAAAATCTGCCGAGGCTGAGAAAGCGAACCTCGCTGCTGAGCTTGTATTGCCCTTTCGGAGAGCATCCTAATAATAAATATGGCGTTCCTTGTTGCAGTGTCTTTGACGAACCCGAACTGTTCTTGTCTTATCTCTGGTCTAATTCTGTATCTCGCTCTATTCATCAGGATTCGGACGATTGGTTTTGTAATGTGACTCATTAGACTGATTTTAACCATTAAAAAAAAACCTTTACTCTCGCGTCTAGTATTATAAAAAAATTCCACTGTTAACCGGGTCAGTTGTTGCCGCGTTTATCGAGCTGTACAGAGCATAGTATAAAGTGTGGTCTAGTAGTTGAAGGAACACCTAAAATAAGTCACACGCACAATTGATCTCAAACATGTTTTGTTGGAACTTAAATGGAAGAAATATAATAGTATTTTGGGGGAGGTATGAGATATTACGCCAGAAAGACTTGTTGGAGATGCTCAGCAATCTCTACATTTTCGGACAAGTCATTAAATTGATCTTGAAAATGTACTTGCCACAAACTGTCTGCATACGGACAGGGAATGAATTCAGCAGATATACAAAAATAGAAAGGGGAGTAAGACAAAAAATGTCTTCTAACGGGATTTATTCAATCTGTAAAACGAAGCAATTCTATGAGAACTAAAAGTCTGTAGAGGATTCGTCACTGACGGCCACAATCTCAGCAGCGTAACATATGCAGACGATTCAGTATTGATAGCAGACAGGGAAAGAAAAATACAGAAAGTCCTACAGAAAGCGAACTTGTTTCATTATTTGTATTTGAAGGCATCCATCATCTCACAATGGATCTTGTAAGTTAACCTTTTCAGACAGGAAACATAGAGATATATCTATCGCCAAGGAAGACCTTAATGGATCTATGACAAATAGGGAATACTAGAAGGGTGTAGTGAGTACTATCTCGGCCGAGGCCGCAGGGTGATGATGATGATAATGGACTTCCACCTGTCGCTATCCCTTGTCGGTCTTATAGAAAGGAAAGCCAGAAGAAATGGTTAAACATAAACGTCAAGAAAACAGAATGCATGTTCATTCAGTAAAATAAAGAGCCCAAAATGCCATTTACTAAAATCTCACAGGTGCAGAACATTAAACACATAGGAAGTGTTCTACCAGAGAATAGGAAATGCGATATTGAGATTTGAAAGAGCCTTAGCAAAGCCAGTGACATATTTCAAAAGCTAAGCAGAGTATTAAGAAACAGGAAGATTTCGTTGGAAATAAACTAAGCCGTTATGTTATATTTGTTCTCTTGTATGGCAGTGAATTCTGGAAGATCTCCTAAAATATGAATGAGAGACTCAAAGCAACATAATATCTTTTCTACAGAAGGATACTGAGGATACCATGAACCGAACATGTGAGCAAGGACAAAGTTTTAGAGAAGACAAAAACGTAAAAGTAACTTATACTATGCATCAGGAAGAGAAGGTTTTGATTTCTGTTACACGCACTTGAGGAAAGAGGTTTTGGAGAGTCTAATATTCACAGGACGGATAGAAGCAAAGAGGGACATGGGAAAGCAGCGTGAGGCATACTTAATAGGCTTTAACAAGTGGATGGCAGCGAGAGTCATGGGAGAGATAACAAGAAGGAAATTGTTAAGTGTGTAGGGGCCTCGGTGATGCTTGGTAAAATGGCCTTGTGCCAAACACGTCCGAAGTCCCCACAATCTAAATATCAGAAGGTTTGATGCTGAAATGGGAAAAGATAAAGTATTTCGTGTGTATATTAAAGCAAAGATTTATTAACAAAATGATAAAAGTGTAAAAAGAAAAATGTAAGTGAAATTTTGTTAATTGAACGCAACAACATATTTGCGAGAAGCAAAATGTTCATTGAGAAAATGCATGCAGCTTTGTAATTAAAACTGTTCGTAGAGAAATGTAGTTATTTAAAATGTCCAGAGAAGTTTAGAGTTCATGGTTGTTAAGTAGGTTAAGTAGTGGAGTTCAGTCATGTGACCGGCTCCCAGGGCCATTTTCTTCTTTAGCTGTGAAAAAACGTTTGACTGACATGGTAATATTAATATTTTATTTACTATTTAACCAGGATCCAGAACTTTGATTTTCCCACTGACTTGTGTAAGTTTTTTTAGTTGGGTTTTTCCAACATCCTTTTAATCGTTTGGATCCGATTTTGTGAGAGTGCTATTTTAATTTTTGTGTTTTAGTTAGTGGATGGATGAAATAAGATTTGTATTCTATAAGAGCAATAAGGAATAGCGGCATGTGGAAGTCCAAGTTCACTTACGTCCTGAATGAATAGGTCACATAAAAAATGAAAAAGAAGATGGGATATCTTTTATTCTGAATTACAGCAGAATTTGGTTTTTATTACAGAAAAATTGGTTTTTATTATAGAAAAGATGCAAACTATAATTATGCCATCTAAAAAGACGTTAATCTAATAATTCTTCTTGAGACATACAAGACCCTTTCAGATACCCTACTTAAAGTGAATTTTGCCGTACCTTTATTTGCCAAATAATCCAACACAATACGTGCATCATTTAAAGACGCACATCTCATTAATCTCCAATTCAATAATTTAAGCGTAGTACTAGATTGGTTGTTAGGTCTCAACATATTACTGATGAATTTCTATACGTAACCGTACGTTTTATTCTAAGAGTTGATTCCAACGCAATTCACGAGTATAGAAATATCTTACAATTTCTTGCTTTCATGTCGATTACAACTTAATAAAGTTTAAATGTCACGTCAATTGTCAATGTTTGATTCATGGAGTTAATTTTATTCATTGTACTGTCACCTCTAACATTTGTTCTGTTTCCTTTCAAGTTGACGGCATAATGGCTTCATCGCCTTGAACTCACTGATAAAAAAAGAAACCAGTCGACTTCGTCTAACAAGATTGTCTTAGCAACGACGAAGTCGATAACGTCGACGTCTGTACGCTGAACATTGAAACTGGCTCAAAAGTAATTTCCGGTTAAAAAATGGTTATTAAAAAATGCAGTGTTTAATCATGTTATTTTCTGTCCTGTCAAATATGTTCAGTTTATCGGTAAAACAATTTTTAAATAAAAGAACAGTAGAACTGGATGAAGACAATGGGTAAAAAATGAGAAAAAGATAGAAATATACCGGTTAAATGCGACAGATGCTAAGACAATATTGATTGGTTAACGTTCCAATTTACCTTGCGAATAGAATATCTATTTCCACTTTTATTTAAAAGGTGGAAAGAACACAACGTTTCAGGTATTTAATGAAGACAACGTAGAAGCTTTGCTTTGATTTTTCCCTGAGTTATACTTTTGGATACATGTGCTCTTGCTGTTTTGTTTTAGTGAGCTACACAAAATAACTTTCATTAAGAAAGCTGTCGACTTTGGCCGAAACCGCGGGGTTACAAGGACGATGGTTTATCTATATTACATTTCGTAAAACATTCCTCCAAAATAAGGTACCCAAGCGTGTTTTACTCTGCTGCATGTTATGTGAATAAAAATGGTCCACTTAGGCTAAAGAAAGGGTTTACAAAAATTATCATTTTAACTATGAGACAAGTCCGCAAGGCATTCACAGTAATGTTCCTGCGAATATCTTACTCTGGTCTATATTAATACAAGCAGTCGACTTCGAATAAAACAAGGGGTTTATGAAGACAATCAGACAATTAAGTGCCAGAAGTGATACATGCTTGGGCAATCATGTCTCTTTCGAAACATAACTGACTGAGCAGAAAATTATCACGCAGTAGGTTGCCATTACATTCTGTTGTAGACTGATAACCAGCCAAGGCTATAGAACCCAATCTGTCCTGTTATTTAACTCATAGCTAGAGGGGTAAGCGATGTATTATATTATTAAGTAGTAATTAGTGGGGGAACAGTTTATTACTTCATAATAATATAAAACTGATCCCCCACTTTATAACCAGTAGAAGTTTTAATTATGTTTCTAACTATTAAAACAGTCAGTCAGTTAAGTGCCATACGTGATACGCGCTTGGGCGATCATATCTCGAAAGAGACATTACTGACTGGGCAGAAGATTATCTCGCAGTAGGTTGCCATTGTTTTCTGTGGAAGACTGGTTGCCAGCCGAGTTTATAGAACCCAATCTGTCCTGTTATTTAACCCATAACTAGAGGTAAGTGACAGATTAATAAACTTTCCCAAGGGTATTTGCGCGTAAGTGAATACAATGGATTCAACTGGAATTCGAACTCGGCTCCCCGATTTGTCGTTCCGAGTAGATATTCACTGCACCACAACGCACATATAGACAATAATTGATCTATAAGACTAGTTCGGAAGGAATTCCTCCTCTGTAATATGTCCGGGGATGTCATAGTCTGATACATGTAATATAAATAGAAGCGGTTAATTTCGCCTGAAACAACCGGTTTACGAAGATGTCCAAGAAGGCACATAGTGCCCTGCTCTGCTGCCGTCAACAATCTTTCCCAGTTTCCTA
>JBBBDQ010001236.1:11837500-11902500 GCA_037127315.1 Ascarosepion bandense
CCTCTAATATCTGAAGGTATTGTTTACAAATTTACGAACTGTGTTTGCGATGTTTGGCAACTGTTATTATTGCTTAGCAAAGTTTTATATCAACTCAAAATAAAACATTGCTGATGGTGGATGTTTTTATGTTAACGTCCTTGTAACCTCTCTGAAGATGGCTCATGTGAGTTAAAAGCTTACAACCAAGTTAAAAAAATTATCCAAATGTTCGAGAACTTTGTCTTTATTTTCACCTGAAAGTAAAGCCAAAATACGATGTTTAGAACGGCTCATGTTTAAACATAATAGACATTCATTGTTTCCTATATTTAACAGTATATGTATAGAAAAAATATATGTATGTAGATATGTAAACAAAGTAATTTCTTCCTTAAAAAAAAGACTTTTAAATTACTCTTTTTAATTTAAATTTTAAATTTAAAAGGCATATTACGGTGATGCGGCACAATCTTAGATAAGGTTTAGAGCGCAAAAATATGCTGTGGAATTAGATTTCTGAACCTTTCACTAATTCTGTGGTTAGCAACAAGAGTAACAATCGAAGATATGATGAAGGGACAAGTATCAAAATTAAATTCGTGCAAGTGTAGGAATTTTAACGACTGGTAAATGTTTTAATAGTTAACGCTAAACGGGAGAGAATAACCCGAAGACACATTGGAATTGCAAATGATCAACAGAAAGAAAAAAATATAAAGAAACGGGATATTTTTTATTTTATTATTTTTTTAATGGTTCCTCTTTTCCAGTCTTTTACTCTTTTCCATTCTTTTACTCTTTTTTTTTTTAAATTGGAGTAGATAGACTAAACTATCTCCCGGTTCACACTCCATCCAAGTCTACTGAATGGGTGAAGAGGCTCATCCCTTGTTTCCTGTTTAGGATGTGGTTTCCGGCTTTCTCTTTTCCAATCTTTTACTCTTTTCCATTCTTTTTCTCTGTTTTTTTTTTTAAATTGGAGTAGATAGACTAAACTATCGCCCGGTTCACACTCAACCCACGTCTATTGAATGGGTGAAGAGGCTCATCCCTTGCTTCCTGTTTAGGATGTGGTTTCCGGCTTTCTCTTTTTTAATGTTTTTACTCTTTCCTTTTTTCTTTTTCAATTGGAGTAGATAGATCTATCTATCACCCGGTTCACACTCCACCCACGTCTATTGAACAGGTGAAGAGGCTCATCCCTTGTTCCGTGTTTAGGATGTGGTTTCCGGCTTACTCTTTTCCAATCTTTTCACTTTTACGTAGCCCCCTGCACATCAGTGGCATTACAGCCTTGCTCGGGGTGATATGATTAAAAAAAAAAACACCAAGCAAAGCGGTAACGCCACTGATGCTCAGGGGCTACATAAGAGTAAAAGATTAGACGGGGAAGAGTAAAGAGAAAGACGAACAGTGGGTGTCAGATAAAGGAGCATGATAAGGATGAGAACACAGGTGTGATGACTGTTGCAATGGTAGAGAGAAAGGAAAAGATATACAGAGTGTGGTAACCCTGTTTAAGGGGTCACAATTAAAAACAGGAACACGGGATTAGTGTAAACAATTGTATTAACAAAATAACGGAAAAGATACAATATGACAGCGTGTTCGTCTAGCTGACGAGCAAGTTGTGTTGGATATCAAAGTCTCTGTTCGGTAAATCACTCTACGGGGGTCTGACTCATACCACACTGGTGCTCTCCCGGTTACTACTAGTCACATGTTATTTATGCAGGTTGAGTTAGTCCATTACTATGTTAATGGGTAGGTCTGCCACAACACAGGGTGATGTAGAAAGAACTGGAGTCAAGTGGATAAAAGATATGTATTGACATTGCATTGAAATTCTTGGAGATTATAGCCGTCAGGAAAGCAAGAATATGGAAGCGGGTTCCACAGGCGCGAAGTGCGAGAAAAGAAGCTAATGGAGTAGAATTGAAGCTGCATTTGGTTTATCCAACTGTGAATTCGTGGCACAGTGGATATCGGCTCGGAACGAATAACCGGGGAGCCGAGTTCGAATTCCAGTTGAATCCATTGTATTCACTTACGCGCAGATACACTTGGGAAAGTTTATTAATCCGTCTCTTCCTTCCAGTTATGGGTTAAATAGCAGGACAGATTGGGTTCTATAGCCTTGGTCGGCAACCAGTCTACTGCAGAAAGCAATGGCAACCTACTGCAGGATAATCTTCTGCCCAGTCACTCATGTCTCTTTCGAGACATGATTGCCCAAAGCGTGTATCACCTATGGCACTTCTGACTGACTGAATATAATAGTTTGAAACATAATTAAGACTTCTACTGGACATAAAGTGGGGGATCAGTTCTATATTGATATGGTGTAATAAACTGATCCCCCACTAATTATTACTTAATAATATAATACATCTCTTCCCCCTTTAGCCATGAGTCAAATAGCAGGACAGATTGGGTTCTATAGCCTTGGTTGGCAACCAGTCTACCGCAGAAAGCAATGGCAACCTATTGCGGGATAATCTTCTGCCCAGTCAGTCCTGTCTCTTTCGAGACATGATCGCCCAAGCATGTATCACGTATGGCACTTAACTGACTGAACTGTGAATGCGTGGGACCCTGTTGCCATTCTGGTGGCACGAGTAAACTCTTGTGACAGGGGTATAAATAAGTTCGTCGGAGCAAAATCCATG
Source organism: Ascarosepion bandense (assembly GCA_037127315.1). Taxonomy (NCBI): domain Eukaryota; kingdom Metazoa; phylum Mollusca; class Cephalopoda; order Sepiida; family Sepiidae; genus Ascarosepion; species Ascarosepion bandense. The sequence goes on from JBBBDQ010001236.1 coordinate 11,840,152, forward strand.
AAAATATTTATCACTAATAAAAAGAAAAAAGTGTTGAATTATGCATAATATATCTTTTATATGGCAGTAAATAATGAACAATTTTCTCCAGATGAAGTTGAATCGCGGCATCAAAATGTCGTTATACTGATAATACCATAAAATGAATATATCAAGAATAAAGAAGTTTTAAGAAAAATGGAAACAAAGAGGACATTTGTAGGTAGAACCAGGAAAAAGAACATAAAGTATATTAGGATCATAATGAAAACGCAAAACCTATTTTAAGCAAGAGGTGTACAGGGAAGCAGTGCGTAACCATATGCAAACGGATGGTCGAAAATGTAATTGGAGTGCTAGTCACAGCTAATAGTGAAAAAGAATAGGAACTTGTAAAGAGCCATCCTCATCCATCTCCTGATAGAAAGGCGTAAATAAAAATAATAATATTCAGGGGCATTGGAATTAAGCTGTTATTTAAGTGTGCTGTTCGAAATTCATGAAGTCAGTCAATTAAGTACCAGACGTAAAACACGCTTGGGTGATCATGTCTCCTTCAATACATGACTAGCTAGGCAAAATATTTTCCCGCAATAGATTGCCATTTCTTTTTTGCGGTAGTTGCCAACCAAGGCTATACATGCCAATCTGTTCTGCTATTTAACCCATAGCTGGAGGGAGAAGAGATGGAGTCATACATTTTCGAAGAGTATTTGTGTGTAAGTGAATGAAACCAGTTCAACTGGAATTCTAACTCGGCTCTCCTATTCCGAGACGATATCCACTGCACCACAATCCAAAACTGTTACGTTTGTGGCGTATTTTTCGTCCTTCACATGCTATTGAACAGTATATCTTCTTTAAATATTTTTGGGCGCAAGTATTTATTTGCAGCTGGTATACAAAAAATTAAGTGAAAAGTGAGATGTCAATAATACTTTAAGATATATAACAGTTGTCTTTAATTCAAGCCGTAAAGAGAGGATGGAATCATGAAGCTTTGCCACTGAGACCGGAAATCTTATTGTATTTTATATGGATTTGAGTTGGTTTAAGTCAATCATTTATTCAAAATGTGATCGCAGTTTTCAAATGATCGCTATTGATTGTAATCTAATGATTGTTTATCGCAACAATGCAACAATTAATTTCCAACAATGTAATATATTTCTTAAGTATCCATCACATTTACTTATACAGCTGTTAATCTAATATCTCACAACTTCCGTTTTTTTAACTTAATAAAGTTAGTGTCTATCTAGACCAGCGCTTAATCTTAATAAAGGTCGTGTCTATCTAGACCAGCGCTTAATCTTAATAAAGTTAGTGTCTATCTAGACCAGCGTTTAATCTTAATAAAGTTAGTGTCTATCTAGACCAGCGTTTAATCTTAATAAATGTAGTGTCTATCGAGACCAGCGTTTAATCTTAATAAAGGTCGTGTCTATCTAGAACAGCTTTTAATCTCAATAAATGTAGTGTCTATCGAGACCAGCGTTTAATCTTAATAAAGGTCGTGTCTATCTAGAACAGCTTTTAATCTCAATAAATGTAGTGTCTATCTAGACCAGCGTTTAATCTTAATAAATGTAGTGTCTATCTAGACCAGCGTTTAATCTTAATAAAGGTCGTGTCTATCTAGAACAGCTTTTAATCTCAATAAATGTAGTGTCTATCGAGACCAGCGTTTAATCTTAATAAAGGTCGTGTCTATCTAGAACAGCTTTTAATCTCAATAAATGTAGTGTCTATCTAGACCAGCGTTTAATCTTAATAAAGGTCGTGTCTATCTAGAACAGCTTTTAATCTTAATAAATGTAGTGTCTATCTAGACCAGCGTTTAATCTTAATAAATGTAGTGTCTATCTAGACCAGCGTTTAATCTTAATAAAGGTCGTGTCTATCTAGAACAGCTTTTAATCTTAATAAATGTAGTGTCTATCTAGACCAGCGTTTAATCGTAATAAAGGTCGTGTCTATCGAGACAACATTTTTACCTTTGCATAACCCTTAAAATAAATTACGTGTCTCAAGAAGCCCCTGTGCAAAAACAAAATTATTACAATATTTTTGGCATTTTTATATGTATCGTAATTCACGTGGTAGATATAAAAGTATATGTTTTTGAATAACTGATTAATATTTCTTTGTCAATATTTTGATAATGCTAAATAAATTTCATAATCTTAGTATATAATACTTCACGGAGTTTTCATTCACACCAAAACATTTTAAACTATCTTTCGAAGTCAAGTGGAGTAATTACATTGAACCAATAGCTAAGTCCACTGCTATGAAGGTTGGGTCACTATGTCGGGCCAGTAAGTTTTTTTTCCACCTGAATCCATCTTGCACATATACAAATCAACCATCCGACCGTGCATGGAATACTGTTGCCATATCTGGTCAGGCGCCCCTGCTGTTCATCTCAGTGTTCTCGACAGGCTCCAGAGGAGATTCTGTAATGTGATTGATCCGAACGTGCTACCTCGACTTCGGCCACTTTCTCATCGGCAAGATGCGGTTTCCCTCTCTCTATTCTATAAATATTTTCATGGCTTCTGCTATGAAAAACTTGGGTCACTGGTGCCCCCTCCACAAGAATTTACTCGGGCAAATAGACTGGCAAAAAGGTTCTACCCATTTAAGAGATCAACCAAATGCAAACGACAATTCTATTCAAACAGCTTCTTTTCTCGCGTTTCCCGCTTGTATAACTCCATTCCATATACTTGTTTCCTGACGGCTATAACATCCAGGAATTTAAATGCATTGTCAATTCCCAACTCTTATTCACTTAACTCCAAGCATTTCTACATAAATCCGTGTATCTTGTTCTTTTCTTTCTCTCTACATTCGCAACTGTCTTCACTCCTGTGTTCTTATACTTCTCTTGCCCTTTCTCTTTCACTCCTGTAGCTGGTTCGTCTTTCTCTTCACTCTTTCTACATCACCCCATGTATCTTGTTCTTGGCCTTTCTCTCTACCTCTAGCAGCGAATGAGTGGAGGTGCCTCAGTGAAAGTGTATACACTGGCGCGTACAGACATCACTAAATAAAATTCCAATGATGGTTATTTATCAGTAAATAATAGATGGGATGATTGTAATATTAAAATATTACAATAGCCAAGAATATATTGAGTGTGTTTAGTAATATTACTCATATGAAATTAAATAAAAATATCTAAAGTGCATTAGTTTATCGCGAAAATGTTAAGGAAATTTTGTGGAACCATTGGTTTCCGCCAAACCTCAGTTGAGAAAGGCTACTCTAGAGTCTAACAAACTTGCATTTCATTTTAATCAGGAAAACCTCATTCATGCCACGTATGCTTAACTGTAGAAAATTTTCACTTGCTTGTGTGTATTTGTACGTGTGCTCGACATTGTTTAGAGTTGAATGAAGAAACCCAAAATTCTAAATAACTGTTAAACAGTTTTTATTTTGTGGTTGATAAAGAGTGCAAAATAATCGTATTTTGCTGGCAAAAAATTTACACATTTAGCAATGTTCTTCCTTTGAGTAGATGTTATATAGACAGATTTCTACGCTTCTTCCGACGAACGAAGAGAAAACTCAGGCCAAATGCTGTTGTAAGAGTCCTGAGATTTCCAGTTGTTACCTGTTTATTAATTCCGTTGCTGCTGCTGCTGAATCGGGCAAATTAAGGAAGCACCTCAAAATAGCCAACATATGAGGTAGTTTCTATATCACAATTAAGCTATAAGAACTCGAAATAGACAATGGTTATTGGTACAGTTTCATTATTAAAATTAGAGTTTACTGTCGTTTGTGTGTGGATGGATGGTTATTCCAACAGAATAATGCTGCAATCCACGCAGCAAGACGGACCTTGACCTTTCTACAAGAAAATGGGGTCCATCTCTTGGGACACCCTGCATGCTCACCAGACTTGAAACCAATTGAAAATGTTTGAGGATGGATGACAAGAGATGTTTATCCAAATGGCAAACAATATTCAACATAACAAACTTCGTGAAGCCATCTTCAGAAGCTTGAGCAACATACCCCGCACCTTAATAGAAACGCTTATTTCTAGCATGCCCGACAGAATTTTTGAAGTCATCAAAAGCAGTGGAGATAGAACTCATTATTACATTTAGTTGTTGAATGTTTTCATACACGTTTTGTACAATTTCGTAGAATTTTTGTCTCTGGTCTTATAATTTGGATCATGTGTAAATCGCCTCATTTTATAAAAATGTAAATTTCTAAATAAAATGTTTGGAATATAGCTTTTTGTTTCCATAACCTTTTAGATTGTAGTATTGGTAACCTTAAGTGGGAGGAGTTTAAAATCTATCTGTAAAAAAAATATTTCTTTTTAAAGATTTTTAAGTGGTCTTGAAATTTTGATCAGGAGTGTATATGTTTATATATATATATATATATATATATATATATATATATATTGTTTGAAGTTAGGAATTGTTATTATCAATATTATATATATATATATATATATATATATATATATATATATATATATTATAATACTGATAATAAAATTATAACATAAAATTCCGTATCCACACTATTCTTAAAAAGTGCTTAATAGAATCTAGAGCGAATAATATTTTAGAATTTATAACAAAATTACGTTATAGTATCATTACAAAAATAGTAATTTTGTTTTGACATTATCTGTGTCTTATTGAGTGATGAGATTTATTTCAAGTTGAAGAGTTTTAAAAGGTTCAAGACTACCCATAACTCCCTTAATCAAGGAGGCATTGTTACATAGACAGTAATTTCTAATTTGGAAAATGTGAGAACAAACTCTAAAAACAATTTATTGGAGCATTAATATTAATTAAAATAGAAACCAGCATTATTAATCGACTATTAGATTCAATTTAATTTATTTTTATTATAAATATTAAATTCTAAGTTTAACAAAGCATTAGATTTAGATTACTATAAAGTTATTTAGATATTAAACGATTGAAAGACGTGGACGTATTAAAATTTATAGACATTCACGTATGGACAAACAGACGAGTATATAAATAGACGAACACACACTGACATACAGTCAAATGCACGGACGAATATACACATACATAAACATACACAAATCTTAAAATTTTGTTTTTATCGACAAGTCAATATATTCGCTAAACCACACTGCCAGGTTTGGAACTTATACCATAGATAACAAATAAATCAAATGGCGTGACTTGTTTATCTCAATTCGTTTATCTTCGGTCATGATATTCAAACAACAAGTGAATCACTATATTTAATGTATTTTGAATTTTCACCGTTTATACCGACATTCATAAAGAAACAAAAGAACTGACAGGAAAAAAAAATGCTCTTCAACAGGATGTATAAAATCCAAGGATAGAACAATTATATTGGAGAAAGAGGAAATACTCCAACGAAGGGAAGGATATATAAAAGATATTTTCCACGATAAGAGAGAGCAACCGATAATACAAAAAGATGTGTACGGACTGGAAATATTAAAGTCTGAAGTGGAATCTGCAATAGCCAAACTGAATAGAAACAAAGCAGCTGGACCAGACGGCATAGACATAAAGCTGCTGATAGCCCTGAAAGAAATTGGTATAGAGAAAGTTACAGAAATAATAAATAAAATTTATAATAGTGTTGCAATACCAAAATACCTCAGCAAGTCGATCTTCATTGCACAACCTATGAAGCCAGAAGCAAAGGAGTGTAAACTCCACAGAACCATCAGTTTAATGAGCCATATAACAAAACTGATTGTCCGAATACTGATGATTAGAGCGAGAAGCAGATTCAGAGATAGGACAAGAACAGTGCGGTTTCCTCAAACATATTAGAACAAGAACACCATATTTATGATTAGGATTCTTTCAAATGAAAGGACTTGTACCTATGTTTTATTGATTATGCAAAGGCGTTTGACAAAATACACTACGAAGAATTGATGTAGATGCTTGTCAGCCTCAACATATTTGGGAAAGACATAAGAGTAATCAAGAATCACTACTGGCAGCAAACTGTATGCATATGGACAGGTAACGAATTCAGCAGTTATACAAAGTTTGAAAGGGGTGTAAACAAGGATGTTCTATTCACCGGATCTATTCAACTTATACATTACGAGACTATTCTGAGAATCCTAGAAGTTATGCCAGGATTCGTCATCGGAGGCCACATTTTAAACAATATAAGGTACGCAGATGACATAGTGCTGATAGCAGACACAGAAAGAAAACTAAAAGATCTCCTACAGAAGGTAGCTGAAAAGAGTGACAAGAAAGGATTAAAAATAAACTGCAAGGAAACCAAATGCATGGTCATCAGCAAAAAGGGCAACCCAAAATGCCAAATACAGGTAAGGGACACTAAAATTAAGCAGGTGCAAAAATTTAGATACCTGGGAAGTGTTCTAACAGAAGATGGAAAGTGCTACACTGAGATCCGAAGGCAAATTGGCTTGGTGAAGGAAGCATTCCAGAAGTTGAGTAAAGTATGACGGAACAGGACAACTTTGCTAGAAACAAAAAAGAGTACTAGTTTGCTATGTGATGTCGGTTCTTCAATATGGCAGTAAATGTTGGACAATATCTTCTAAGATGACGGAAATACTTGAAGTAACTGAAATGTGGTTCTACAGTAGGATGCTGCGGATATCATGGACCGAGCATGTGACAAATGGCGAGGGCTTGGAAAGGATGGAAATGAAAAGGAAATTAATACTGAACTTCAGGAAGAGACAAATGCAATGAGGAACGAGGGCTTGGAGAACCTGATACTAACAGGCCAGATAGAGGGCAAAAGAGACAGGGGAAAGCAGCGGATAACATATTTGAATGACCTGATCAGGTGGATAATGAAAGGAGTGTTGCATGGTGCAACAGGGGAAAGCGTGCTAAGAGCCATCAGAGAAAGTCATGATCACCTACGTCCTGAAAGAACATGGTACATAAAAGAAGATACTGAGTCTCATATTAATTTATATAATATATCACTCAATAAATCCTTGGCCTAGCTAATAAAACAGCAACTTTTAGGTTAAATCTGACTTTATTTATCAACATAGCGCCCTTCTATGATACACTGATTCCAACGCTTCCCTAACAATTCGATGCCTTTTTTGTAGAACGATTTGTCTTTGGCCTCAAAATACGCCTCAGTTTCCGATATCATTTCTTCATTAGAGCCAAATCTCTTTTGCTGCATCATTCTGCAGCATTCTTTTGAGGTCTGCAAACAGAAAGTAGTTGCTGAGGGACAGATCTGGAGAATAGGGTGGATACGGAAGCTATTCGAAGTGTAATTAATGTAATTTTGCTGTCATTGCGATCAACTTGTGACACATTGCGTTGTCTTGGTGAAAGATCACGTTTTCCTTCATCATTTTGTAGCAGTTTGTTAGCGATTTCTTTCTTCAAACCCACCAATAATGATATATAATATTCGCTATTGGTGGTTCTTCTTTTCTCAAGGTAATCAATGAACAAAATACCTTGAGCATCCCAAAATGCGGAGGCCAAAACTTTTAACTGCTGATGTTTGCGTTTTGGTCGCTTTAGACGGGTTTCACCTGCTGCTTTCCACACAGCTGACTGCCGGTTTGACTCCGGAGTGAAGTGATAAATCCATGTTTCATCCACTGTCACATATTTATGCAAAATCTGTTGCGTTGAAACAGTTGCAAACAACTCTCTGAATCGTTGACGCGTTGTTGTTTGTCATCGACTGCGAACAAACGCGACACCCGCTTTGGACAGATTTTTCTCATTGACAAATATTCATGCAAAATGCTGAGTACACTGCTTTCTGCTATATTCAGCTCCTCTGAATACTCATCTTCAAGTTACGATCTGCCAAAACGAGTTCGTGGACGTTTTGGGCGTCCTTCTGATTTGGGGCGTCCTGAGCCTTCAGCATCATTTGTGCCTCTACGACCGCGTTTAAAGTCAGCATACTACTTCTTAATCGTCATTTCCGACAGAGCAGAGTCCGAATAATACTTAGCAAGCTATTGCTTAGCTTGAACATTATTTTTCACATCATAAATCAATGGTTTATCAACACACAAAATTCAGATTTTTTTTCATTGTTTGTTGTTTGGAAAATTTGCAACAGTAGCTTCACTTAAATAACTGTAGTTTGTAAACTAATAATCCGATTGGACCAAAGGTTTGGCACGTGCCATTTGAAGGTTAGTACTTCATTAAAATTATATGGAATTTTACAAGTGATGCAATCTACATATCAGGCGTAGGACTCATTGAGTCATGCTTTACAGGCTTGTATGTGGATGACTAATATATATATATATATATATAAATTAAAAAAGGTTTAATTCAATGATGTTGAATGACCATTTCGATATGAAGATCCCCACGGGGGATAACACATCACCTCAGCAACAGAAAAATCCTTACAGAAACTCCGAAAGGATTTTTCTGTTGCTGAGGTGATGTGTTATCCCCCGTGGGGATCTTCATATCGAAATGGTCATTCAACATCATTGAATTAATCCTTTTTTTAATTTATATTTGCTCTGTAATATTTTATTACATGGAGCTTTCTTCCTGTACCATTTTTTAATATTAAAATAAAATTTTTAATATTAATTAGGATCGGGTTTTTGGAATTTACCTTCCTGCTTTTTTCCCTTGGATTGAAGTATCTGAATTAAAATATATATATATATATATATATATATATATATATATATATATATATATATATAAGGGAAAGAAAAAGAAAAGGAAAAAGAAAAAGAAAAAGATAGAATAAAATCAAATAAATAAGAAAAGAAAAAAATTGACATCGTCTGGGTTCGCAAAAAAAAGGGGAGAATGTAACTAAAAATTAACAGACAGCCGTGTTAAATCGACGTCAGTTAAAGCAACACGGAAAAAAGGTGGTAAGAGAGATAAAAGAAGGAAGGGAGGGAAAAAGAAAGAAACTAAAGAAAAAAATTTTTTTAAATATTACAGACGCTGGACAAATTCAAAAACCTAATTTCCCCAAAACGTTGAAGTATTAGAAAAAGGCCTTTACTTAAAAAGGCATAATTATTAATAAAAGGGAATAAAAAGATATAGGATTTAAAATAAAATTATTTTTAAAAAAATTAGGTCATTTGAAATTAAACTAAATAAAGACAACACTAGGTAAAAAAAAAAAAAAAAAAAATGAATTAGAATTATTATATATACATACCTATAGAAGTACACACATACATACATATATATACACACACAATTTAACGAATAAGAATACATATATACATACACATACACACACATACATTCAATTTATTACACACTTATATACATATACATGCGCATACACACATATATATGTGTGTACACACCTATATACAAAAAATTCATATACACATAATATACATGTGTACACATACATGCACGATGTCAATTTTTTCTTTTCTTATTTATTTGATTTTATTCTATCTTTTTCTTTTTCTTTTTCCTTTTCTTTTTCTTTCCCTTTATTTTTATTTTTATTTTATTTTATTTTATTATTTATTTTTTAATTTCTTTGCAATCTATTTAAAAAGGAAAAGTAGACTAATTTTTCTCCAGTTTCTGAAAGGTTTTTTTCTGTTGCTGAGGTGATGTGTCGTTCCCTGTGGGGATCTTCACATCGAAATGGCCATTCAACATCTTTGAATTAATCCTTTTTTAATATATATATATATATATATATATATATATATATATATATATATATAATTAATTATCCAATACAGGGTTCAATTAATAAATTCTATAGTTTTTCGTGCGTGCGCGTTGTTTGTTTTTGATTTTGTTGACTGCAAAATATAGAAGGGTCAGTTGGGCATTGTCTGTATGAAAGAAGAGCACCATGACGGAATTGACTCCGCTATGAAAAACAATATCGTCAACTGCTTGGCATTCATGCCGTAAGCCTGTATCAAGTGCCTTGAAGAGGTAGTGCTGACCTGTGTCCAGATGGTGGCTACAGGAAAATATCCTGCAAGAGAACACTGTACCATGCCAGGTAATGCTATCAGATAATTTCTCTCACTACATCGTCCATTACATCTGACCACCTAATTCCCCAGAATGCAACCCCTTGATTACTGTGTGGGGTGCGCATTTGAACGAGGGGTCAACAGAATTTATTTTTTAACACCAAAGATGAACTGAAGACAACGGTAAGGGCAGCATTCACCAACTTATAAAGGAGACCGCCCAGAAGATTTTCCAGAGATTCCGAAGCCGTCTGTAGATCCTGGTTGAAGCCAAATGGTGGTTTTATTTACTAAATTTACACTTAATATCTCAAATTATTTTTGTGTAATTTTGGTAAAAATATCTATTAAAATGAGATGTCAGTGTTACGTTCACTTTTGCGTAGTTTACACGACAACTCATTTGTCAAACCGTTTATATCTGGGTAATTTCGTATTAAAGAAACATACGATAGAGAAATCGGAAATGGCGGAAGATGCCTCCCAGAAGCTATTAATGTATGATTTTCAAGAAAAGCAAGCAAAAGTGTAACATGCAAAATCTAATTTTCCCATACGATAGGCAATTTTGGATAATTTCTTTACAGCTGATGAAAGATCTCGAAGCGACAGAAATATGGTTTTACAGGTGATGCTGGGAATTCTATGGAGAAATATTGAGTAAATAGAAAGTATTATAAAAAAATAACTAGAAAGAGGAAAAAGGTTCGGATAATTAAACACCCACAGGACATACTAAACTGAGGAAGAGGGGAAGGAAATCGTAGTTCACTTAGTGAGTTTGTATAAATGAATAACAGTGCTAAGTCAAATTTATTTAATTAACAGTTGCACGATGGATAGAGCATAAATGGGCATATAAAAAAAAACTAATCTACCACCTCGAAGCAGATTCCGGACTTTTATCTATGATCATTCTCTTCAGATGGCTCCTTATCTTGAACGTCTATTGGTACTGGAACACATCCGTGGATCACTCATATCGAATACTAGCATCATAGCCCGGCGTTTCCCGTGCAACTCAGAACATTTAAGTCGTAGGTGAAGACACCTTCCGTCATTGCAGAGTCCCATTGATTGTTGTCTTCCAGAAAACCGCGTTTGAAGCAGGCGACCCTTCAGTAATCAAAATGTTTATAATATTAAATAGATAAATTTATTTAAAACTGCTGCTTTTTTGGGGTCAACTCCCGGCTAGATTCTTTCCCAGTCACTACAATCTTTGTTTCTGTCAGTTTAGAGTTAAGTGTTATGTTTCATGCATTACCTCTTGAATTGTACTTTTTGACCTTTTTTACGCTCATCCAACAGAAAACAGTAGCATTCTACCATTTGTTGATTGTGTGAATGTGAATTTTAAAAACATATTTTGGAAAAACATAATCACTCACCTACTAACATGATGTACAAAAGAAATTCACTGATATATTCTGTATGTAGATAATGAAAATTTTGTTTTTAAATCTAAAAATTTTCCGTAATATCTTCCTATTCGAAAATACATAGAATCTAAGTCGTTATATTTTTAATTATATTAATATTCGAATGTGCAGGCATTCCATAACTTATTAGGGTTACTGCAGCGGTATATACGGGGCAGCACAGCAGCAATGAATATCATTTAAATAAAGTTTGTCTATTTTTGTAATAAAATGTTCGGTACGAAATTCTTAGCATCTGTAGAAGGCCGGAGTGTACAACGGCCGAAACGTCGTAGAAATGGCAACAAAGATGAAGACAATAGTCCGAATCATATAAATACTGTTAAATAAAGTTCTTCAGACCACAGTAATTCATTTTCAGGCTAATTTTACATTCATTTTTTATTCTTTCTAGTATAGGACGTCTTACAAAAAAAAACAACTAAAGTCTAGTCTTTTACTTTACTTATAGTTATGAAAGGAAAAGAAATAGTCGTTCATTTTTTAAAGTTCATCAATGCCAAATGAATATGATTTTGCTCATCTGGCACTTGAACCCGTCACCCTGATTAGCATTATTCGGTAAAAAGATTAAGCCAGTAACATCTCCATCTTATTTAGAAACTGTTAATTAAAAGTTGTACTTCTTCATTCATAAACATAATGTAAAAATGGCGTGACATATTTGTTTCAATTAGTTTATCTACAGTTACGATACGCAAACAACAGGTGCATTGCCTCCTTGAATGTATTTTGATTACCAATGAATAAACTGATTCGTATAGTAATTAATTTATATATATATATATATATATATATATATATATATATATATATATATATATATATAGCATAGTACACTTGGTATACAATCAAGGTAAATTCCGATAGAGAGACAAACTCAAGAGAACTCAGTGTTAAATTCATTTATTTAATTTAACAGTGTAATATAATTTATAAAAGATTTTAGATTATTACAATAGGTAATACATATTTCATCGCGTCCTGATGTTATTATCGCGGCCCAAAAAGACCCAAAAAGTAATATATATATATATAATATCCAGGGTCTGAAGAATAAGTAGTCGAAATTTTATATTTTTGATTTCGCACATGTGCCTTGTTTTTCTTTTAATTTTATCTACTGAACAGTATAGTAGATTCAGTTGGGCACGGTCTGTGAGAGAAAGGAAGCACTCTGAGGCAAATCCCGATTCTTGACCCCCACATCACTCCTTACATCTGGCCACATAACACCATATTCTGCTACTCCTTTTATTAGTATGCTTTGGTAGAAAGGAGCAGGAAAATAACAAACACTCCCTATAACACCTAAGATAACCTGAAAGCAAGAATTATGGCAGCATTTACCACATTAAATAAGGAGAACGTACAGAAGAGATGTAAGAGATTCCGAAGTCGTTTGGCGTTTTTATTAAATGAAGTTTCTCTTTAGTATTTCAAGATATTACTGTTTAATTGTGGTAAATATATCTGATAAATTGATTTGTCTGTGTTATTTTAATTTCTCCGTAATTTAGACTATTTACAATCAAACCATGTATATATGTGTCCATAGTGAAAGACAGAAAACTAATAAAATGCGATTCATTAATACGATATATTTAATTATCTTAATGAAAATATGTCGACAGAGCGTTATAGCATTAAACTGAGAGCATTTTCAGTTTAAAATTTTAATGCTTCTTTTCCTGCTGATTGATTCGCAACAAATGTCTTATTGATATTAACTTTGATGTTAAAAAACGACTGATGATGAGAGTAGTTTAGTCCAAACTATGTGATAAAAAAAAATGAAAGCCTATGATTGTTCTAAAATCTTAAAAAATTGCACTTTGGGATATATACGCATGTGGCCCTCCACAACCTTCTACTATATTTAACAGTTCGTATCTCTTTGGTAAGGACACCCACATTTCACATTTCGCCTCGATACGCTATATACAGCAGATAATTTTCTAAACATATTTTGATAAATATGTAGACAATGAGTGACTATTATATTTAATCATGAGCCGTTCTAAATTTTTGACTTTAATTTCAGGTTAAAATAAGGAAAAAAAAATTGCCCAACATTTTTATATTTATTTTATTATGTTGGTTCTGAGATTTCGACTCACATGAGCCATCTTCAGAATGGTTACAGCGACGTTAACATAAAGACATCCACCATCGAAGATGATAATGTCTTGTGTTGAGATAAAACATTGCTATGCAACGATAACAATCACTGAATAGCAGATGCACGTCGAAAACTAGATTGAAATGTGGTTTTATTGAGTGCGGGTTGCTTTAATTTGATGTAATGGGCTTCTAACATCTGAAGATTATTTTTAATGTGTGTATATTTGACAAATTAAAATGTATCTAAATAAATTAAATAATACTTCTAACAATATTGATAATATTAATAATAATAGCATACGTTAAAAAATAACACTATTAACTTATACTATTGCAACCAAATGTATAATAATTACAGACATGATGAACCAAAGCTCAAAAACATAATAGGTAGAAATGTTTAACCAATGAATAAAAATAAACAAATTAAACTCATAATATATTATAAAAATTTAAAACAATTGATCTCCATAGTCTCTAATAACTCTACAACCACACAACTAAATCCTCTACAGAAAACCAATGTAGTGTATTCTGATACTAATAATAAAGTCACTATATATATTGGTTTAACTACAACCACACTCTCCCGTAGAATAGCCTGCCACCTTTCTGATCGGAGTTCAATTAAACAACATTTCTAAGAAAAACATAGCCATGTGTGTAATATTAGACATATTGTTGTCGATAACACAATAACACTCCCACATACACACTGCAAAAAGTACCTTCAAATATTGGAGGACATCTATTAACTTATACTATTGCAACCAAATGCATAATAATCACAAACATGATGAAACAACACACAAAAACATAATAGATAGAAATGTAAAACCAATAAATTTTGAAGGAAAAAAATTATTCTCAGTAAAATATATTAAAGACAAAACTAGAAGATATTTTTAGTTTTCTAAAATAAAAAAAATATAATAACAAAAAAATAATTTAAATCTGACTAACCCGAACATTTAAAAATTACCTTAAAACTCCACCTATTTAGCATTAAATAACCCACGGAAGTTTTGATATGCCGTTTAACAAAACTCAAACTTAAATGCATCAGAGTGGTTGCTACGAAAACATTTCTATAAAATACAGGGAAACCATGTTAAATATAACAGAATTTTAATGCTGACATCAAGGCAGCTTCCATTGCTTTGTCCTAATTCAAGTTTTTACAGCAAAACCATATTATTTTCATTCACTCACCACTATGAAATCAAAAGACACATTCTACGCTTTAAACGCATATATTGTTATCGCTATAATTCACATAATGTAAACCGTATCCAGAAACCAAATTTTATGAATAAATAAAGAAGGACTGCTGGAAAAAAAACAGTATAATATGCATCGTATTAGACAGTGATGCAAAAAAAAATTTCTAAAAAAGCTAATAAAAAACAAATCGAAATCAACTGAAAGTCAAGTTGATTCAAAATTATCTTTCGTAAGATAAACAATAGATTCAGATCAAACGAAAAGTAATCAAAGGTGGTCCTGTTTTGTGTGGAACCATGTAGCCAGACAATTTATCAGTCGAAAATCTAAATTAACTGGTCTTCATGAATATTTAAATATTGTTAATATTATCATTTCATTTGACATCATTTCCGAATCTTAGATATTTCGACCGCGTGATGATAATACGAAAACCCTAACACTAAAGCGCTCAATACGAAAGTAGAGCAAACAAAGACAGAAAATCTAAGCAAGAGCCAACAACCTACCACGGTTTCGCCTAACGGCTCGTCAGGGAAATTGGCTGATTTTCCTGACGAGCCTTTAGGCGAAACCGTTGTCGGTTGTTGGCTCTTGCTTAGATTTTCTGTCTATATATATATATATATATATATATGTTTTGTCTACGGTGGTTTGGTCTGATTTGGTGGTGTCAAAATTTGGTCTATTTCATGATGGAAAACCTTTATCATCGCTGATAATTCTTCAGTGTTCGATCCATATATGTCGCCTATTATCATGATTTTGTGCGTACGAGGCTAAAGTTACTAAATATTTTTAGCGTTTCGATATTTTGTCATGGTTAACAAGTTGGGTTTGTTAATGAAAAATGTGTATCCAAAGTCAGTATATGCGTTATGGTGCATTGGATATCGGCTCGGAACGAGAAATCGGGGAGCCGAATTCGAAATCCAGCTGAATTCATTGCATTCACTTACGCGCAAATACCCTTGGGGAAGGTACTAATCCGTCTATTCCTTCCAGTTAAGGGTTAAAACACAGGACAGATTGGGTTCTATAGCCTTGGTCGGCAACCAGTCTACCGCAGAAAGCAATAGCAACCTACTGCGGGATAATCTTCCTGCCCAGTCAGTCATGTCTCTTTCTGGACATGGTCGCCCAAGCGTGTATCACGTAGGGCACTTAACTGACTGACTGTATCCAGAGTAAAACTGGTAGGGTCTACCGGGGTAAATTGAGTCAACGCGTATTTTGAAATTCAAATCCTAATGTTATTTTCTGTAGAGAGCCTAACTGAATAAACCAAAAGTCTCCTCTTATTGCCTACTCATTTTACCCAGGATACTCATTTTACCCTGGGTACTCATTTTAACCTAGTAGACCCTATCACATTTTATTATTGTTGTATTTTTTGATAAGCCAAATCTGTGATCCTAGCCTAAATAAGTGAAGTTAGGAAATAGATACTTAGGTGAGAATGATGAATCTATCTCCTGAAAGATTTGAAAGGCATTGTATAGTGTAAAGAGGAATGTAAAAATGGGTCATGCAAAATGAAAAGTGATAATTGAAAATTAAAAAAAAAGTTATCACTTGAAAAAAAAGATGTTATTCTCGTTTTATAAACGTCAGAAAAATAATACAGAGAAACAACGAAATGTTTAATCATTTCGTTAGTTATTTTTTACGTAAATCGATAGAAAAAGTCGATCCGAAACAATTTTTTTTTCCTTTTGGGATCGATTTGTGAAAGCCGAACTTTGCTTCTATATGCAGCTTACAATAGTCAGGAATCGAACTTATTTTTCCACTGATATGCTCCGAACCCGGATTACACCGGCGTTTCCCAACTGATCTGACGGAAGCAAGAATTGAATCGATCGGCCAGTGATCCGATCGATTAAACTTTGACCTCTTGAATCATCCGATTTTCCCAATCAATCAAACCACATTGGTTAGAATTCCTTCCTGGTAAATTCACTTAGAGTTTTCTATTATGCACTTGGCGACCTCGATTTTAAGTCGATACATGTCTCTGTTATGGTCGATAGGAACTTGTCTATATCTCTATATCATCTCTCTCTCTCTCTCTCTCTCTCTCTCTCTCTCTCTCTGTTTGTCTTTCTACAGATCTAGTTTTCTGTTTTTCTCTGGAAATTATTACCCTTGTTCTAGCAAAAAATGCCAGCGGTATTTTTTCATCTTTGTTTCGTTCAAGTGACATTTTTGATATTTATATTCATTTTTTTAACACACACAAATGTAAATTTGAAAGTTCCTGGCATTTTAAATATCAGAACATCCTTTCTTTATTTGTCATTCAGTTACCTGCCACACGTAATACATACTTGGGCGATCATGTCTCGAAGATATTCCCACATAAGTTTATCCTTACTTTCTACGGGAGACTGGTTGCCAACAATGGGTCTATAACCCAATCTGTCCTTCTATTAAACCAACAGTTGGAATGAGAAGGGATGGATTAATTTCTTTCCTAAGGATATATGAGCGTAAGTGAATGCAAGAAAATCAACTGGAATTAGAACTCGGCTCTCCGATTTCTCGTTCCGAGACTATAACTACTTGTCCCACAACGTTCTTTAAATCTTACTCTAAAGTTTATCTATCAAATAAAGCTAATGAATATATTAAGTATAGCTACGATAACACAATTTTATCTTACGAAATAATCATCTAGGTTTAAATTTTACACCTGGGAAATTTTGATGACTGTAACAAAAGTTTTAATAACGGTAACAGAATAATCGTGTTGTAGAGAAAATTATTTAAAATTTAATAAAAAAAAAAAACAATACCGGAGAGAAAATAAAATAAAATAATAATTTAAAATGGCAGGCAATTGTATTTACAAACTAACAACACATTTATAAATATTTTATTTTACACAAACCATAACCACTATATTGAATCCATAGCAAAATCTACTGCTAAGAAGGTTGGGTCACTATGTCGATCCAGGATGTTTTTTCCACCTGAATCCATCCTGCATATATACAAGTCAACCATACGTCCGTGCATGGTGTACTGCTGCCATTTATGGTCAGGTGCCCCTGCCGTTCTCCTCAGTGCTCTTGACAAGCTCCAAAGGAGAGTCTGTAATGTGATAGGTACTGATCTGGCGACTCGACTGCAGCCACTTCTCCATCGTCGAAATGTGGCCTCCCTTTGTCTGTTCTATAAATACTTTCATGACTTCTGCTCGGACGAGCTTAAGTCACTGATGCCTCCTCAACAGGTGTTAACGCGTGCAACCAGACTGGCAACTGGGTCCCACCCATTCACAGTCAGGTTAGCCAAATGCAGAAGACAATTCTACTCCTGCAGCTTCTTCTCTCGCACTTCCCGCCTGTGGAACTCGCTCCCGTGTTCTTGCTTTCCTGACGGCTACAACCACCAGAAATTTAAATGCAAAGTCAATCCTCATCTACTAACCACTGGACTCTAGCTCTCTCCCCACCATTGTATAACCTTCCCTTTCTCTCGACCTATGTATCTGTCATCGCACCTGCTTTCAATTGTTCCTTTCCAACTAGTTTGTACTCCTCACTCTTTTCTAATTAATATTTTTACATTTATGTAACCCCCTGCACATCAGTGGCGTTTCCGCCTTGCTCGGGGTGAAATGATTAAAAAATATATATATATATTATATAATATTTTATAAAGGATATTTGATTATTAGCTTGGATGATACATATTTCACCGCTTTGATGTTCTTAACGCGGCTCGTCCGATGTGGGCGTCTACGGAGAATCAAATAAAAGTGAAGAATTTTTTTTGTGGGGGTGATGTTTCGATTACCTACTGTTGTACCATTTGGATCTGACGAGCCGCGTTAAGAACATCAAAGGGTTGAAATATGTATCAACCAAGGGAATAATCAAAAGTCCTTCATAAAATGTTACTCTGTTAAATTAAATAAATAAATTTAACATTGAGTTCTCTCGAGTTCGTCTCTTTTGGAATTTACCCGAATTACATACCAAGTGAACTATATTATATATATATATATATATATATATATATATATATAGATGGTGGATGTCTTTATGTTAACGACCTTGTAACCTCTCTGAAGATGGCTCATGTGAGCCGAATGCTTAGCACCAGCATAATAAAAATATCCAAATGTTAGACAATTTTTGGCTTTCACCTGAAATTACGATGTTTATAAACATAATAGGTATTCATTATCTGTTATGTTTAATATATATATATATATAATTACAGGATGATTTGTTGAAATTTTTGGGCCAATATATCTGTTAAAATGAGATGTCAGTATTTCATTTTTGCTCAATTTTAACAACAATTTAAATATCGCGTCTGCATGTTACATATATATATATATATATATATATATATATATATAGTGGTAGGCTACTGTTGGCCGAGCATAACTACTTTGACTTTTATATAAATATTTTTAATGAATTAGGATTCTCTCATTATAGCCGTCTAATAACTTCACGCGATCCTTTGTCTCATTTACTGGGCTGTGAGTAAAACATCTTCACTTTTACAGTTCGCTGTAAACTTTTCTCTTTATTCGTATTTTTTTTTTCTTTTTTTTACAATAAATTATTTTTCAATCCTCTTTCAAGCTTACCTTCCTCTTCTAGTTTGTCGTCAGGATTAGTCTTCTGTCGTTTGTCAGATAGCCTTTGCAGCGTAACCCTTTCAAACTGGCTGGTCCTGGGTATGACGATAAACTGCATCCGGCAGCAAGATCTCTGATTAGAAGGTTGTGAGGAGTATGGAACCACCTCTTAATTACTGTTGTTCCCAGGTCTACCCTGACCCGGAGTGATAGTACCTGTTAGGGTCCCAGCTATGGGCAAATAGTTAACCCCCCCCCGTGCGGGGTCTAAACAGTATGAAAGAATAAAGACTTTTATAGAAAAATATGCATAAAAATATACTTTTATAGAAAAATATACTTTTTGAAGGAAAAAAAAATTACCATAAGAGTTTTGAAAAAAAAATATTGCCATAATACATTTTTGAAAGGAAAAATGTTTACCACCAATACATTTTTAAATATATAACTAGAATACATCTTCAGTTTTCTAAAATAAAAAGAAAATGAATTGAAAAATTTTCATCAAAAACTGACTAAATTAACCTTCCCACTACAGGTGAATATTTAAAATAACAGACCTTAAAACTCCACTGTTTCTGGTATTAAATTACCCACAGAAATATATATAACTCACAAAAATATATGCACAAAAAATATACTTTATAGAAATACATTTTTGAAAGAAAAAAAATTACCATAACACATTTTTGAAAAAAAAAAAAAATCAGAATTATTGCAATAACACATATTTGAAAGGAAAAAAGTTTACCATCAGTACATTTTTAAATACATTTAGAAGACATCTTTAATTTTCTAAAATAAAAAATAAATTGAAAAAACTTTTCATCAAAATCTAACTAAACCAACCTTCTCACTATACCTGAGTATTAAAAATAAGATCTTAAAACCCCACTGTTTTTGGCATTAAATAACCTACAGAGGTTGATATGTTGGTAAACAAAACTCACACTCTGTTCAAGCTGGCCGAAAGAATCTTAAGTTTAAGGCGGAAAATGTCTTACCTATTCAAAACATTATATATATATATATATATATAGTGACACGCATAAGTATTGGATACATGTTATTTTCTAATATATCTTTAGTTTACGTTCGTCATTTTGCCAGATATTTGGTAAGTAATATCTCGTTAAGTTGTTTTAGTTGTATGTGGAACGAAAATTAAAAACTCATGGTTGAATGCATTTTTTTATCAAAATTTAAAATTACCTTATGCAAAAGTATTGGATACATGACACTTATTTCAAATTTCGATTCAATTGAAATATATATATATATATGTGAAGAGAGAGAGAGTGGAGTTGTACAAACAAATGAGTAACCAATCGATTATTTGTAGTGATTTACTGTTTGAATAGTACTTAGTAGACCAATATTCATAGTAATATTTTTATTATAAGTGTTTATAATAAAAGTATTCCTGCAAATTATAAAAACTTATAATAAAAATATTACTATATATATATAGTCATTCACAGAGAGATATGTTTCGCTATATCACAGCACATCCGTACTGTTAGACATCCGATTGCTTCTAACCAGGATTGAAACCCGACCCAACTGACATCATTCGGCAATTCTGCCTATGAGCTAAAGGCGCTCGGGAGAGGAAGGCGGACTTTAGCTTGCTATATACAATGTAAACACACGCTAGTAGCCTCGAGTGTTCAAATTAATTACTGAATGAACGATTCGCAGATGCGTGTGTAGCTACTGTTTTTTTAATCTACCTTTCAAGCATTGTGCTTAATCGGGGTGTGAGAGTGGAAATAGTTATCCGCAGACAGATCTGTTTCGCTGCATCACAGCTCATCAGTATGGTTAGACATCCGATTGCCAGGATTGAAACCCGACTGAATTGACATCAGACGGCAATTCTACCTGTGAGCTGTACATATATTATTATTAAACTGTTATTTGCATGACACTTAAATTAGAACAGGACACAGACCAGTACATAGTACATGTGCGTAGTGGTGCAGTGGGTACTGACTCGGAATGTGAAATCGGAGAGCCGAGTTCGAATTCTAGTCAAATTCGTTGCATTCACTTACGCGCAAATACCCTTGTGAAAGGTATTAATCCGTCTCTTTCCTACAGCTATGGGTCAAATAACAGGACAGATTGGGTTCTATAACCTTGATTGGCAACCAGTCTACCGCAGAAAGCAATGGCAACCTACTGCGGGAAATATTTTGCCCAGTCAGTCATGTCTCTTTCTAGACATGATTGCCCAAAGCGTGTATCACGTATGACACTTAACTGACTGACATAGTAAAAATTGCTCAAGATATATCGAATATGGAGCTCTTAAATACGTTTATTCAGAATTCAGCCGATTACGCACCCTTGGTTACAACATTAATGAGTTATCTTCAGGCATTTTATATTAACTAATGTTCTTACGTTTTTGACGAGAATATGATGGAATGAAATTAAAGTTTCGAAGATGCATTTCTGGATGCATACACCTCAGAAAATATATTTTAAGATTATACAAATCCGGATGTACATACTTCCAATTCATTTAGAGTGGTTATAAATTATAATTCATTTCCATGAGCTAAATTAACTGGTTTCATCAGACCACAGTATATTCTTCCCATTCAGTGCAAAAAAACTTTTCCGGAATAAGCATTTTTTAAAATGAAAAAAAATTTTAAAAAGATTTAAAGACAGAGACATTGCACCTACATTATTTGGGGATCTCTGGACCAGTCGCGAAGAGGTCATCTTTCTCTGATGTTGACCATAAATCATTAGAGAGAGAGAGACAGAGACAGAGAGAGAGAGAGAGAGAGAAGGTGGGAGAGAGATATTACCTGTGTATCAGTGTTTCAGTTTTTAAATATTTTGATAATAGTTTTAGGATCAATTTATCTCCTTCTTTATGATCCGTGTCTTTTCAAGACTTAAGCGATCATGGCTCTTCACATCTCCTTATCCCTTGTAGCTCTTAAAACATTTTCCCTTGGTATTTCTTCCAAACCTTATCTGCCATCCACTTGCTCTAGCCCATTAACTACGTCTTCTGTGTCGCTTTCCCTCCATTCGTCCTGTGAGTATCAGATTCTCCAAGCCATCCTTCCTCATTAGGTGTCCCAGAAACCTCAGCTGTATCTTCCTGATATTAAGTATAACTTTTCTTTTCGTTTTCATCCACCCCAAAACCTCATCGTAGCTGACATGTTCGGTATGGTAGATAAATTTGTACCAAACTTTAAAAAATTTTGAGAAAAAATTTGGTGGAAGATATCAAAAACAAGTAATTTGTCTGCTTCTTTATTAATTATGGATTTATATGTCAAACGAAAACAGAAATATATATTCGATTAACGTACTGCCCTAGACAATAGAATAAGCTATTTTAACAGTTGTATGCTGACATTTTGTAAACTCAATCAATCTTTCATCCATTGATTTTGTTAGTCTTCTCTTATTACGATTTTACCATAAAGGTAGCACTTTTTGTTCCTTGACAGAGATTTTCTTTTTTTAAATAATATTCTTCATTGTCTTTCACAACACGTTGAATAATTAACCAACAATTCCCTCGTTGACATCTGTAGATGATTAGAAAATTTCAATTAATATGGTGTTTTTGAAATTTTATTTTTGAAAAAATTGTTAATATTCATCTTTAGAAAATATGAAGTATCATTGATTGCCATGAATATTTTTTAAGTTAAAAATTCTGTTTTGGCTTATAACTCTTAAAACACCAAATATTAAAAAAAAAGTTCTCTGTGTTTGACTTAACAGTAGTATTAGCTTTGAAGCGAACTGTAATTGTACTATCTACATGCATATGTGTGGGTGTGTACGAACAGATAATTTAAATTCTTTTCAGTTTTAAACAACATTTTATTTTTGTTTTTGAATTTCTTTTTCTCTCAGTACGTTCAGTTATTGACTATTTTCTTTTTATGCAAAATAGTTTTTGCCTTTGTTTTTATTTTTTTAATGCTTACTTTTTCTCCAAGATACAAACAGATTTAATTCAACTGTCTCCTGTGTGTTTCATTCAGGTGAATAGATTTTGTTCCCATACAGTATCTACGGCTCTCATTTGCTCAGATCGGAAGTCACTTGTATTTTTCAATTTCCCTTAAGCATCGTGTAAGGAAAGATGCAAAAGAAATGCTACATCAAGCTACAATAAAGTCCACTCGCTATGTTTTTTTTAGAGAAACGTGTATTAAAACTTTTTCCCTATTTTTTGTCCCTTTTTCCTTTCCACGGACGGCGTCTAACGGGTTTTATTTTTACATTGTTGACAATGTTCCTGCCAGTAAAAATGTTAATAATTTATTCTGTTTCTTTGATGACCCACACATTTTACCTTTAATAAAGTATTGTCACGTTCTGAAACAGACTCTCGCATGAATAATTTCCAGCACACTTAAAAGAAAGGATCAGTTGTCATCTATTCTCTTTATCACAGTATTCTCTCGTTCTATAAACACACCCTTCGTTATTTGTCTCTATTTATGAAATTAGGTATTGTAATTATTTACACTATTTACATTGTTCGGACTGTTGTCTTCATCTTTGTTGCCATATTCATCTTTAATATCTATCTATATTTCTGAGATGAGGTATTGTAATTATTTACACTATTTACATTTTTCGGACTGTTGTCTTCATCTTTGTTGCCATATTCATCTTTAATATCTGTCTTTATTTCTGAGATGAGGTATTGTATTTATTTACACTATTTACATTTTTCGGACTGTTGTCTTCATCTTTGTTGCCATATTCATCTTTAACATCTGCCTATATTTCTGAGATGAGGTATTGTAATTATTTACACTATTTACATTTTTCGGACTGTTGTCTTCATCTTTGTTGCCATATTCATCTTTAACATCTGCCTATATTTCTGAGATGAGGTATTGTAATTATTTACACTATTTACATTTTTCGGACTGTTGTCTTCATCTTTGTTGCCATATTCATCTTTAATATCTGTCTTTATTTCTGAGATGAGGTATTGTATTTATTTACACTATTTACATTTTTCGGACTGTTGTCTTCATCTTTGTTGCCATATTCATCTTTAACATCTGCCTATATTTCTGAGATGAGGTATTGTAATTATTTACACTATTTACATTTTTCGGACTGTTGTCTTCATCTTTGTTGCCATATTCATCTTTAACATCTGCCTATATTTCTGAGATGAGGTATTGTAATTATTTACACTATTTACATTTTTCGGACTGTTGTCTTCATCTTTGATGCCATATTCATCTTTAACATCTGCTTATATTTCTGAGATGAGGTATTGTAATTATTTACACTATTTACATTTTTCGGACTGTTGTCTTCATCTTTGTTGCCATATTCATCTTTAACATCTGCCTATATTTCTGAGATGAGGTATTGTAATTATTTACACTATTTACATTTTTCGGACTGTTGTCTTCATCTTTGTTGCCATATTCATCTTTAACATCTGCTTATATTTCTGAGATGAGGTATTGTAATTATTTACACTATTTACATTGTCTTTACTGTTGTGCTCACGTTTGTTGCCATATTCACCTTCAATATCTCTCTGTATTTCTTAGATAAAGTATTGCAACTATTTACACTATTTAAATTGTTCGGCCTGTTGTCCTCAGCTTTATTGCCATTTTCCTCTTCAATATATATCTATATTTTTGTGATGAGGTATTTTAATTATTCACGCTATTTACATTTTTCGGACTTTTGTCTTCATCTTTGTTGCCATATACATCTTTAATATCTGCCTATATTTCTGAGATGAGTTATTGTAATTATTTATACTATTTACATTGTCTTTACTGTTGTGCTCATCTTTGTTGCTATATTAACCTTCAATATATATCTATATTTTTGTGATGAGGTATTATAATTATTTACACTATGTACATTGTTTAGACTGTTTTCCTCATCTTTGTTGCCATATTCAACGTCAACATTTATCTATATTACTTAGATAAGGTATTGTAATTTTTTACACTATTTATACTATTAGGACTATTTACATAGTCTTCGTTGCCATATTCACGACGAATATTCAGTTCGGAATTCCAATGACCGGAAGAAGGCTCTAGCGTCTAATGTCGTGACTATGGCGACGATGATGAAGAGAACAGTCTAAGTTTAAATAACATCTTTTATTTATATCAAGAAATACGCTTATTATTAAAATCTTAACATAAATCTTCTAACTTGAATGACTTCTATAAAGAGAATTTTGCAAAGAAAAACATCTATTTTTCATTGTAAATTTCAAAAGAAGATTATTTTATGAAGAAAATATGACAAAAAAATTATCAATATCCGGCAATAGAAATTGTCAAGATTTTGATCGATTGATTCAATATCTACGGCTTATCTATCCGATTCAAGTTATTTAAAGTCATAACTTAAATTTAGATTTTTAAGAATATTTATTTTAGAGATAATAATTATTTAGAGATACAAGTTTTAAAAATTAACTCATAACTGTGGGGAGTAGGTGTGGATTCATACCTTTACCAGTGGTATTTGCTTGTAATCGAATATAACAAATCAAAGACAAATTGGAACTGGGGTTTCTGATAAACAATTTCCATATATTATTCATTATAGCATCTGCACCTGGTATTCCCAAGCTGTCAATCATTTAATAATAACCAAGCTTACATAAGCCGGTCTTTCAAAGTACTATAACAGTCAGTCAGTTAAGTGCCATATGTGATACACGCTTGGGCGATCATGTCTCGAAAGAGACATGACTGAATGGGCAGAAAATTATCCCGCAATAGGTTGCCATTGCTTTCTGCGGTATACTGGTTGCCAACCAAGGCTATAGAACCCAATCCGTCCTGTTATTTGACCCATAGCTGGAGGGAAGAGACGGATTAATACCTTTCCCAAGGGTATTTGTGTGTATATGATTACAACGAATTCAACTGGAATTCGAACTCGGCTCTCCGATTTCTCGTTCCGAGGCGATATCCACTGGACCACAACGCATATCTGTCAAAAAGATGTCTAACACTAAAGTATGATCTGACCACAAGAAATATATGAAGTGACACTTATTCATGCGTAGAATGTCACTTATTCATGCGTAGAATGTCACTTATTCATGCGTAGAATGTCACTGCAAATTCTTCGATATTATTTAAGCAATGAGTAGTGAGCCATTTTAAGCTATACCAAAAAGTCTGGGCTCGTTACTAAACTTTAAGATATAGCAACAAAAAAACTGATGATTGTGTAGCCTCATAATGAAAGTTCACAGCCACTGATCTAATAGGTCACCAAAATATTAAGATTCTTACAACATTAAACCCCATCTTACAGAGGAAACAAGGCCTAAACCTCGTCACAGGTTCAATATTGAAGGAATACTAGACGGGTGAAAGGTGAACCCATCTACTACTGTTAACCTGTTCACAGCAAAGGAGGCTAGGTGTTTTATCGAAATACCGAATAAGTTTCTTGACCTTTTCCAGCCATAGAATTACTAAATTATTAAAACCCCAAAAGTTTAAATAAAAAGAATATTAACATAAAATCAAGTTAAAATTAATAAAAAAAATTAACGCACACTCATATATATTTTAGACTGGACATCAAAATAAAGACTTCAGACTGACTATTATTATTATTATTATTATTATTATTATTAGTAGTAGTAGTAGTAGTAGTAGTAATAGTATTTTATGTGCCGTGTCCCGTCAAGATGTAGGCGATCATGGACATCCACCGCTTCCTATCGCTTGTCCATTTTAACACGCCTTCTGTTATCCCACATCATTCCCGCCCCACCATCCATCTGCTCAAGTCCATCAAGTTTGTCATGCGTTGATTTCCTTTTCCCTCTTACCCTCTATCCGTCTTGTGTGCCAAGCACTTCTTTCTCATTACATATCACAAAAACTTCAGATGTTGTTTCCTGATGTTAAGTATAGCTTTTCTTCTCGTGTCCCTCCTCTCCAAAACCGCACTTTTGCTCACATGCGTTGTCCATTCTATCCTCAGCATCCTTCTGTAGAACAACATTTCTTTTACTTCAAGTCTCTTCTTCATCTCTGAGGAGAGTTTTCATTTCCTGCCGTATTGAGGAAGATGACAATCCAGAATTTTGGGGGGTGAGTTTCCAGCGATATTTTCCTGATACGCTACTCAGCTTCTGGAATGCATCTTTGGTCACGCCAATAGGTCTTCAGTATAAGTCCTGCTTAAATATATAATAGAAATTCAATATGGATATATACAGTTTGGAACAAAAGGCGTATGGAAGTTTAATGTACTTTGTTTATTAACAGTTTTCAATTTAGTTTCAGGAATTTCAAAAAAAAGCTTTGGAAAATAATCATATAGAAGTCGATTAGTTAAGTGCCATACATGATACACACTTGGGCGATCATGTCTCGAAAGAGACATGAGCAGAAGATTTTCCCTTAGTAGGTAGCCATTACTCTCTACGGTAGACTGCTTGCCAATCAACGCTATAAAAATCAAACCATGCTGCTATTTAACCCATAACGTATAAAGGAAATGACGAATTAATGTTTTTTCTAAGAATATTTACGCGTAAGAAAATGCAACGAATTCAACTGGAATTCGAACTCGGCTCTCCGATTTCTCAGTCCGAGACGATGTCCACTGCACCACAAGATCTGTAATCACTTCATTCAGAAGTGATGAAGCTCACTAATTTAGATGTATCGATAGGTATGAACAGAGTAAAATATGTAGATATCGAAAAGAAATGGTCGGAAATAGATATACGAAGAGGTTCCGTTTTCCTTCACCAGATAAAGAAACTACCTTCTGTCGCAGTACGCATGTTGGGAAAATCCATGATTTTCCGTTTCCTATTTGATAGAAATATGTCATTGATAATGACAAAGGAGGAAAACCTAATCTTTTCACACTGCTTGTTCTATACACATTTGTCATAGTTTCTCTTCTGGTGTATAACTTAACAGCACAAGCATGTTTGTCATTCATTTTTCTCAAGGTGCTCTGATATCATGGATATGATATTTCACATCATTGGGGATGTGAAAATAGGGATTATTCATTCTATGAATAGTTCTCTCTATAAATCTGAACATACTAAAATTTATTTTTTTTTTTTTTTTTTTTTTAGAAGCGTTTCACCCCGAGCAAGGCATGTCACTGCCACTACTGTGCAGGGGGCTACGTAGAGAGGAGAAAGGCTGGTTAAATATAGGACATAACAGAGGGTGGGTGATAGGCGGGTGAGGATACCGAGAATGAGGGTTGGGTAGATGAGAGTGTTGTGAGAATAGTTGGGAGTTAGTGTGATAGGAGGTGTCTATTGACCCTACATTTAAACACCTGGAGATTGTAACTGTCGGGAAAGCAGACTTGTGGAAGGGAGTTCCACAGGCGGGAAGCGCGAGAAAAGAAGCTGTTGGAGTAGAATTTACGGTTACATCTTATTTGTTTAACTGTAAAAGGGTGGGACCTAGTTGCTAATCTAGTATCTCGTGTAAATTCGTGCTTGGGCGGCACCAGTGATCTAAGCTCATCGGAGCAGAAGCCATGAAAGTACTTGTAGAAGAGGCACAGGGAAGCTACATCACGCCGGTGTGAGAGCGGCTGCAGCCGGTCTGCCAAGTTAGTATCAACCACGTTACAGATCCTCCTTTGTATTTTGTCAAGAAGCCCAAGGAGAGCAGCAGGGGCACCCGACCAGATATGGCAGCAATATTCAATACACGGGCGGATGGTAGATTTGTATATGTGCAGAATAGTTTCAGGTGGGAAAAATTTCCGGGCCCTGCACAGAGAGCCGACTTTCATAGCAGCAGATTTGGCAATGGATTCAATATAGTCATTCCATTTGAGGTCCGCCGAGAGTGTAAGGCCAAGGAGGCGTAGTATTTTACTCTCTGGGAGGCTAGCCTGTCCCATGCTAATGGGAGGTAGATGCGATAGTCTATGGTGGTTAGTTGATAACAGCTTTGTTTTGGAGGCATTGAAATTTACCAACCATTTCCTACCCCAGGTCACTACAGATTGGAGGTCCCTTTCCAGTGCGGCAGCGAGGTTCACTTTGTCGTCCAGACCTGGTTTCTGATCGATGCGGGAGTAGATTGTTGTGTCGTCGGCATACATGCCAACTTGGGATCTAATTGTGTCGGGGAGATCATTAATGTAGATATATATATATATATATATATATATATATATATATATATATATATATATATATGGGCACCTCGAGGTGCTTGTCTCGCTAGAATCATTAAAACTAAGTAATGAGTTCGATCATCACTGGTTTGGGGGTTGGGCGTAGGGGTAACAACTCTGCCCCATAAAAAACAGTTTGTTACGGAAACAGCAAAATGCTTCCCTAAAACACCATTGGGTGTAACGGGTGATTATATAATATATATATATATTGAGCCTGTATGAACCCGGTTGAGGGTGTTAGAGTCTTCTACTCTTCATGCCCGACTATCCTTAGTCTTGTTTATCCCCTGTTCTATAGTGAGAATTCCAGCAGGTGTGTGTATAAAGAAGAACCGTTCAAAAATACTGTTTGTCTTTACTGCCTGATAAGACCGATATGGTTAAAACCTGGATAGCAAGTAATAGCAAACATTTCGTTCTGTAATATATATATATATAATTATATATATATGTGTGGGGGGAGAGATAGATATCAGACCCTTTGGACCTCTAGAAAGTGTTTAACAGAGTTTGCCAGTGTGATATACCGATCTGCTACATAAGTTGAAAAGGAAAGGCATTTCCTGACAAATGTTTAACAGGTTCAGTCCTTTGTATTGACTCGAGAAATTTATCTTTCAGGACCACGTCTACAGATCTTTTTGTACAAATTCAGGTGTCAACAAGAGCTCTATTATTGTACCTATTTTCGTCTTAATTTTCATCAATGAACTTCTTCATGACACCAGTTCTCAACTTGATATCTATGCTAATGTGATAGACATTTACTCCTCTCTCGATAGTAAGATGATACGTTCGATGAGATTAGATTGACAGCTGATACCAACAATGACCTGCCATCAGTTATTAACTGGTTCAATGCAATTTCAACGCCTTCAAAACGACATTCTTCCATAGCAATGACCTGAAAGACCGCTTGAGCCTCTCATCAGCATGGCTGATTGTAACCTTTTGAGAGTGACTCGTTGAGCCTCCTTGTGATAAAATTCTCAGCTGAAAGAAATTGATAAACTACATTGAATCCATTGTTAGTTATGCGACTGAGAATGTCTGTTTACTGTTGGGTACGTATTTTTCACTCCAGAATCTGTCATATATATCTATAAGTCTACAATTTGGCAATGCTTAGAATATTACTGCCATACCAATCCGTAGTAGCCTGGGGTAGGAAATAGCTAGTAGATTTCAATGCTTCTAAAACGAAGCTGTTATCAACTAACCACCATAGACAATCGCATCTACCTCCCATTAGCATGGAACAGGCTTGCCTCCCAGAGAGTAAAACACTACGCCTCCTTGGCCTTAGACTTTCGGCGGACCTCAAATGGAATGACTATATTGAATCCATTGCCAAATCTGCCGCTATGAAAGTCGGCTCTCTGTGCAGGGCCCGGAAGTTTTTCCCACCTGATTCTATCCTGCACATATACAAATCTACCATCCGCCCATGTATTGAATACTTCTGCCATATCTGGTCGGGTGCCCCTGCTACTCTCCTTGAGCTTCTTGACAAAATACAAAGGAGAATTTGTAACGTGGTTGATACTGACTTGGCAGACCGGCTGCAACCACTCTCTCACCGGCGTGATGTGGCTTCCCTGTGCCTCTTCTACAAGTACTTTCATGGCTTCTGTTCCGATGAACTCAGATCACTGGTGCCGCCTAAGCCCGAAGTTGCACGAGAGACTAGATTAGCAACTAGGTCCCACCCTTTTACAGTCAAACAGATAAGATGTAACCGTAATTTCTACTCCAACAGCTTCTTTTCTCGCGCTTCCCCCCCCTGTGGAATTCCCTTCCACAAGTCTGCTTTCCCGACAACTACAACTCCAGGTGTTTAAATGTAGGGTCAATAGTCACCTCCTATCGCACTAACTTCCAATTATTCTCAGAACACTCTCATCTACCCAACCCTCATTCTCGGTATCCTTACCCACCTATCACCCACCCTCTGACACTTCCTATATTTAACCATTCTCGGTATCCTTACCCGCCTATCACCCACCCTCTGACATTTCCTATATTTAATCATCCTTTCTCCACTCTATGTAGCCCCCTGCGCAGTAGTGGCAGTGAAATGCCTTGCTCAGGGTGAAACGCTTATAAAAAAAAAATATATGGTTGGTGATTTTACTGAACACATTGAGCTCCTTGATAAAATCCAAAGAAAAATCAGCTACTTTATTGGTCCTTATGTGGTTATTTGGCTTTCTGCATTTTCCAAACGCTCCAAATTTGACTCCCCTGTAATTTCACTGTAGTTTTTGGGATCAACATCTCCGTATCAATTCATTGCTGTAGATGTAATTGTAAATTTTTATGATAAGTATTTCTTTTCACGCCTTCTCGCTGGTCGAGCTCTTTTCCAGAACCATGCATTTCATTAAAAAATAATATTCAAAATCTTTACAAAAATGTCATGAGTTTTTTCTACTGTCTTCTTGATTACTTTTCTACTTTTTTTTTATCCTTAATAATGTTTTTACTTTTCTTCTTTTTCCACACTTTTTGGATCTTAGAAATTATAATTCTTTGAATGGAGAGACATAATTAAAAAATGATAGACAGAGATTAACATTCTGTGATATATATATATATATATATATATATATATATATATATATATAAGTTAAGAACTTAGGTCACTGGTGACCCCTAGATACGAATTTGCACGAGAAACTAGATTGGCAGCTACATCCCACCCTTTTACAGTGAAACCGATAAAATGCAACCGCAACTTCTAATCCAACAGTTTCTTTTCTCGCACTTCCAGGCTGTGGAAGTCCCTTCCACACGATTGCTTCCCCGACGGCTACAATTTCCAGGAGTTTAAATGTAAGGTCAATAGACACCTCCTAACACGCTAACTTGCATCTATTCTCTCAAACACTCACCATCGAACCAACCCTCATTCTCGTTACCCTTTCTATCTCCCTCCTAACATTTCCTATATCTAACCATCACTCCCTCGACCCTATGTAAGCACCTGCGCTACAGTGGCAGTGGAATGCCTTGCTCGGGGTGAAACGATAAAAAAAAACAAAAAACGATAAACCTTTATAATATTAAGAACATTCTTACCTCAAATTTTGCTTTTATTTGATACTACAAACTCTGATCTAATTAAAGTGTTATATAAAAAAGAGATTTATTAAATTTCAAATTATGGTTAAATATAAAAAGTAGATTAATTATAAAAACTAAATATAAATAAAAAATATTTGTAGTCGTATACTTCATTAATACAGATATGTTTACCAAATAGTAATTCCTATTCACTTTCTAACGCATTCCCTCCTACTCCCCACACCCTATATGCATTTCCCTATTTTTCTCTTTGTTAAAAACAAACGACTGGACATAAAAGTTTTAAAGGATCATACATTATCACCTACAGTTAAATCTGTCTACAAAATTTTCAACACGTCCATTAATCACCTCTATCGTCTACCACTTCCCTCTTTTCGTTCAAATTCTAGCTTACAACTTACAACTCTGATTTCCCATTTTTCACCGCACTTATCTCTCACACATAATCCGCCAATATAAGGTAAAGAGATTTTTTTTATTTTATTTTCACACTACCTGATGAGACATTGTCCTTTCAATGTCAAAACAATATGTACACTTTGTAGTACATGATAATTTGTACATGTTCTAAACCATAATTTATAATTAATATATATATATATATATATATATATATATATATATATATATATATATATATGAACTTATTCACAAATTGAATTTTGTCTGTGTGTGTATGTGTGTGTTTGTCCATTACCTATAAACTCCGAAACGGATAAACCAATTTTCTTGAAAATTTACACAGTTGTACTATAAACGTCTGCGAGTGTTCTAAGGTTTTGATGTCGAGGTGCCCCTGATATATGTCGAAAATCGATAATCGAAAAAATCGGGTTATAGAAGGAGTGGTCTGATTTTAATCAAATTTGATACACTCATAGACAAAGACATAAGAAACGATACTCACAAGTTTCAAGATTGCAGTTCATACAATAGTGCAGAAAATCGATAATATATATATATAAAATGCAAGATGTTTGTGTGTGTCTGTTTATCTGTCTGTATGTCCTTTATACAAATCCAATTTTTATCCGATTCTCACCAAACTTAACTCAAATATTCTTTCGGCTGAGTCTGAGCTCCAGGACTAGGGATTAGTTTTAAAGCTTTCATTACACCTGAGCAACGCCGGGCTATACTGCTAGTATATAAATATAAGAAAAGTGATATATATATATATATATATATATATAGAGAGAGAGAGAGAGAGACAGAGACACAGAGAGAGAGAGAGATGTAGGCAATTTCTTTGTTTTGGTAAATCACTGACTGTTGTATATTTAAATCTTACTGTTTTTATTTCTCCTTTATTTGTTTTTCTTTACTACTCCGGACAGAAACGCTAAAATTGAAAAAAACAAAACTTAATGCAAACACGCAGGCGTTTGTACAGTGATATTGTATTATATCATAAACAATATCTACGTCTATTCAAGACTGCAAAACATGTCTTTATTAAACTCATTGTTCTTGTCGTCTGGGCACGAATATCTGAACTCCAACGATTTTCAAAAGTATTAAATTTCTTTTTTCGAATTTAGTATATGTCTTTATTTCGAAGTATTTATCTTTTCCTTTGTAAGATACTGAATCATTAAAAAAAAATTTGTTCGGTATCATTTTATACGACCGACTATATAAATATTCGTACACTTGTAATTTTAAGAGGAATTGTTAAAGTGACTAAATCAAACTGAGCCATCGTAACCTAGCGACGATTTACTCACAACAGAGGCTTGAAATATATATATATATATATATATATATATATATATATATATATATATATATATATATATTCCATTTTTAAACGAGTAATTTCGCTAGCCATGTTTCTACCATGAGTAGTGTCTTCAGGCGATTTTTAATCACTGATTTTGCCGTTTACCGTTTTTATTTTTAAGAACGCTCTTGTAACAGTGTTTATTTGAACGTTCACGGGAATTTATGAACGCGCAATTATTATATTAAAACGGATTATGGCGTTTTCATCTATGGTTGTATGAACCTAAGAGGCATTTCTTAGTGTGGATGCATTTTTTGGAACTAGGAAATACAGTCACTAGTGTTCTTCCAATGGTTCGCTTGAGTGGCTGTTCTTAACAAGTCACAAATATTTTTTTAATATTTGATGGCTTACTTTGCCCACTGCTGTTTTTGTTGGATTAATGAGTCTTGATGATGGATTGTTGGTAAAGTCATCCTTGTGGTCTTGGAGGGAAAGCTTGTTTGCTAGTTAATATGTGTATTTACTTACTTAAATTGAATTTGTCTGTGATGATTTTAGCCTCCTTATTGATGCTTTCAATGTATGAATCTGGAACTTTTTTGTAAGATTTAGTTAATTCTTTCATGATCTTTTTTCGTATATTTTGGG
Organism: Ascarosepion bandense; assembly: GCA_037127315.1. Classification (NCBI taxonomy): domain Eukaryota; kingdom Metazoa; phylum Mollusca; class Cephalopoda; order Sepiida; family Sepiidae; genus Ascarosepion; species Ascarosepion bandense. Next base: position 11,875,185 of record JBBBDQ010001236.1, read on the forward strand.
GTTTATTTGGTATATATTGCTGGATTTATCTTTTTAATAATGATGTATTGTGTTTTTTTTATTTTCTTTACTTCGGTATTTACTAATTTCTGGAATTTGTTGTTGATTTTTTTAAAATTTTATATTGTCTAACATAGAAATCATATCTTTTGCAAAAGTAATTAATTCCTAGATTAAACGGGGATAATTCGTTGTTTAAATTTGAATTTACTCACATTTTTATCATTTCTTGTTTTCGTATTTTTATTCAAAAAGAAAAATGCTTTCCACCTCATCCTCGTTAAGAATTGTTCAGTTTTTTGTAGTAGTTGAAGCATGTATTCTTTTCTGTTAGGAATCGGTATGTTTTTTAGAGAGTGTAATATTTTCAATTCTTGCATTGTTGTTTCTTTGCTTAACGTTCAGTAAGTGAATTTTTTCGTTAAAATGCACTGTTGGTTTTTATATAATTTAATTAAAATTTTTTTGTTTGTGTTTGTTGAGATCTGTGGTGTTAATTATTGAAATACAGTATTTTTTTAAAATTTACAGTTTGTTTTTAGTTTGGTATATAATTAGAAAAATTAAACGATTACGCTACCATGATTTCAACTTATAGTTATCATCAGGCTTTATATATTAGATCATTAGCCAACGCACTGACCTGCTTCTTTGTGAGTCTGTGAGATCAGTTAAAAACAGCTTAGACATGTAAGACAAGTTTAGACAAGTTAAGACAAGCTTCGTACCTTGTAAAAATGAGATATTGCCATAGAACAACATTATTTCATAATTTCCATAACGAGGTGCGAATAATTTTGGTCTGTGACAAATTTTAAAAGATCTGTACTTATGAATATAATAGATCAAAAAATTGTCACGAAGCATTCAAAAGCAACTACGGACTCAACATTTTGTGGTACATTTAGTAAGTTCTTAAAAATATTCGCATTACGTTGAAAATTCTTCAAATATTTAGCCGGGTTAAATAGAGATGTCAGTATATATATATATATATATATATATATATATATATATATATATATATATATATAGATGTCCAGTCAGTAAACGGCGAGAATAATCCAAGATCAACTTAATATAAAATATTAAGTGTTATATGCATATAGAGAGCTCAATGGATGTTATCCAGAGAAATATGATATTTATATAGGAAAACTCAACAGAAGAAGGGAAAAGAAAAGAAAAACTCAATAAGAAGAAGGGAAAAGAAAAAGGAAAAGAGAGTCAGGACAGAAGCATTGGCGTCAGATCAGCTGGGGGTATTCAGACCAGTCGTGAAGATGTTGACCGCTAAGTTAATTAACCGTTTATTTCTAATTCTATGGATAGGTGTGTATGTGCAATCCTATAAATTTACCTACCCATGTACACTAACTTATATCCATATACACAAATGCGCACATCCCCACATATACATGCAAATGTGACTGTGTTTATGCTTTAACATACTTACCGACCTACATATTTTCATGTCTACATACGGATCTTGCGTTCGTATCTATCTATCTATCTATCTATCTATCTATCTATCTATATATATATATATATATATATATATATATATATATTGATATATATATATTGATATATATATATTGATTTTTTAATTACTTATTTTTTTGGTCTAATATAATAAGACCAGTGCACATTTGTATTAAAAAAGTTTTCAATACAATTATATTGTAGCAGTTTTGAATATTATACATTGTAACCATACTAAAAAAACCTATTAGGTTCATACAACAATGGATAAAAACTTCTTGTAATTTGAAAAATTGCGTTTTAAAAAATTCTCCATAACGTGAGCGTTCAAAAAAAAAATGACTACCGTTACGTGAGCGTTCTTTAAAAAAAACGGTAAACGGTAAAATCAGTTATTGCAAATCGCCTGAAGACGCCACATGGTAGAAACTTAGGTCACGTAATAACTCGTTTACAAATATATATATATATATATATATATATATATATATATATTATACATTCTGTGAAAGTGCTTATCTGGTGAGTTTTTCTTTACTCATTGAGCATGAATAATATTGAGTTGTGATATATTTTTCAGTAGAAAACGACGTCTAAAAACATCATAACAGTGTCCTTTCCAAACTTCGATTTCGAAATAACCTACTCAGTTTAAGTGACAAATCAATCAAATAAAACTATAAACGCTCTGTCTCCATCTGTATATTGAGCACTTTACAACAAAAGCATGCTTGCCAAGGTACCTTTTATCAGTAAACCTTATGAAAATATAACACCCTTGGTACCAAAAACTATTACAGATCAACAATATATATATATATATATATATATATATATATATAGGTAAAATTTGCGATAAACTATTATAATACGTAAAATATATGTCATTCAAAATAGAAGTATATGAACAGATATATTGCCAAAAATATGCACAATATGATCTATCTTGGCAATACTTATTGTATAAACACTATTGAAAATTCACAATACCGCTCACAGCTTTATGTGGCTTTACTATTCAGGATCAGCCGAGAAGGAATTCATTAATTATTACAGAATATGTATAATCTGATAGTATATATATATATATATATATATATATAAGAAAGTATTAAGGCAAGCACGTTATTTCATGGTAAATCGGAAGAGGGGGCCTATTTCAGGTGAACCATTATCAGCGTTCGTTTTTATTGTAGAGATTTGACTTGAAATAACTTGTCTGCCTTAAACTTTTCTTATATTTGCTCTATATGTATCTATATACATATATATTTAGAGCACTCTTAGAGAGTTATTCTACCACTGTATGTACAGGATACTCCTTTAGATTCTTCTATATCTACACCGCATGCTGAAATATATATATATATATATATATGGATAATCTTATTGTATATATATATATATATATATATATATATATGTATATAATCTTATTGTATGTATGTATATATATATATATATATATAAATATATATATATATATTTATAATCTTATTGTATATATATATATATATAATCTGTGAAAGTGATAAAAGAGTAAAAACTCACGTAAGTTTTAAGAAGGTGGTATAATGCCTTCATGTGTAGGTTGTAAAATGCGATATATGGCGACTGTAATGAGAAGCAGGGATGTGAACTTGTGATGTATAGCTATATCTTAATGTAAGATATGTTTGATTGTATTTTTCATTCTTAGAAAACTAAGAGTGTGTTTTATTTTACTTTCCGTCGTATATACACATGCAGAGTAAGTTTAATTACAATGTATAATATACAAGGGGCTGATAGATAAATTTTCACATTTTATATTTTTGATTTTGTGCATATACGTTAGTTTTCTAATTTTGTTGACTTCGCAATATCGTAGGGTCAGTTGGGTACCGTCTGTAAGAAAAAAGCACCATGAACCAAATTAATCAGGCAGAAATTAAAACCATGCTGTGCTACTTGATATTCGCACCAGAATATGGACATTATGAAGATTTTATTTTGCCATATATATTTATAAACAGAAATAAAAAAAAAACATCAACAACAACCTTAACAACGTTCATACACATTCTCTTATTTGATATTAAATTACTACACATACCATCTCCCATAGTCTACCTGGATTCCAAAGATAAACCTCAGAATATTTTGTGAATTCTTTAATCATTTTGAAACACGGCGATATTTTTGCTTCCTTTTAAAAATGCGTTTTACAAGCTAAAATCCTCATATTTCGTTTGATAAGCCGATCAGATAACTAAACGCGTTGCTACAAAACGATTTTCTTTTTCGTTAGTCTTCTTGTCTTTATAGAGATGCAATTTTATTTCTTTTCTCTCTCACAATATCTGTCTCACTTTCTCTCTCTCTCCCTTTATCTGTCTCCTTCTCTCTCTCTGTCTCCCTCGTTCTCTCTCTCGCTCTCTCTCTCTATATATATATATTATTTTACGTCGATAGCAAGACTCGAGTTTCATTCGTTATGCAACCATCGATGCGTATTATGAACTGACTGTTTAAGAGCTATGAACTTAAGTCCACTGAAATAAATATATTAAATAATGGAAATGAAAAGGAAATTAATACTGAGCATCAGGAAGAGACAACTAAAGTTCCTGGGACATGCAATGAGGAAAGAGGGCTTAGAGAACCTGATACAAAACAGGCCAGATACAGGGAAAAAGAGACAGTGGAAAGCAGCGGATAACATGTTTGAAGGACCTGATCAGGTGGATGACGGAATGAGGTTTGCGAAGAGTAACACGAGAAAAAATACTAAGAGCCCCCAGGGATAGGGAAGCGTGGAAAGCCATGATCGCCTACGTCCTGAAAGGACAGGGCACATAGAAGAAGAATATATATGCCAACTGTTTATGAGCAATTATAATGTGGGTATAAAGTGGGGGATCAATTTAATATTATAATCAATATATAAACTGATCCCTCATCTTGTGGCCATTTTAGTTTATATTTTTCGTTACAGGAAGAGAGCTGAGGTTCCTGGGACACGCAATGAGGAAGGAGGGCTTGGAGAACCAGATAGAGGGAAAAAGAGACAGAGGAAAGCAGCGGATTACATATTTGAAGGGCCTGATCTGGTGGATGACGGAACGCGGGTTGCGTGATGTAACAGGAGAAAGCGTTCTAAGAGCCACCAGGGATAGGGAGATGTGGAAAGCCATGATTGCCTACGTCCTGAAAGAACAGGGCACATAAAAAAAAGAAGAATGCTTGAGTACTATTTTTTTTTTAATTTATCAAGAGGAATATTTAAATCGACAAAAATTACGTCGCGGTAAAACATTTAAAATTATAACTATAAACTAAGAAATATTAAAATGCAGATGAAAAACGGGGCGTAATTCATAGCTATTAATAAAAATATTTGCGAAGAAAAGAAAAAAACATAGAAAGAAAGAGGTAAAGTAAGAGAGTAAAGAAGAAAAAGACAAATAAAGGAATCTGTATCAATAAGGATCTAAGAATATCAATAAGTATTTGTCTACAGCAACAAGTGGTAACGAATTCCCTTTTTTCAAGATTAGGGTTATTTATAAAACTTAAGATGACAACTTAAAAAGGCGTAAATAATAAACACACACACACACACACACAGACACACACACACACACACACATATATATATATATATATATATATATATAAGAAAGAATTAAAGCAGACACGTTATTTCATGGTAAATAGGAAGATTGGCTTTTTTAGGCGAACCATCATCAGCTTCCGTCTTTATAGTACAGAAGATTTTAGATTTGTGTAAAATAATCTGTACAATAAATACGGAAGCTGATGATGGTTCGCCTGAAATAGGCCTATACCTCTGAGTCACCATGAAATAACGTGTCTGCCTTAATTTTTTTTATGTTTGCTCTATATGTATTTATGTACATATATATTTAAAGCTCTCTTAGAGAGTTATCCTACCACTGTATGTACAGGATACTCATTTGGATTCTTCTATATCTACACCGCATGCTTATATATATATATATATATAGTACTCTGTAATAGTATTAGAACAATAACTATTTTATATTTTATGAGGCATATTGACAGAAAATAAACTATTTAATTAAAGTGATTTCATTTGATTTACTCAAGAAAAGCTTTAACAAGGAAAATTACTTGTTACAAAATATAATTTAATATTTAGTTTAATAACCTTTTGCTTTGATCACAGCCTTCATTCTGTCAGACATTGACATCACAAGATTCTTCAATGGTATCTCCTACCAAGCAGCTTCTATTTGTTCTCAAAGTGTGTCTGGAGAAGTAACATTAGATTTATAAATTTTTGTCCCAAATATCACATACATGTTCAAGATGTTTCAAAATAACTTGTTTAATAGAAAATAGGAAAAATTAAATATAACTTCTTTTTAATACATTTCTTTTACACCTAGTTTTAAATAATCAATATTTATTAGCAATTTACTTGGCTTTTCACCCTATATTTGAATTTCAGTGAGTTTTTTAGGGAAACCACCCATGTCTTAATATTACCGGTAGTGTGCAAAAGTGTTAGGACAGGGTTAATTTTAAACTTGATTTCGATGCTTCATAAAAGTTAAAATAGTTCTTGTCCTAATATTTTTGCACAGTAATGTACGTATTTTGTATTAAGGTATTTATTTCTCTTTTATGCAAATTTAGTTTTAAAAAATCAGACATGGTGCTATGGTTAATTATTTTTTTTATATAATTTTTTATGGGATTTTATAATTTTTTATCAGAATGTAAATTATGTAAAACTGTCTAAATGTTTTACTTTTAGAAGTGATTTTCGTAATACTTTTAGTAATTAATCAGAAACAGGATGAATCTTCACTTAGAAATATCATAAAAATATGCGCAACTCCTGTTGACATAAACAAAAAAAAGCTCTAACATCCTCATCAAAAGTAACACTTCACCTGAAAGGTCTAAACAACAGCGAACCAGAATCATTTACGAATTTACATAACTTTAAATATCAATCAAATTTTCGTAAATAATTACATTATACATAAAGCTATTGTTTAACAAGAGAACTTACTTAGCATCTCTCTGAACATGACTTAATTCAATCTCAATTAAACACAGCTGTATATTACTGAATGAGCTGTCTGGAGTCGGAAGTTAGCTGGTGTTGACGTCAGCCAAAATTATAAACTTTCTTCTTCTATGTGCCCTGTCCCTTCAGGACGTAGGCAATCATTGTTCTCCACGTCTCCCTATACCTTGTGGCTCTTAGTATATTTGAGCCTGTTGCTCCTGGCAACCCCCGTTCCGTCATCCACCTGATCAGACCATGCAAATATGTTATCCGCTGCCTTCCTCTGTCTCTCCTTCCTTCTATCTGACCAATCAGTATCAGGTTCTCCAGGCTCTCCTTCCTCATTGCGTGTCCTAGAAACTTCAGTTGTCTCTTCCTGATGCTCAGTATCAATTTCCTTTTTGTTGCCATTCTTTCCAACACCTTCTCGTTGCTTGGATGCTCAGTCCACGATATCCGTAGCATCCTTCTGTAGAACCACATTTCGGCCGCCTCCAGTTTTGTCCTCATTTTCGATGATATTGTAGTCTTAAAACTTAAAAGTGACCCATATGGCCAAGTCTCTTCACCCACACCATTCTTGTTTTTCATCGGTCATAGTTTATATTGGTTGGGTGGTTTGTTTTATGGAATACCAACCTCGGCAAACTAAATTTTTATTTATTTATTGCTGGTGATACCTTTTTTCTTTTAACAATTTATTGTTGTTTTTATATAAGTTTTGTGTCTAGCAATACATTTTTCTTTTCGAGTATCAAGATTCATTAGGACTTGTTTTAAGAGCAGGGTCCTCAAGTCCTACCCTTGTTATTTAACCCATAACTGGAGGGAAGGGACGGATTAATACCTTTTCCAAGGGTACTAGTGCTTAAGTGAATGCATGAAACTTGACTAACTGACTGAAAAAAATATTTTCGTTAAGCATTCACTCAACTCTCTCTCTCTCTCTCTCTCCCTCTCTCTCTCTCTCTCTCTATATATATATATATATATATATATATATATATATTCTTTATTTGTAAACGAGTTATTACGCGACCTAGGTTTCTACCATGTTTTCAGGCGATTTGCAATAATTGATTTTACTGTAACGGTGATTTTTGAACGCTCATGTAAAGGGGAATTTTTGAACATGTAGTTTTTAAAATTACAAGAAATTATTACGTTTTCATCCATTTAATTTATTTTGAAATTTGCGCGTTCTTAAAAATTGTGCGTAAAAAAATCGCCTGAAGACACCACTGATGGTAGAAACCTGGGTCGCCTAATAACTCGCTTACAAATGAAGAATATTCAAAAGTTCTACAACAAAATTGTATTGAACACTTTCTATTACAAATGTGTACTGGTTTAATTTTATTACGACCAAAAAGTAACTAATTAAACAATATATATATATATATAGAGAGAGAGATATATATATAGATATATATATATATTGTTCCACTTACGTATTATTTCTCTCCTTGAAACACTCACATGCTGACACAGGGTGGCTTTATCAATATGTTTGCCAGTGGCCTGTATCTCTCTCTGGTGAAGTGTACATTCCGTCTTTCACTTCTCCCGGACAGTACAGGTTGGCCGATCAAATAGACATAATCTTCAATCAATATACGACGTATAAACGTAAGAACTGCTTTAGAATGCATACATTTCAAGAAGCTTGCTTAACCTTACCTTATAAATAAAAGTCGAAGATATAACCGATTTTCGTATAAGAATGGTGTTCTTAGTCAAGTCCCTAGGTGCATCCAGGTAATCCATAAAATGAAATGGGCCAAGGAGCGGGCTTTATTACAGCCATTTCTAGTTTTCATCGTTCAGTACCCCGGTCATGATTCTTGGTGTCTCTCACTTGCAATGTTTATTTTACACGATGTTCAGCTTCTTGCAGGTAATAAACTAGGTAAATATTAAATTAAACCTGAACTTTTAAGGTGTAAAAATCAAACAAGCAATCCAACGGGCTTATTTCTGAAGTTTCCCGGAGGCCATGCGTGATGCACATTTAGGTGACCATACCGCTTTCTTATTCATATATTCATTAGCGGCATATCAATATCTATATGGGTTATTTAATGCCTTGAATAATAGATAAATTGTACGGATGGTCATTTTGCTATAAAACGGTATCATTGGTAATTTTCTACAAATTGGTATTCTTAAAAAAGTTACTATGTATAGTTATTGTTTTTTTATAATCATATTATCCCGAGCGTGGAAGACTATTAACACTGGTGCGCAGGACGTTACATAAGAGGAAAGTTATGAGAAAAAGTGACAGGTTATAGTGGGTGTCAGGAAGTGGGTAAGAGCAGGTTTAAATACTGGGAGTGGAATGGTTGGAGCAAGGAGCATGAGAGAGAGAGAGAGAGAGAGGATGCAAGTTAGCAAGATAGGAGATGACTATGGACTTTATACTTAAACTCCTGAAAATTGTAGCTGTCGGGAAAGCAAGTAAACAGAAAGGAATTCCATAGGCGAGAAATGCAAGAAAAGGAGCTGATGGAATAGAACTTGCGTTTACAATTTATCGGTTTCACAGTAAAAGGGTGGGACCTAGTTGCTAATCTTGTAAATCGAGTAAATTCATATATAGGGGGCACCAGTGAGCTAAGTTTATCGGGGCAGAAACTGTGAAGGTATTTGCAGAAGGGACACAGAGAAGCCACAGTATACCAGTGACTGTATCTTGACTGCCAGGTCAAGATCGATCACATTACAGATTCTCCGTAGGATTTTATCGAGGACCCCTAGTTGGATAGTAGGGGTACCCGCTTAGATATGGCAGCAGTATTCAATGCAAGGGCGGATGGTAGATTTATATATGTGCAGAATGGTTTCAGAAGGGGAAAAACTTCCTGGCCCTACACAGAGAAAGGACCTTCTTAGCAGCGGATTTAGCTACGGATTCGATATAGTCATTCCACTTGAGGTCTGTTGCGAGAGTTAATCCGAGAAGGCACAGTGTTTTTGCTCTCGGTGAGAGTAGCCTGATCCATGCTAATGGGCAGATTTGGGGTCGAGGCGAGAGTAAACCGTAGTGTCGTCAGCGTATATGCCTACTTGGGATTTTATGGAATTATAAATTATAGGGAAATTTAAGAAGACAGCCTTTGACCGGGTCATCGAAAACCCACCTGCTGAACTGTATCTCTTTTTCACATTAAATCACTGAGTCAAATATTTACCGGAGGACAATTTTCCTCATAAAAGAAAAAGCGTTTATTTATTTTTTTCCTCTTCTTTTTCACTTTTGTTAAATATGTTTTTAAACTATTTTCTATTCTAATCTATTTTCTATTTTAATCTATTATAATAAAATACATATGTGTCTAGTTATCGTGTCACAACGGAATTATACTGAAATTTACAAAACTTGCATTACGCCACATAACTGAATTTGCAGTATTATTTTTCAATGGATACTTTTACCTGTCGGAAGATAGTTCACACCCCAAACGATTTCTCAAACGATTAAGGCCAGTTGAAGTTATAATACAATGTTTAACTATATATATTAAATATTGGTTATAAGTTTATAAATCTCCTATTCGCATGTGCTTTACAGCCTGACATTACTTTAGATAAATATAGAACCTCTGATTACGAGGAAAGGCGGAAAAATCTATATAATTTTTGTTTTGTTTTGTAGGGAAAAGAAAACTAATGGAATCAGAAAGAATCAATAAAAGTAAAGTTAAAAGAGGTGACAATACAATTTTGCGTTTAACGTCTGCTTCATTGAAATGAAAAAAAAAACATTTCATTTTTCTTTTATGTAACTTCATTAAATAGTAACTTGCATTCATAATCGTGATTGTTATCGCAATAATATGAAAAAAGCGATCGTTTTTTCTACAAGAATAAAAACTGTTGTGTATTCTTATATATATATATTGTCATATGTCTGTTTCGACGATAATCATTTAGACGATTACACGTCGATTCGGGAATATTTACTTTTCCACATCGATGGACAGATACGGGTTATCTCTCCTAGATCCTGACAAATGGACAATGATAAAAGAAAATGGGATCACTGATCGATTGATATAATCGAACTGTAATCTTCCCAGATCTGCTTCAATATCAACACATGCGTTGACCAACAATTCAAGGATTAATGATAAGGTGAAATGATTTTTTGATATAAAGTTTTAATAAATAACAAAATATTAAAATAAAAATATATATATATGAGTATGAATAAGAGTGACCATTGATCTGAACCTCAAAACTTATATTCGGGTATCCAACTCAGTCGAAATAACAATTTACGACAAATATCAGCAAATATGAATGAATACAGGCGAACACGAATGCAAGAGATTAACACAAAATAAAATGGGGAAAACCATATAATTATGAGCACATATAGTATGATGTTTGTGGTAACAGAATATTCGTGGAAGTGTAAGCGTGTTCTAACATGGGTCTAAGAATATAATAACTTATCTTTATGTCAGTTCTTTCTCTCTTATTTTACAGTTTTTTATTTTCTTTCTTCCTCTTTCGTTATATAACTTCGGACTTAAACACGGTCCACTTGAAATGTATGTATCTGTGATTGTTTCTATTTTCTTTCAGTTGGCCGTCATATTTTCAGCATACAAATTTATGAAATATCCCCACTCTTCTTTATTTCTTTCTTCAAACAAGCGCATATTTTCTGCACTCAAACAATTCTGCGGTTTCTTCTCTTTAATATCTCTTCTTTGACACGTTATTTTCTCTGCGTCGCTTTCTTTATTTATTCCTCGATAAACGACTCGGCTTCTCCTTTTTTCTTGTCTTTTAACAAATAAAAATCAGCATACAAATAACATTACAGTTTCTTTTCTTATCTTCTCTTTTTCGATATCTTTCCTTCTTCCTTGATAAAAGATTCGGCGTTGTCTTCTTTTAACGAATAAGAATTTATAAGTTCGTTTTTCTTACCAGGAGGTGCTTAAAATGAATTGGTCACATTACGCCATTATCTCAAATGCGTTTTCCTTTTAATTCATAAGTTATCAGCGCTCAGCAATCGTGACTTGCTCATCCAAGATCTGATCTGCAACTAGTTTCCAATCTCAGCTTTCCACGTGGCTTATCTTTGGCGCGGATTCTAGCTTTGCTGCTTCACGACTTCATGTCTAGCCACTGTCTATTTCCTGTCTAGACATTTTTTACTAAGGGTGTCTGGGTCAACCAACTTTGACTTGCTATCCCAAAACTGACTTTACGTTCCCATGTGACCATCTTCTTGTTATCATGCGGAAACCAATCTCAATATATGTGTGTAAGTGTGTGTGTGTGTGTGGCTATCTATATCAGTAACAATATATATATATATATATATATATATATATATATATATATATATATATATATATACCGCTCTTGTCACGCTTATGGGGAGCAGGAGAGAACATAACTGCACAGCGTCGGCTCAGTCCATTGGAGAGGCAACAACGAGACAGCGTTGACTCAGTCTACTGGAGAGGCAATATCTAGGTAGCAATGGTTCAGTTCATTGGAGAGGCAATGGAAAGGCGAAGTCGGCACAATCCATTAGAGAGTCAATAAAAAGGCAGCGTCGGTGCATTGGAGACGCAATAGCGAGGTAGCGACGGTTCAGTTCAGCAGGCGGCGTCGGCTCAGACTATTGAAGAGGCATGGTATAGGGGTCTAAGTCAGTGAGGACCGTACTCTAGCTAGAATGTCATCTCTCGAATTAGCTGACCAACCATACATATGTCTCTGTTTGTCACTTCTCAAATTGATTCGCTATATTTTCTTTTTATATCGTTGCCCCTCCTCTCCCGACTGCTCCCTTCTAGAGGGTATCACTGACAATATAAAGAAGGTTACTTCTTCCTACCCATTCGCTAACATATTTGTGTTCGGAGATCTTAACGCCCGCCATGCTAAGTGGCTAGAGGAATCTGTTACTGATTCGGTTAGCATTCACGACATGAACTTTGCTACTTCTTAATCTCTTACACTAGTGGTGGATTTCCTCACGCGCTTTCTCAGTATCACTTCACCACATGCTTCTCTATTAGATCTCTGCTTCACCTCTTTACCTGACTCTTGTCACGTCTCGCAGCTTTGCCCTCTCGATAACCCCGATCATGGTGTCGTTTCTATTAAAATATCTCTTCACATTCACCTCCCACAGGAGTCTCCTACAAACAGAATTTCCTACTGCTATCAAAGAGCAGATTGGGATGCATTTTGCGAGTTCCTATGCGACGTCCTTTGGAAAAAAAGTGTTCAGCGTCTGAGGTCTCATTTTGGGTGAAAACTGGCATTGATGCCTTCATAACGATCAGGAAATTCCGTCCAAAACATCATACCTTTCCCTGGTTCTCTCCTGCCTGTTCCGGAGTCATTGCCCACAGGAACAACTTCTTCCGGCTATTTCGGAGCCATGCGCCTGACGACAATAGGCGCCTATATGCCTCTGCTCGAAATGAGTGTAAAAGGACCTTGAATGATACTAAGCTGTTGGTTTGGCTGAGAGATTGAGGCAGCACATAGCTGCACGCAAGTTCGGCTCCAAAGACAACTGGCGGTTCTACAAACGTATGCTAAAATACAAACGTATGCTAAAATCACCCGTCCCTCCCTTAATCAATAAATTTGAGATCCTCACGGCATTTGTGGAGAAGGCCGAGGGCTTTGCGCGTAGACTCTCATTCATCTCCACATTTGACTCGTCTAGAGTCCGCACCCGACTTCCCTCTTAGAACTGAGGCTCAACTAAAAGATGTTCACATAACCCTCTCTTAGCTATTTAAGATAATCTCAAAACTTGACCCCCATAAGACTTGCGGGGGATGACGGAACCCCGGTCATTGTTCTAATGAAAATTGCCCCTGAACTCCCCTCTATGCTCTCTAAACTCTATAATTACTGCCCCTCTGCTTCTTGATTTCCTGCCTGCTGGGAGTCATCTTCCGTGGTTCCTGTTTTAAGAACTCAGGAGAACCATCAGACCCATCATATTATTGCCCATAAGCCTCCTACAAATTTTTGGAAAAGTGTTCGAGGCTATAATCAATGCCGAAGTTGTTCAACACTTTACTGCCCATAAACTATACTTAGAAGAACAGTATGGCCTTGTCTGGTCTACTGCCGATATGCCAATGACCATTACCGAGTACATATACCTCAAAGCTATACACTTGCCTCCTCGGTTTCACCCTCTCTTCAAACCTCAATTGGAATCATTACATTGAATCAATATTTAAATCCTTCTATGCTGGAAGGTTGGGTCACTGTGTCGGACCAGAAAGTTTTTCAGACCTGAGTCCAAATGTCTATACAAATCAACCATCCGACCGTGCCTTGAATACTATTGTTATAATTGGTCGGCTGCCTCTGCAATTCATGTCAGGGTTCACGATAGGCCCCAAAGGAGAATCTGTAACGTGTTCGGTCCCGACCTAGTTGCTTGACTCCAGACATTTTCTCACTGGCGGGATGTAGCTTCCCTCTGTCTATTCTACAAATATTTTCATGGTTTCTGCTCTGAGTAGCTTAGCTCACTGCTGCTTCCTCTACAATAATTCACACAAGCAACCAGATTGGCAGCCAAATCCTACCATTTTACAGATAAATCAACTAAATGCTTCTACTCTATCAATTTCCTTTCTGGCACTTCCCCTCTCTGGAACTCCCTTTCGTATTATTGCTTCTCTGAAGGCTAAAATCTCAAAGAAATAAAGGCAACGTCAGTTCCCATCTTTTGTCTACTTGAGTTCAGTTTTTCTCTTCTCCTTTCCCCACCACCCCGTGTATCTTGTTCTTTTTCTTTTTCACTCTACCCTCTTCTCAATAGTATTTTCATCCTTCTCTTACCCGTTTTCCGACACTCACTGTAACTGGTTTGAATTTCTCTTCGCTCTCCTCGTGCATAGATTTTCAATCTTTTCTTATGTGGCTCCCTGTGCACAAGTGGCGGTACCGACTTTCTTGGGATGAAATGATCAAAACAAAGAAAAAAAGGCAATAGCGAGGTAGCGTCGGCTTAGTCCATTAGTGAGGCAATTGCGAGGCAGCGTTGGCTCTGTCTATTGGAGAGGCAATAGCGAGAGAGCGTCGGCTCAGTTCATTGGGAAGGCAATAGTGTAGCAGTATCGTCTCAGTTCATTCTCTTCATAACCAGTTATTGAACTACCAGTTTAGAAAGCTCTTCCCGCGTGTCTTCTTGTTAACAGTTCTTTATTATTTTGTTTTTTGACAATAACTAATTCATGAAGTATATATATATATATATATATATATATATATAGATAGATAGATAGATAGATAGATAGATAGATAGATAGATAGCCACTCCAAATTCTCTTACACTTTGGCTCTAGAGCATTGCCCTGGTATACCGCTTCTGCTGGCGAGCTAAACCATGTGAATGGGTAATGTGTTTACACGGTCGTATGAGCCTTCTTGACGCACGTCAACAGTCACGGCGGAAGAGTTTCAAGAACTTCAATGGCAACATGAAACCCTGCGATTGGATTATGACCCCATTACCTTGTGGATAGCGCCAGGGTGAAAAACGCTATGGGAGTAAGGCAAGAAATTAATCCGGCGTGGAGTATGTAAGGCGGCAGGATGTCACAATGACTTCTTTTCAGCAACTCCTGCAGCCGAGCTGGTACCAAATGTATTGAGCTACTCTCCTTTTCATCAGTGAGGCTGACAGAGGGATCTTGACATCTTTGCAACCCAAGATCTCAATACACATTGCCCAGGTTCGGAGAGATCACTTCTGTGCCGCTGTTCACAGCGCAGTAGGCAGCACTTCTGATTGGCGTAGGACTAGGCGCTACGAGTTGTCTCCGACGGTGGGAAGGCCAATCACATTCCCACAGGTCAGCTACCGCCCACCTCACGCTGAACAGCCCGAAACCAGTAAGATGATAAACTGCCACAATCTGCATGCTTCACTGGTTGCTTGGAGCTAGGGAAATCATTAAGCATCCGATAGCGTAAAACACTATCAATGATTTTACAGTAATCTATACCTGGGAAGTCTTTTAACAGAAGACCAAAAGTGCGACACAGAGATCCGAAGGCGAATTGACATGGTGAAGGAAGCATTCCAGAAGTTGAATAAAGTATTAAGAAACAGGACAATTTCGCTAGAAATAAAAAAGAGAGTACTGGATTGCTATGTGAAGTCAATTCTTCAATATGGCAGTGAATGCGGGACAATATCATCAAAGATGAATGAAAAAGTTGAAGCAACTTAAATGTGGTTCTACGGAAGGATGCTGCAAATATCATGGACTGAGCATGTGAGCAATGATGAGGTTTTGGAAATGATGGAAACGAAAAGGAAATTAATACTGAGCATCAGGAAGAAACAGCTGAAGTTCCTGGGTCATGCAATGAAGAAAGAGGGCTTGGAGAATCTGATACTAACAAGCCAGATAGAGGGAAAAAGAGACAGGGGAAAGCAATGGATAACATATTTGAAGAACCCAATCAGGTGGGCTATTGAACTAGCTTTTCATGGTGTAACAGGAGAAAGCGTGCTAAGAGCCACCAGGGAAAGGTAGACGTGGAAAGCCATGATCGCCTACGTCCTGAAAGGGACAGGGCACATAGAAGAAGAGAGATATGAACCTATCCAACATCCCTTTTACTCTAGGTAAAGATTGTTCCTTTCATCGATAAAAGTGTAAGTACATTTCACCGTATATGTGGTGAAAAATGAGATTATTAGCCTATAACTTTTTTGATCTTCTGTTTCGTCCGTTTTTGGTAAAAAAATATATATATATATAATCTTCTGGAATCTTGTTGAAGCTAAATTTCGACCCAAGATTTATTTACACGACTATGAATAAATTTATCGATTATCTTATTAATTTTTTTTTCTTATCTGAAAAAATAACTTTAAATTGGTAGTGCAAGTTGTAAGATGAGAGTGAGGTATAATTTTTATGTTTTCATTTCCAAATCAGTATAAAAACTAAGCCAGCGGTTTATGTGCGCGTATCCTTGTCTTAATTTATAATTTATACATCATAAATACTTTATTCATTATAGTTTGTTTACACCTTTCAGTAGTGAATCCAATCTTAGCTTAAGCACATTAATACGTTTTGACCGCTTGGTCAGTGATTCGTTTACAAGAAAGTATTATAATCAATATTCAAATAATACAAAATCTACTCTCAACTTTTATGTATGTATATAAGTGTGTGTGGTCACAATATACAGCTTACACAGTACATAATACATCAACCAATTTAGACTTTGAACCCCTGATAAGTGCTTTCCAAAATTTCATTAAATTTAGAAAAAGTTCCTCTTAAATTATAGTGGTTTTACTGTTTGTACAGGACGTGCGTTGTGGTGCAGTGGGTATTGACTCGGAACGAGAAATCGGGGAGCCGAGTTCGAGTTCCAGCTGAATTCATTGCATTCACTTACTCGCAAATAACCTTGGAAAAGGTGGTATTAATCCGTCTATTCCTTCCAGTTATGGGTTAAATAACAGAACAGATTGGGTTCTTGGTTGGCAACCATTCTACAGCAGAAAGCAATGGCAAACTACTGCGGGATAATCTTCTGCCCAGTCAGTCATGTCTAGAAAGAGACATGATCGCCCAAGCGTTCATCACGTATGGCATTTAACGGACTGACAACATTAGTAATAGTAAATTCAGTATTTGTTTTTGATAATCATTCTTATATGAATACGCTTATATACACAAACCCTAGCATATTCTATTCCAACTATCATATGTGTAAAAGATAATAGACGTTCATACTGCATTAAAACAACATTATTAAAAAATAATAATAAAGATACCAGGACATATATTTATACAATTCACTACACGACATTTGAACATTTTTATAATGGTCTAAAAATAATAATATAATATAATTGCGCCCCAGCCGTCAAGAATTTGAGTTATGGCTACTAATATAAATATAGTCCACAATAATAGAAATAGAAATTTAGTCCACAGTTAGATATTTATGGGACGGTGATCCTCGCGGATGTGCGTTGTGGCGCAGTGGATATCGGCTCGGAACGAGAAATCGGGGAACCGAGTTCGAATTCCAGTTGAATTCCTTGCATTTACTTACGCGGAAATACCCTTGGGAAAGGTATTAATCCGTCTCTTCCCTCCAGTTATGGGTTAAATAATAAGTTTGATTTTTCTATACTCCTGTTACGGACTTGTGATGTTCTTATAGCATTATCTCAAGGATGCAGCCCGTTTCTTATTTAAATTTCCTTCCACAGCTACATAGAATGGCGTAGACACAGTCCTTAGTTATGTCCTCTTCTGTTAAGGTCTTACTCGGGAGAGGTACTTGTGACAGGCAGAACCCCTTGTGAAGGTTATCCTGATGTTATATGAACCATTGAGTGTTGTTATCCTCATAGACCATCCGTTATATTTTTGTTGAAGTTGTTGTCATGTATTCTGGATAGTTGTTTGGTTGTAAGGTACTGCTTAAATAGACAATTTCCTGTTAGTAAGCCTCTCGGTGGTCGCTTTTGATTTTTGCTCGATGTTGCAGGCAGCGGACGATCTCTTTCTTTATATATATATATATATATATATATATATATATATATATATATATTGTATACCTAGAGAGTTAAAGTTGAGGTATTCTCCGGTTAATGTTGGCTTGCGGGATACGGATGTCTTGAACCCCAACTCTGTTATTAGCACATCCACGATGGTCTTGCATCTGGACCTCGTCCGGGTTTGGCCAGAGAATGAAGGATTCTTTACTGTATCTCAGCCATAAAGTAGGCTTTTGAGCTTCGGATTTTAATGCCGTCTCTTCAAAGTATTCCATGAATACGTTAGCCAGTGATGGTGATAATGGCAAGACCATTGCTAAGCCTTCATCCTGTCCATATATTTCTGATCCAAAAGTGTGTTGTTTACGTGCAGAAAGTCAGCATCTCCGTCAGGTTATCTAGTAGAAAACTGCTACATTCCCCTAGGGATGAGTTCAAGACCAGCCTGTCTCTGACTACCGATAGTGAACCCACCATGGTTGCCTTGGTGACTCACCACATCCAGGCTCATCATCTGGTTGCATTGGATGGGAGCATATTTAATAAGTTCAACGAAGTGGACGGATTTTCGAACATATGATGGGGACTTCTCCTATCAGTGGGTGAGTTATATCTACAAAGAAGCTACTCAGAGGTTGACACACCGAGCCTAGGCTGCTAACAATCGGCCTGAGCGGAATATCGTCTTTATGAATCTTACGTAGATCATACATGTGAGGTAGCTTGCTGTAACTTTGAGACAACTGACTGTATATTCTAGGCTGGAAGTGATTCTTGGTCTTGATTAAAATCTGCGACAGCTGTCGTTCTGTTTTCAACGTGGGGTCTTTCTTTAACTTGCTATAGCAACTTCTTGTAATGAGGTCATCCAGTTTCTTGGTGTATTCAGTTTCGTCCATCACTAGAGATGCATTGCTTTTGTCAGCTGGTAGTATGATGATGTTCCCATTTCTCTGTAGGGTCCTGATTGCCAGCCACTCCTCTTTTGTGATGTTCGGTTTGGATGGCTTGGATATCTCCAATTTTTTTCTCACTTTCCATCAGGAGAACGTACCAGTATTCCACTAGATAACCTGATGTAGATGCTGACGTCCTGTACACAAACAACACACTTTGGATTAAGATGAAGACTTAGCAATTGGCTCGCCATTATCCCCATCACTGACTAACGTATTCATGGAATGCTTTGAAGAGATGGCATTAGATTCCAAATCTCTAAATCCAACTCTATGGCTGACATAGGTTGATGAAACCTTCATAATCTGACCACACCAGGACGAGGTCCAGACACTACTAAACGATGTGAACTCAATAAGAGCATCCATACAGTTCACTATGGAAAAAGAGAGTGACAACAAATTGGCATTCCTGGATGTGTTAATAACTCGAACACAGGTGGGGTTCAAGATATCAGTATACCGCAAGCTAACACTGATCAGACAATACCTCAACTTCAACTCACTTCTTCTTCTATGCGCCCTTTCCCTTCAGGACGTAGGCGATCATGGTTCTCCACGTCTCCCTATCCCTTATGGCTCTTAGTATGTTTGCTCCTGTTACACCTCGCAACCCCCGTTCCGTCATCTACCTGACCAGGCCCTGCAATTCTGGCCTGTCAGTACCGGGTTCTCCAAACTCTCCTTCCTTATTGCATGTCCCAGGAACTTCAGTTGTCTCTCCCTGATGCTCAGTATTAATTTCCTTTTTGTTGCCATTCTTTCCAACACATCATCGTTGCTTGCATGTTCAGTCCACGATATCCGCAGCATCCTTCTGTAGAACCACATTTCCGCTGCTTCCAGTTTTGTCCTCATTTTCGATTATATTATCCAGCCTTCGCTGCCGTATTGGAGAACTGACAGCACATAGCAATCCAGCACTCTTTTCTTTGTTTCTAGTGAAATTTTTCTGTGTGTTAGTACTATACTCAGCTTCTGGAATGCGTCATTTGCCACTCCAATTCGCCTTCTGATCTTTGTGTCGTACTTTTCATCTCTTGTTAGAACACTTCCTAGGTATTTAAATTTTTGTACTTGCTTGATTCTGGTATCCCCCACCTGTATTTGACATTTTGAGTTGCACCTTTTGCTTCAACTCCCACTAGGGAGAAAGGGATCATCCGCTACCATCCGCAAAATTCATAAGCAGAAAACCAGAGATTTAAGAACAGGAATTGGTCTGTATAAGCAGTAACTTACAACGTAAAAATTATCCAGGGTTCATGGCAAGAACTCCAACAAACATAGAATGTAAGATGCATGAGGATAACAACTCTCAAAAAACAACCTCGGTCTGTCTATTCTATGTGAAGGTGTGATCGGAGAAAATGCAAACGATCAGGACGATCTTCAGAAGTGATTCGATCAGGACGACCTTCAGAAGTGACTTGAATAAAAAATCAAGCAGAAATAAATTATCAAAAACTCAAAGAAAATCTATTTCATACTCAACAAGATCAAACTTGCTTGAACAGGCAGATAGATGACAAATTAATAAAAACGGAAATGCGTTCTCTCAACAGACATTGTTCACCTGCTATTTTAGAAGATGCAAGGATTTATACGCCACAGATTGCATAAATTGGTCGGACTCTAAGAAAGTTCACCTTCTACAAAAATTGGGCACTACGGAGCACAACAAATTTGTCAAGTATATTTTATACCGTAAAACAAGCGAACTGACATTTACCGAAGAAATTAAAATCTTTACAGATTTCTTTAATCCTAATACTTCAAGCTTTCATAAGAGATGGGAGTGTATAAATTTAAACAGAAAGATTAGAGAAGATTACACTACATTCAAATCAGTGATGAACAAGCATTGTGACGATTTCAAACTGTCAACACTGAGTGCAAATAATTTCAAGTGTCTGATTTTTGTTTTGGGATTCGTTTTAGCTCAAGGCGCTGAAATTCGTTGTACAGTTTTGAATAAATGAAAAATGAGCCACATCTTACTCCCAGAAAATAGCGGAAGACTCTCAGAGATTCGTAAGCGTACGTCAAGATTCGGCAAATATTGAATAATCTGGAATATCTAAAGTTATTTATAAATGGACCTTTGTGTGTGTGTGTGTGTGTGTGTGTGTCCGTTACTTATAGACTCCAAAACAGCTGAACCGATTTTCTTGAAAATTTACACAGTTATACTATAAGCGTCTGCAAGTATTCTTAGCTAGGTTTTGTGTCAAGGTATCCCGGATAAATATCGAAAATCGATCATCGAAAAAATCTGGTTATAGAAGGAATGGGCAGATTTTAATCAAATTTGATACACTCATAGACAAAGACATAAAAAACGATATTCAGAAGTTTCAAGGATACAGTTCTTACAATAGTTCAGAAAATTGATAATATATATATATATATATATAAAAGGCAAGATGTTTGTATGTGTGCCTGTTTATCTGCCTGTATGTCTGTATTTTCTTTCGCCCTTTTATTTTAGTTTTTGCTTCGGGTATGGTTCTAAGTAGGTATAATTGTAGTTCTTAGTCTCAGCCATGATACCATTTACTCAGAGGACTTATTTAGCCTTCAAAATTCAGTTTACACGAAAAAAGCTTATTTGATATCGATACAAGGAAATCAAAATTTGACTTACATCCATTCATTTTTCTTTCAGTCTACGGTTTCACTTTAACTGGAAACAACTATTGCTTTTTAGTCTTTCATGCCAACGTCCAAAGAGTCTGAGCTCCAGGACCATGGATTAGTTTTAAAGCTTTCATTACACCCGAGCAACGCCGGGCTATACTGCTAGTCTCACATAAAATGCACGCCTAAAGAAAAAGCAATTTAATTTTTCCTTTAACTTAAACTAATTAAAGAGAAACAAGACAACCGTGTTACGGTTGTGGGTGACTGCATTGGTATATATTCCTTACCGGAATAAAAAGTGCTTAGATTGTTGCCGTGTCGGGTACAAAAGCTCATATTGTTGAGCGAGGAAAAAGTTATTGGCTGCGTAAAAACACAAAATCAGATTATCAAGACGGGTTAAACATTAGAAGGTATGGATTAGAGCAAATCCTAAATAAAAATATTAAACTAGAGTTGGATTCTGGTTCAGATTTAACAATCATAAATCTACACATTTGAAAAAACATTTGGAAAACCAGCATTGCTAAAAGCTAATAAAATGGACAGGTCCATGACAGGGAAGAAAATTTAAGTTTAAGGAAGAACTTATCGCTAATGTTACTTTTCAAGAAAGGATGTTAAAACTAAAACTAAAAACGTTCGTATCAAAGAATACAGAAAATTTACTTCTCCTAAATTTTTTTTATGGAGCTTTAGTTGGTGTAATATGATGACGGCAAAATTCCAGTTAACAAATGACATCCAGCCAGTGTTTAAGAAAAAACGAAACATGCCTTTGTCTCTTTACCAAAAATAAATGAAGAGCTCTACAGACTAGAAAGAACCGGTGTCTTGCCAAAAATTGTGTTTAGTAATGAACTTCACTAACCGTCTATATGAAAAATAAATCTAACGAGATCCGGGTCTGCGCCAATTTTTCGACGGGTCTTAATGTGGTACTCAAAGACTATCATTATTCCATACATAGACCGAAACAGATTTTCGCGAGAATATATTGAGGGAATTTTTTTCAAAGATCGACCTCAGTGAGGCGAAAATCTTCAAATACCGGTGGAGAAAGAATCTTCTAAGTTACTCTGTATCAACAGCCATCGTTGGTTGTACAAGTTCGAACATCTACCGTTCGGGATAAAAGTTTTCGCCGGTAATTTCCCAAATAGTAAACGATACTAGGCTTAGCGACTTTGACTTTGCGGTTGCGTATGTAGACGACATATTAATGACCAGTCAAAATGTAGAACAGCACAAGAAACATATTGATTAAATTTTCTCAAGAATTCAGGAGTACCGGTTAAAGTTGAAGGAATCCAAATGCGACTTTTCGTGGAGAGGATCACATTATCGGCAAAGAGGGTCACTTTTCTTGGGACACATTATCGGCTAAGACGGGCAAATTACTTGGGACACATTATCGACAAAGTGAGCATATATCTAGATCCAGAACGAGTTACAGCGAACAAGGATAAGCCAGCGCCCGAATAAATCTCTACCTTACAATGTTTCTTTGGATTGGCACCAGGGGTTTACACCGAATATGCACAACTTAGGTTTGAAAAAGACAAGAACTTTGAGTGTACACCTGAAGGCCAAGAAGCATTCGTCAAAATAAAGAAAGTATTGGCATCGAACTTTTTTTTCACTCACTATAACCCAAGCCTGGACATTATAGTTGCCAGCGACTGCAGCTCGTATGGCATTCGAGCGTGTATTATGCACAAGATGCCATATGGATTTCACATACCAATAGCTCATGCGTCGAGAACGCGTCTTCTCGCAGAAAATAAGTATTCGCAAATTGAGGAGTTGTTAAAAATTATTTTTCATCTGTGATGAAGTTTCACCGGTACATTTAAGTTAAACACTTTACAATGCACACGGTCCATAAACCGTTATTGATCATCTTTGTTTCTAAAAATAAATCGTATGCCTGTGCATACGGTAAATAGGTGCGGAAATGGGGAACAATTCTTTTATATGATAAATCTAAATCTATAGAGTTCCTACCGCCAAAATAACTGTCATACAGGCGAACTGTCTAGATTAATCCCAAAACACAGCGAATCTTTTGAAGATTCTGTGGTTGCTTCTCTTTGAACAGAAGGAAAATTTAAAACCTCATTGGGCAATACAGTAAGGAAACTCCCTGTAACTCTCGACCAAGACGCTCTAAACGATGTGTTTATCATACAAACCAATACCAAAATTCGTGAAAACGACCAACAAACCTCAGACATTTTCTCTATATGCGACAAACTTTCCTGCCCACACTGTGTTATTTGATCTCAAGAAAGACACGTTGACAAGCCGGTAGCTGTTTCTCTACTACCTCAAACCAGACCGGGCGCACGTGTACACTTGTGTTGGAAAGAAAAATAAACACAGCACCAAAAACATAAAAAAATAAAATTAAAAAGTTCTCGAAGACGCCTGGATGAGTTACGGAAAAAGTCTTTATATATATATTTTAAAAAATATTACAAATTAAAGCAGAATATACAATCATCGAATCCAAAGTTTACAATGGAGCAAAAGATTCGTCTAAATAATCAGAGCTTTCAATTTTCCTAATTACTTTAAAAACAATAAAGTTCTTTCAGGGTTCTTTATCGGAGCTTTACGGAAATACCCAAAGTTGAGCGAACGGTGGCGGCGGCGGTAGTGGGGTCATTTGGTTTCTGTCGCTCGGCAGAATTGAAACTTAACGTGGCTCTATACCGAAGCTTTACGGAAACAGCCGAAGTGGGGCGTTCTGGTGAGGATAGTAGATTTGTCTTGTCTCCTTCGCTTAGCAATAAAAAAATTTCTTTTCAGCTAGTTTAACTTTTTCTTGGCTCATTCTGTTTCTATACATTTTTAGCTAGGACTCTATCAGAGGCGGAGTATTCGACTTTAACTCTTTTAAGATGACCTGCGAAAGTCTTTCCTACGTTTCTTTACAGCTTGAGCCCGGAGCTCTATGAAAGGCGACCAGTCTTCTTAGTTGTGGTCCCCATTTGGGAACACTTTTTGCTCAGTCGTTACATCTCGACTGCAACTCAAAAAGCTACTACTCAAACTAACTGATTTTTTTCACTGGGGTCTCGGATTTTATACTTGTCTCCAGTCTCCTTAGGGGATGAATAACGAACACTGGATACCTATGCAAATCAAAACTTTGAACATTTAGAATAGTTTCCACTTACATATTTCAATGTAGTGTTATATTATGCCCTTGGTTTAACAAATGAGGCAGCAACAACTCATATATCGTAATTCTCTCTTCGTCTTTTTCTTCTTAATTACATCATTTTAGGTTTTCAAAAGTTTTTAAATCCTTTCCCATCAAATGCGGGAACTAAAAATCTGATCTTTCCTTAATCTCATGAAAAGTTTTTGAATTTGTTTTGATTATCGATGTCTTCCACTTTTACCACTTCCGAATACAATGGGAAAATATAATTTTTTTTCCCAATTTCTATCTAATTTCTCTCTCTTTGGATTTTACAAGCACATAGGTATTAAATATTTCCAAGCAAAACTCATATCGCGAATTAAAATAAACTGCAAAATCAACAATACCAGTAATAATAAGTTCTTTCGCTCCGTTGTATTAAACCAAGAAGTACATTTTTTTATGTGGAAATAGCGTTACATATTGGCCGAACATGGATAAAGATATCAAAAACATCGTAAAATCTTGTAAAGATTGTGCTTTGGCAGCTATAGCATCTCCAGTCAAATATTTTCTTTGGCCCAAAACGTATTGATGATGGTCTCGGAATCATATGGATTTTGCAGGTCCACCAGACGGATTCTACTATCTTTTAGTAGTAGATAGTTTCTCTAAGTGGCCCGAAATTCTTAAATGTAAAATTCCTACTACAGAAATATACATATTAGAATCTTGAATAAGTGACCGCTGTTTTCCAACAGATGTCGTTCCCAGAACTGTGTGCTTTTAATATCAGATGCTAAGGAAACACTAAAAGCAAGCTTGAAATTCAGTGTATGCCATTTCGCCCAAGTGTAAATAACTTTGTTTTTTATACCGTTAGAACATGTCGGATTTCGTACCAAGTCAGTTAAGCGCCATACGTGATACACGTTTGGGCGATCATGTCTCGAAAGAGAGATGACTGACTGGGCAGAAGATTATCCCGCAGTAGGTTGCCATTGCTTTCTGCGGTAGACTGGTTGCCGACCAAAGCTATAGAACCCAATCTGTCCTGTTATTTGACTCATAACTAGAGGGGGAAGAAATGTATTATGTTATTAAGTAGTAATAAGTGGGGGATCAGTTTATTACTTCATAGCAAAAGAAAACCGATCCCCCCACTTTATGACCAGTAGAAACTTTAATCATGATTCCAACTATTATATTCGGTCAGTGAGTTAAGTGCCATACGTGATACACGTTTGGGCGATCATGTCTCGAAAGAGAGATGACTGACTGGGCAGAAGATTATCCCGCAGTAGGTTGCTATTATTTCTGCGGTAGACTGGTTGCCAGCCAAAGTTGTAGAATTCAATCTGTCTTATTATTTGATTTGTAGCTAGAGGTAGAAGAGATGTATTATATTATTATGTAGTAATTAGTGGGGAACCATTTTATTACTTCATAACGCTATAAAACCGATCCCCCACTTTATGCCCAGTAGAAGGTTTAATCATGTTTTCAACTATTATATTCAGTTAGTTAAGCGCCATATGTGATACACGCTTGTGCGATCATGTCTCGAAAGAGAGATGACTGACTTGACAGAAGAATATCACACAGTAGGTTGCCGTTGCTTTCTGCGGTAGACTGGTTGCCAGTCAAGCCTATTGAACCCAACTGTCCTGTTATTTGATTCATAGCTAGAGGGGGAAGAAATAGATTATATTACATTTTTATATCAAGTATAATTAGTTGGGGATCAGTTTATTACTTCATAACAATAGAAAACCGATCTCCCACATTATGCCCAGAAGTTGTGAATGTTCTCAATTATTACATTCAGTCAATCAGTTAAGTGCCATACGTGATACTGCTTAGGCGATCATATCTCGAAACAGACCTGACTCACTGGGCAGAAGATTATACCGCAGTAGGTTGCCATTGCTTTCTGCGGTAGATTGGTTGCCAACCAGGGTTATAGAACCCAATCTGTTTTATTATTTAATCCATTACGGGAGGGGAGAGACGGATTAATACCTTTTTCAAGGGTATTTGCGCGTAAGTGAATGCAGGGAATTCAACTGGAATTCGAACTTGGCTCCTCAATTTCTCATTCCGAGCCGATATCCACTGCACCACAAGAGCCATCGGTTCAGCTGAAGCACGCAGACTTCTTGTTAAATCTTACAGCGACGATGCTATATCGTAAACAACATGCAGAGATTTTTTTAGACGCTTAAAAATGAAGATTTTGATGTTGGAAATAAAGAACATTTTGGCGCATCGAAAAATGTTGCAGGCGAAGAATCAGTGGCATTAATTAATGAAGAACCATGTCAAGCGCAGGATTATTAGAAATTGATAACACGAAAGTTTCGTATTAGGAATGATTCAAAAGCAAGGACAATGGGTGCCGTACGAGATCATGCCGAGAGACTCAAACGGCGTCTTCTCACGTCTGAATAGCTACGTCAATTGCAGGAAAT
>JBBBDQ010001236.1:11907500-12015000 GCA_037127315.1 Ascarosepion bandense
GCGTTACATAGACAAAGTTCTCTTTAGTGTGCGGGCTGTACTGAACAAAACAATTTTTGTATATCTCTTAAGCTGGGGTTTCCAGAGATGCTTACAATGTGTTGTTTTGTTCCATTTTTTATCATTCCAAGTGCACCTACTGTCACTGGCACGATACTTGTTTTACGATTATTATTATTATTATTATTATTATTATGTCATTTTTCATCATATTTCGATTTCTGCTTTGGTCTCACTACCAACCAAGTCTGCGGGGAGACCTAAGGCAGGTCGTGGCGTGTTGTTATGGCCCCATTTCATGTTTTTCTATCTTCCCTATCATCCCTAGCATTACATAGACAAAGTTCTCCTTAGTGTGTGGGCAGTACTTAATAAGACAATTTTTTGTATATCTCTTAAGCTGGGGTTTCCAGGGATTCTTTCAATGTGTTGTTTTGTTCCATTTTTTATCATTCCAAGTGCACCTACTATCACTGGCACAACTCTTGTTTTCAATTTCCACACTTTTTCTATTTCAATTTCCAGGTCTTTATAATTTGACAGTTTTTCAAATTCCTTGATTGCTATGTTACAATCCGCTGGACAAGCCATATCAATTAATAGACAATTTTTCTCCTTCTGGTTTTTAACAATAATGTCTGGCCTGTTTGCTTCAATTTTTCTATCTATGTAGATGGTGTAATCCCATAGAATGGTTACATCTTCTATTTCTGTAACCGGTGCTGGGTGATGTTCATACCAGTGTTTGTTTACAGATTTTCCATAATGTTTGCACATTGTCCAATGTAAACATTGCCCAACTCTATCGTGGCGATTTTTATATTCATTTGGAGCAAGCACAGAACAGCCTGAGATTAGGTGGTCTATTGTTTCTTGGTGTTTATCAAAAAACCTGCATTTTGGATCCATATTATTATGCATAATATTTGCCTGAAAGTTTCTCGTGAAAAGACTTTGGTCTTGTGCTGCAAGAATAAAGCCTTCAGTTTCAGACTTTAATCCAAATGCACGTAATCATCGATGAGTATTAACTTTGTCAACATTGGATTTATTGGCACGTTCTGGATATTGGTCATGCAGAGGTTTGTCTTGCAAGCGCTGTTTCATCTGTTCAAGAGCTTTATCTTTGGCTTCCATTTTCATATTTTTTGCCGCAATAGTTGGTTCTTGGTTTCTGTTTTGCTTTTCTACAGAATCTACTAACTGTAAATCTTGTTTGTATTTACTGCCTTCTTTTATTATTGAATATTTTTTCATTCTTTCTTCATGTTGCCTTACTAATTGTATCATCCAATCCTTAGTTGTTTCTATGTATGTTAGTAAGCCAATAGTTGTTGTCTTGTATGACAATTCCAGCTGAATAAGACCTCTTCCACCTTCTTTACGGGGTATGTATAGACGGTCTATTCATACAGAAAGAGAGAAATAGAGAAAGAAAGAGAGAGAAAGAAAGAGAGAGAAAGAAAGAGAGAAAGAGAGAGAGAGTGAGAGAGAAAGAAAGAGAGAAAGAAAGAGAGAAAGAGAGAGAAAAAGATAGAGATAGGAAGCGAGAAAAAATGCAGCATATATTTTAATCAATTTAACCCAAGCAAACGAGAATGCCACTGAAATGCAAGGGGTTACTGAGAGAGAAAGAGAACATGAATACTTTAGAAGGTATCAGAAATCCTATTACAAAAAGCAATAATATAGACCAGGACAAATATTATTATTTTCATGACTAACATAATTGATATATATATATATATATATATATATATATATATATATAAAGAGAGAGAGAGGGACAGTGCAGCAAACACAATGTAATAGTTGATTATAAATATTTGAAACCATATGTACGAATCTTATCACCCAAATTTATAATGGTATCACAAGTACATTTGTCACAGTCAATTATGCACAATATGGTTAGAGTTTTTCATAAAAAACGTCCTACCCTTTGGCAAACGGTGCTGTATTAGAGAACGTTCAGGTCGGTCTGATTCCGTCCGTTCAGGTTATTTTTTAATTCAGGATGCTACCAATTATCTTCGTCATTCGTTAACGTCATTCCGACAATTCTTCACCCTTATGATGAATGAATATGCATACATCTTGGTTCCCCCTCACAGTAATGTGAATGGCTGGTGTCAGCCATAAATACAGTCTAAGGCGAGATCTTCGACGAGAGATCTACGTCTATAAGTCTACCGCTAGAGGTCTACAGGTCTACGACTATTGGTCTACGTCTATTGACTACACCTAAGTCTCAAGATACTGCAGACGAGGAATACTGTACATTACGTCTACGTACTAGAATGTCCTACCCGTTGCATCTGCCAAAAACGCTTGATACCTCGAATGATATATATATATATATATATATATATATATATATAAATCAGAGAAAATTTTCAAAATTCAAAGGTGTCGGATGTACATTTCGACATAGGATCTCTAATAGAGATTCTACGTCACGTCAGCGACATTGTTTCTTCCAAATGGCGAAGGCCCCGGGTTAGAGTGTGGAGGGGTTTTAGGTTAACAACGGTCACAAAGTAGAAAAGGACAGAGCTGGTAGTCGCGGGGTTGCAGGGTGTTGAAATGGTATATTTAGGAAGGGGAGGAATAGGAGTTCATTTTTTATAAAGATAGACAACTAAATGAGTTAAATTACTTTTAAAGTTAAGATTTTGGGCTGTTGGAAGAGGTGTATTTAGGCGAGAAGGAATGGGTTTCAATATAAGATTTTAAAACTTTTTATTTTAGTTCATTTGATTAAACCTTTTAGGTAGAAGCGAGCTAAATGCCAATCACAGGAAGTTATCAGTTTAAAAATTATTAGAGAAAAATATTAGAGAAAATAATATTAGAGAAAAATATATATATATATACATATATGTGTTAACTAAGGAAAAAGGGGTTTAGTAAAAGAATCCATATTTTTTAATATATATATAATATATATATATATATAATATATATATAACATCAATATAATTATATATATATATTATATATACATATAATTAAGTTTCTAATATATATATATATAATATATATAATAGATATATATATATATATATATATATATATATATATTATAAATTATATTTTAGAACATGAAGAATTATTTTATATATCCACTACAAATCGTACATTCGTTTCGACATTGAAACTACAACTATATTGTAGTTTCATTGTCGAAACCAATGTACGATTAGTAGTGGATATATAAAAAAAAATTGTACATGTTCTAAAATATAATTTATAATAAATATTAACAGCTCTATATATTATATATCGAGCACTGTTTGAAATTAATGTTTTGGACGTTGTAAAAAAATTTTTTTCTCCGTTCCTTATTCACACGGATATATATATATATATATATATATATATATATATATATATATATATATATATATATATATATCCCTTTCCTGGATATATCAACTTGCAAAAAAAGAAAAGAAAGAAAGAAAAACGATACTTTCAAGACTCGATAATAATGCTACTCCACGACACTCGAACAGCCAACTGTTCGAGTGTTCAGCCAACTGTTTACAAGCGCAAATCAGTGTCATTTAAAAGGGAGGGTTAACTTAGTTCAATTTATTTCACGAAGACAAAGCATGTAGATTTTAACATCAATTAAAAATCAAAAGACAGGGTAACCATAGTGCAGAAAGAGTGTCGTCGTTGCCGCAAATGCTTTGGTGAATGATCCGAAATTAGAGAGCTCCACGGCGCCATGATGAGTTTCAGTCTTGTCTTTGTTCTAGCCATTGTACAAAATCGCTGCTGGAATTACAAGAGGCAGTTGCTTTCTTCGAAACGACGCGCAAGGCGGATTTGTTTTTGAAATTAACTTCAAACAGCTTTTGCCTAAAGGCTACATTTTTTGTATTCAGCGTGTTCCTTTCTCTAGACGGATCGACAACCGAAAGCGATTGGGACCAATCTGTTATTTATCTAAGAGAAGAGATGACTCATCCATTTCCTTAGGTTATTAACACGCACGTGAAGGCGATGAACTTGAATGAAGTACGAATTCTCCTTTCTGATTCCACAAACATGACTGCTACTCACTAATCCATCGTGTTAACGTTTTTGTTGTTGTTATTTATATTAGGAATATCTGTAAGTTCGGATCATGTTTAATTCTACAGACTATATTTAAGTAACAAGGATTAAAATAAATATCGTCATCCGACTAGATTACATTATCGAGCCAATATGATGAGGTGTCAGTTTATAATAATTCGAGCGTAACCATGCCATCATAAATAACACAAAATATTTGAGAGAATTATATATCCTCTTCACTATTACAAAATTAAAGAGCAAACACGCGTCAAGTGCTTTCTTAAATGGTATTCAAGTTTAATAACTGATATTAATATTAAAGAGAATGAACAGCACTGAAGCTGCCTCACTATTGTCTTTTTCTCTCTCCCATGAGTGTTCCAGGAGGGATATATATATATATATATATAAATGTGTGTGTGTGTGTGTGTGTGTGTGTGTGTGTGTGTGTGTGTGTGTGTGTGTGAATACATATTTCGTGTATGGAGGAAGTAGATAATTTTCTAAACATATATTGTTAGATACAACAAACAATGATGTCTATTATGTTTAATCATGAGCCGTTCTAAGCATCGTATTTTGGCTTTAATTTCAGATATTGGAGGCCATCTACATTACATAAGAAAAATCCACGCCTGATAAAATCGCATTTCAATCTGGTCATAACACATTAAATTGCATTTAGACATATGGTTCTCTTAACATTTCCGTCTCTCACGCGGTGTGACGTCATAGAACACATTACAAATTCACGAACTGCATCTGCTATTCTGTGACTGTTATCGTCACATAGCAATGTTTTATGTCAAAACAAGAATCTTTGATGGTGGATGTCTTTATGTTAACGTCCATGTAACCTCTCTGAAGATGGCCCATGTGAGCCGAAAACTTAGAATCGGCATAATAAAAAAATATCCAAAAGTTGGACAATGTTGTCTTTATTTTCACCTGAAATTAAAGCCAAAATACGATGTTTAAAACGGCTCATGATTAAGCATAATAGACATTCATTGTCAGTTATATTTTACAGTTTATGTGTGTATATATATATATATTAGTCATCCACATACAAGCCTGTTTCTTTGGATCACAGCTCATCAGTGTAGCTAGACACATCCAACTGCTTCTGGCCGGGATCGAAATTCGACCGCTTTGGTGTCAGTCGGAGTCGCTACTCACTAAGCCATAGAATCAGAGAAGGGAAGTTTTAACGTGTTGCATATAAGCAGAGCATACGCACGCCAATCACCGAAAGAACTCAATTCATTTCTGAGAGTAATGCTTATATCGCAGAAGTGGAAACTGTTTTTAAAATTTTCTTCTCCAAAGAGCTTAATCGTAACGAGACCATAATATATTAGTCATCCACATACAAGTGCGTTTCGCTGTATTACAGCTCATCAGTGTGGCTAGACACATCCACTTGCTTCTGGCCGGGATCGAAACACGACCGATTTGGTGTCAGTCGAAGTCGCAGTATATATATATATATATATATATATATATATATATATAGTCATCCGCAGACAGATGTGTTTCGCTGTATCACAGCTCATCTGTACGGTTATACAACCGACTGCTTTTCACCCAGGATTGAAACCAGACCGAATTGGCGTCAGTTGGCGATTCTATCTCTGAGCTAAGAGCGCTCGGTAGAAGTAGGTAGACTTTTTAGCGTGTATATTATTATACACGCCCAATAGCTGAGAGTGTTCTACTTCATTACTGAATGAACGATGCGTAGATGCCAGAGTAGCTACTGTTTTTCAAAGTCTACCATTCTTCTAGAGTGCTCAATCAGGGTGTGAGAGCGTAAATAGTCATCCGCAGACAGACCTGTTTCGTTGTATCACAGCTCATCAGTACGGTTATACATCCGATTGCTTTTTACCCAGGATTGAAACCCGACCGAATTGGCATCAGTCGGTGATACGAAGAAACACACATTAAATACACTAATAAATACGAATTAATGCACAGCGTTCATTATTATAATGCAGACGATGACTGACAATTGCTTGCTGCTTGATTTGGTCACAAACATAACTCCTGTACGAAGTTCAATCAACCATATAAAAGTAACATGTATTCCCATCCGGATTTTTCTACATCATATTTTCTGCACCCTCTGCTAGTAGTAGCAGATATATTAGTCTTCATTTCTCTGATTTCCGTTTCAAAAATCGCAATTATTCTAACTTCCCAGAGTTTCATTATTCTTTTAGTTCATTGAATACTACTTCTTCTCTTCAAATTCCTCCCTATAATTAAGTACAGTTTTTATCACATCGATAAAAGATCGATATCTTAAAAAGAATAAGACTTTAAAAATATCTGATTCCTTCATTTACTTTTTACCAATTTAAAAGAATGTGTAGAAAAAGACACCTAAACAGCTGATATTTTTTACCTTTTTCCTGAATTACTCGGCGAAACAAAACCAAACTCAAAATAAAGAAAATTCACGACATTATTTCAATATTTCTCAATTAAAGAACAACTTAAAAAAATGTCTAAAATGCTTCAAGTCGATATGAACGATATAAAAAGGAAGATATATATAAAAAGAAATTGAACAGATGAATAAGTACAAGACTAAGTCTGTCTAAAATTAAAAGACTTGTTTAAGCCAGCAGTAGCCAGACTCCAGCGGAGACAAAACGGCAGGCGGCTACATTATTCTCTGTGAGACAGCCGACAAAGAATACCATGTTAATTGAAACATCTCTCACCGAAGCCAAGGTTAATAGCACCGAAATAAAGATTATCCATTTAATTCTTCACCAGCACCGATTTGTTTTTTTACTAGTTTGTCTGTATGTTGATCCATCTTCATTATATCGAAGGCTTTCAATATATAGAAATCTCTCTCTCTTTCTCTCTCTCTCTCTATATATATATGTATATAATTGCTCTGCCCGCTTATCTATGTAGCTATCTCAGTTTGTTCGTATCTATCTAGCTATCTATCTATCTATCTATCTATCTATATATCTATCTATCTAGCACAGTCTGTTCGTTTTCTATCTATCTATCTATCTATCTATCTATCTATCTATCTATCTATCTATCTATCTATCTATCTATCTATCTAGCTCAGTCTGTTCGTATGAATCTATCTATCTATCTATCTATCTATCTATCTATCTATCTATCTATCTATCTAGCACAGTCTGTTCGTCTATCTATCTATCTATCTATCTATCTATCTATCTATCTATCTATCTATCTATCTATCTATCTAGCTCAGTCTGTTCGTATGAATCTATCTATCTATCTATCTATCTATCTATCTATCATCTATCTATCTATCTATCTATCTATCTATCTATCTATCTATCTCAGTCTGTATCTATCTATCTATCTATCTATCTATCTATCTATCTATCTATCTATCTCTCTCAGTCTGTTCATATCTATC
Organism: Ascarosepion bandense; assembly: GCA_037127315.1. Classification (NCBI taxonomy): domain Eukaryota; kingdom Metazoa; phylum Mollusca; class Cephalopoda; order Sepiida; family Sepiidae; genus Ascarosepion; species Ascarosepion bandense. The sequence goes on from JBBBDQ010001236.1 coordinate 11,914,993, forward strand.
TATCTATCTATCTATCTATCTATCTATCTATCTATCTATCTCAGTCTGTTCATATCTATCTATCTATCTATCTATCTATCTATCTATCTATCTATCTATCTAGCACAGTCTGTTCGTTTTCTATCTATCTATCTATCTATCTATCTATCTATCTATCTCAGTCTGTTCGTAAATAAATATATCTATCTATCTATCTATCTATCTATCTATCTATCTATCTATCACGGTCTGTTCATATCTATCTATCTATCTATCTATCTATCTATCTATCACGTCTGTTCATTATCTATCTATCTATCTATCTATCTATCTATCTAAATCTAATTTTATCTCACTCTTTTTCCGTATTCATTCGTCTATTTATCCATCTATTTTTATCTTCTCCTATCGTTCTCTCTCTCTCTCTCTCTCTCTCTCTCTCTCACTATCTACATATCTCTCTATTTCATTGTCATCTGCAGGCTGATCTGTTTCGCTGTATTACAGCTCATCAGTACGGCTAGACGCTGATTGATTTTAGCTCAAGATTGAAATATCTGTCTCTTTCTTTTGTTATCTCTATCTCTACCTCTCTCACACACAAATACACACACACACACATACTCTCTCTCTCTCTCTCTCTCTCTCTCTCTCTCTCTCTCTCACGGAAACACACGATCTCTCTCTATATAAATTAGTCTACTTGTGTATGCTCCTAGTTGTCCGTCTGTCTGTCTGTCTTTTTCTCTCTCTCTATCTATCTTCATATTTACTTATCTGACAGTTTGCACACATACATATTCTAAATTAAGTTTTAATATAAAAGAAACCTTTAATAACTTCTACGGCTATGTACAGGATTTAAACCATTCTTTAAAAAAAATGCCCAAAAATGTGTAGCCTTATACTTCACTAATACAGATATGTTTATCCACTACCAATTCCCGACCAGAGTGTTTTAAAAAACCCTACAACTTGGCTAGTTATGCTGTCTCTCACACCTCTGTCTCCTTCACCCATCTTTTCTTACGTCCTTCCTTCCACGCTCTATACATTTTCTTACTTCTTCCTCTTTGTTAAACCCAAACGCCGGGTCAAAAAAGGCTATATATAACTATACTTATTATTCAGTGCCTCTTTTACAAAGCGGATTGTGGTGCATTGGATATCGGCTCTGAACGAGAAATCGGGGAGCCGAGTTCGAATTCTAGTCAAATTCATTGAATTCACTTACGCGCAAATACCCTTGGGAAAGGTATTAATCCGTCTATTCCTTCCAGTTATGGGTTAAATAACTATACAGGTTGGGATCTATAGCCTTGGTAGGCAACCAGTCTACCGCAGAAAGCAATGGCAACCTACTGCGAGATAATCTTCTGCCCAGTCAGCCATGTCTCTTTCGAGACATGATCGCCCAAGTGTGTATCACGTATGGCACTTAACTGACTGACTCTTTTACAATCCTCAATTCTGATCTCTAATTTTCTTTACCCCCTTTACCTCGCATACAAAATTTACCAATATAAGGAAGCGAATTTTGCATCTAATTTCGAAAAAAACCGTTCAGTACCTGGTTAGATATTTTTCTTTCAATGTCGAAACTAAATGTACACTTTGTAGTATATATATAATATAATAAATAGTCATAAATATAAATTTAGATTAATGCTTTGAACGTTATTAATACTTTCTTCGTTGCTTATTCACTTGGATATATCTAAACTTATTTATAAATGGTAGTTTGTCGCTGTTTGTGTATGTGGTTGTGTCCTTGTTTGTGTGTCCATTACCTATAGATTCCGAAACGGCTGAACCGATTTTCTTGAAAATTTACACAATTGCACTATAAGCGTCTGCGAGTGTTCTTAGCTAGGTTTTGTGCCGATAAATATAGAAAATCGATAATCGAAATAATTGGGTTATAGAAGGAGTGGTCCGATTTTAATTAAATTTGATACACTCATAGACAAAGACATAAGAAACGACATTCAGAAGGTTCAAGGTTGCTGTTCTTAAAATAGTGCAGAAAATCGATAATATATATATATATATATGTGTGTGTGTGTGTATATATATATATATATATATATATATATATGTATATATATAAGGCAAGATGTTTGTGTGTGTCTGTTTATCTGCCTGTATGTCTGTATTTGTTTCAGCCCTTTTAGTTTAATTTTTGCTTCTGGTTTGGCTCTAAGTAGGTATAATTGTAGTTCTTAATCTCAGCCATTTACCATTGACTCAGAAGACTTATTTAGCCTTCAAAATTCAGTTTACGACGAAAAATCTTATTTGATATCGATACCAGGAAATCAAAATTTGACTAACATCCATTCAATTTTCTTTCAGTCTACGGTTTCGCTTTAACTGGAAACAACTATTGCTTTTTAGTCTTTCGTGCCAACGTCCAAAGAGTCTGAGCTCCAGGACCATGGATTAGTTTTAAAACTTTCATTACACCCGAGCAACGCCGGGCTATACTGCTCGCATATATATATATATATATATATATATATATATATATATGTGTGTGTGTGTGTGTGTGTGTGTGTGTGTGTGTGTGTGTGTGTGTACTAATCTGTTAATTCCCCTCGTTGTTTTTTTTATCCAATTCAACAAATAGTATCAATAGTCAGTCATCATTATTTTAGCTGTTTTTCTCATATATAGCATAATAGATTAATGCTTCCCGATGCTGGTCGATGTAGACTCTGGTGCTTGAAAATTCTTTGAAATTGTTTAACTGACAAGATTCGATGCAAGATGCGAAGAACGTGATAGTCTATAAGAACTGGAGAATTTGCAGCCATTGGAATAATATTCCACAAATTGTTTAATTCGCCGTATTTGCCTACAGAACGTGTTAAACTGTAATGCAGCAAAATTAGCGGTTAAAACTCCTATTAACCCTGAAACACTACTAACCATGGGTATAACATGCTCGACATGAAAATATCAAAAATATATATTAAATCTAAATTTTTATTTGAAATATTTTATATGCAGGCACTTCAAAATTTGTACTTTGAGTTATTATTATTAGAAACTGAAAAACGTATTATTTAGTTAAGAAAATTAGGTACTGAAAATATTATTAAATTGTAATTAAAATGGCGTCGTTTACGCTGGGTACTATATATTTATGGTTAGTGTTCTCGGGTTAAAAAAATAGAAATTTAAACAAGATTTTTGTTGAATTTAGATTTTGATTTCTATGGAGATGTTTTTCTTTCCTTTTTTTCTTTTTTTTCTTTCCTTTCCTTTCTTTTTTTCTTAGCTTACTTCCCTGTCATACCACCCCATTCCACTTCTTTTACCTCCTTTCTTTATCTTTCCCCTTTCCATCTCTTAGAGCCAGACAAGGCTAAATTTTAACTTACAACTCTTTACTCAGTTTAAAAGTTTTTTCAAAAATCTGACCATGGACATTGTTTTCTGTCTACTTTCTTATTAATCCCACCCCTTTAATTTTTCTGTGATATATATATTTTTTTAATTTCCGGCTGTAAAATATCTCGTTTTATTTAGAAATAAACAATTTGCCGATGATGCCTGAAATTTCTCTAAGGGATTTCATGTAGAAATGGCCATACAACTGATTTGAACATCGAAATTTATTTTAATATATATATATATATATATATATATATATATATATATTTTTAATTCAGATACTTCAATCCAAGGGAAAAAAGCAAGGAAGGTAAATTCCAAAAACTCGATCCTAATTAATATTAAAAAATTATTTTAATATTAAAAAATGATACAGGAAGAGAGCTCCATGCAATAAAATATTACAGAGCAAATATATATTAAAAAAGGATTAATTCAATGATGTTGAATGGCCATTTCGATATGAAGATCCCCACGGGGGATAACACATCACCTCAGCAACAGAAAAATCCTTTCAGAAACTGGAGAAAAAATATATATATATATATTCGTATTCCTCGTTGTCTCTCAATATCCAGCATAATTTACAATAGAACAAACACAGAAAATATCATGCTTTGAATGTTTTCTAGGCCGTAGGTTTTCTTGAGACATCAAGCAAAACGCGTATAAACGAACTACTGATACATACACTTAAAATATAGCCGACATATACTAATGATCCTAGATGTATCAGTCTTCTCTAGACATGGGTTTTGTCAGATTAATATTTGAATGGCGCTGAGATATCTGGAACTGTTTAATCCTCACTTTTCAGATTAACGTCTATGTGCCGTGTTCCTTCAGGATGTAGGCGATCATGGTCTTTCACATCTTCCTTTATCTTGTTACTCCTCTTTAACCTTGATCTGCCTATTAAGTATGAAACCCGTTGCATTCCCCGCCTATATTTCCCTCTATATCTTCTGTGAGTATCAGAGTCTCAAAGCCTTCTTTCCCCAATACATGTTTCAGAAACTTCAGATCTATTTTCCTGATGTTAAGTATGAGTTTCATTTTCGTTCCCATCCACCCCAAAACTTCTTCGTTGCTCACATGTTTGGTTGATGGTATTCTCAGTAACCTTCTGTAGAGCCAAATTTCGGTTACTTCAACTCTTTTATTTACCTTTGTTGAGATTGTCCAGTATTCACTGCCAGATTGACAAGCAGACATCATATAACAATACAGTACTCTATTCGTTGTTTCCAGCGATATTTTCCTGTTTGTTGAAACTCTACTAAGCTTCCGGAGTGCCCATGCCAATACGCCTTCGGATCTAAATTTCGCATCCTATCGAAAATGACTCTCTGTTCAAATTTACAAGGCTTTTCTCAGAGACGCAGTTTCAAACGCATCGCCACTCTGTCGCTACTTCCGTTTCCAAATCATCAGGTAAACACTGCTTTTTATTACTTGTAGCGGGGTAAGAAATTAATTAAAATCAATCCCCTTCTTCCCTTTTACAAAAATTCACAACGACGTGTGAAATCCTGGTTTTTCCAAATAGAAAAATGATTGACCATCTGCTTAATCAAAATTTGAAACGAGATTTCGCAAGTAAGTGTTAAAATGATTTTTGACCAATAGAAGCGACTTGTAAGACTTGGAATGACTTTTTTTTTAATCGTGTCACCCCAAGCAAGGCATTCCACTGCCACTATAGCGCAGGGGGTTACATAGAGGGATTGGGTATGGGAAATCTCAGAAGGAGGGTGCTAGACGAATTAGTATGTACATAGGGAGAGAGTTGGAGAGAGTGGGTGTGAGTTAGTGTGTTAGGAGGTGTCTATTGACCTTACATTTAAACTCCTGGAGGTTGTAGCCGTCGGGGAAGCAAGCATGCGGTAGGGAATTCCACAGGCGGGAAGTGCGAGGAAAGAAACTGTTGGAGTAGAAATTGCGGTTACATTTCATCGGTTTCACTGTAAAAGGGTGGAACCTAGTTGCCAATCTAGTATCTCGTGCAAATTCACATCTAGGGGTCACCAGTGATTTAAGTTAGTCAGAGCAGAAGCCATGAAAGTATTTATAGATGAGGCTCAGGGATGCCACGTCACGCCAGTGAGGGAGATACTGCAGGCGGCCAGCCAAGTCGGTATGAATCACATTACAGATTCTTCGCTGTATTTTGTCAAGAACCACAAGAAGAATAGAAGGGACACCCGACCAGATGTGGCAGCAGTACTCAATACCCGGGCGGATGGTGGATTTATATAATTGCAGGATACATTCATGGGGAAAGAATTTCCGGGCCCTGCACAGAGAGCCGACTTTTATAGCTGCGGATTTAGCAATGGATTCGACGTAGTCATTCCACTTGAGGTCCACTGAGGGTGTCAGGGCAAGCAGGCATAGTGATTTACTCTCTGGGAGGCAAGCCTGTTCCATGCTAATGGGAGGGAGGTGCGGTTGTCTGTGGTGGTTAATTGACAGCAGCTTCGTTTTGGAAGAATTGAATTTTACGAGCCATTTCTTACCCCACCACGGATTGGACGTCCTTCTTAAGCTCGGCAGCGCGGTTCGCCTTGTCACCAACACCAGATTTTTGATCGAGGCGAGAGTAAACTGTGGTATCATCAGCGTACATACCTACTTGTGATCTTATGGTATCGGGAAGATCATTGATATAGATTAGAAAGAGCGTAGGACCTAGGATAGAGCCTTGGGGCACACCCGCGTTTGTAGGGTAGTTCTGGGAGGCATGTCCGTTTAATACCACCTTCCTTATGCGGTTAGAGAGGAATGACCGGATTAAGTCCAACAAAAGTCCAGTTATGCCATAGCTTCACAGTTTCCGTTGAAGGCCGGCATGCCATACTCTGTCGAATGCTTTAGAGATATCCAAGGCGACGGTTCGGGCTTCACCATTCTTGTCGAGAGCCTGGTATATATACTTGGTGATGGTCGTTAGCATATCAGCAGTGGACCTGGTGAAGCAGAAGTCATACTGTTTGTCCGAGAGGAGCCCGTGGGCTGTGAGATGCTGAACGACCTCGGCATTGATAATGGTTTCGAACACTTTGCCGAAGATAGGAAGAAATCTGATGGAGCGGTAATTTGCGGGGTCCGATGGTTCACCAGTGTTCTTGAATATTGGAACCACAGAAGAAGACTTCCAACAAACAGGAAAGCAAGAGGAAATAGGCAGAGGTTGTAGAGCTTAGAAAGGATAGAGGAGAGTTGAGGGGCACATTTCTTCAAAACTATGATTGGGATTCTATCCCCACCACTCGCTTTGTGAAGGTCCAGTTTTGAGATTATGCTAGAAATCAGCAAGGACGTGACGTGGACGTCATTGAATTGGGCCTCAGTTCTAGATGGGAAATCGGGTGTATGAATTCCAGACGAATCTAGAGTGGAATTGGTCGAGAATCTACGGGCAAAGCATTCAGCCTTGTCCACTGAGGAGGTGAGGACCTCAAACTCGTTTATTAGTGGGGGTATTGAGGACCTACTCTTGCTAAGCACGCGTTTGCAGAGGCGCCAGTAGTCTTTGGTACCGAACTTGGAGGCTGCTATGCGCTGCTTCATCCTGGCAGCAAACAGCATCTTAGCTTTGTTAAGTATCTTTTTACACTTATTAAAAGCTGAGGCGAAAAGGCGCCTGTTTTGGTCCGACACGTGGCTACGATAAAGCCGGAAGAAGTGATTCCGGTGGGCAATGGCGGCTGAGAAAGCGGGCGTGAGCCAGGGAGACGAATGGGCCGGTGTGAAATTCAAAAGAACTATATAAATATATAAATGACCTCGGCGTCAGTCAAGAGAGACTAAACATCTTCAAACAAACCCGGAGATAAGGTCAGGTCGCACCTTGTTCTCTTTCTCCTTATCCCTCTCAATAATTACTGCTACAAACATTTTGTGCGAATTCTTAATACCTCAATTTTATCATTGAACACGAAATCTACCCTTAATCTCTTAACAATGATTCTAATTGTACATTAACTCCTACAACATATGTTATTCTTTCCTTTAATTAAATTTCTATTTTAACATTCAAAATGTATATTTTATTGTTTTATTATTCCACTCTTCTACACTAATCCACACATTCCAGCTGACAACCAACCTTTTGACGAAAACCTGAAAATAATTCTGATGGTTATAACTCTGCATAAATCCTGTAAGCTGTAGAAAGTTTGGTTAAGTCTGACACAAGGCCGAACCAAAGGAACATTAAACAGCTCCCTACACTACCACTTGCTATCTGTTCAAATCTTTTTAGCTACGATTCTTTATACACCATCTAGGGAGTCTAACCATACACATAACATCCGTGTTCCAATTGCAAAGAGAAAAATCCTGTAAAAGAGCGAGTTTTTTCTCAAGCGAGTGAATCATCTGTGAATGCCTACCTTAACATTGCCTACCTAACATTTTTAATTTCCAGGGGCCATCATAAACTATCACCCCCATACTCATAACTTTACCTTCCTTATCTTCATATTTTCCGCCGGCACGTCGTCACACCGGAACCGAATTCGCACACCCCACATTCTCTGGACTACGAGAATTGCTCTGAAGAAAACGCAGCGCCATTGCCTCTTAAAATCTGTCACGAAAAAAATTAAGTCTGTCTTCCTGTCTCTCTCTCTCTCTCTCTCTCTCTCTTACTACCGTAGCGACGCGCACAGTCGACGCCTTTCGAGACGTTTGACTGCCCTCGCATTCTAGCTCTTTACATAAAGCTTGGCACCCGCTTAACCAAAACACCATGCATTGGTCAAACCAGCTATCAATCACAATTTTCGCGCATGTCCACCTGTACTCGCTTTGTGGGTGTCAAGTTGACCGACCGACTTATTACAAATACCTCATTCAATAAAGGTCTAACTTGAGTGGCTCTCATACTTGTATTAATTTAACAATACAAACATAAATGTTAATAGGTAACGAAGGTTATTTTAACTTCGAATTCTCGAAGTGAAACATCCTTTTTGTTATTTTTTGTTGTCAATGATGTTTTTAATTGCATGTTCTCTGTTTTTCCAGTAGGCGATCATAACTCTCAAAACAACTTTACCCATATTTCTTTGAATTTTGATCTTTTACTATGACTTGTCTGTGTTTTATCATTCATTGTGATTTTCTAATCGCAACTTAGATGTGGCGCAAGGCTGTTCTTTCATTCATCTAAAATAACGGATTGTGGAATCGGAGAACCGTGTTCGAATTCCAACTGCGCTCATCACATTTACTTACGAACTTGAGAAAGGTATCAATCTTTCACTTTTTTCCCAGCTAATGGTAAATAGTAGGATAGACTAGGTTCTGTAGCATTGTATAGAAGCCGGTCAAGGTGAAGGAAAACTCTGAATTCATAAGTGTATGTAGCCCTGGCGAATCATGAATATAAGATCGTTTGCCTTGACACAATGTTCCCAACTAAGATCGATTATGTTATTGCATTCATGTAAACCCATTAAGTAGGTTACAAACTGCTTTCTTCTCCTTCGTTTGCATTTAATATATACGAACATATACCGTTAGTGTTAAGTTTCCTGGGTAATTTAAAAATGCGGCTCCCATAAAAGGTATCAGTTGCTTTATAGTCGCCATTTCCTACAAGATTTTTCCTTTAATGATATTTTCTCTCCCCGGCATCCTCGATGATAAGACCGTATGCTGTTGCTTCATCTGCGAGTAGATTGTCTAACTTTAAAAGCTATGTTGGAGATTATAGTATTGTGGTGATACTGAGCATGCGAGGGACCAGATGTTTGCGCTCAGAGGTCCACAAAGCAAATGACCAAAGCTTTACTCAAAAGTTCCGGTGCTAAACCAAAATCAAATCAATATCAAATTCCTTTTTATGGACCTGTAGCGGAACTCTGGATCCTGATTGGTCATCAAATCGCAAAAGTCAAAATACGTCCGAGAAACGGTTTTTCCACAGCTGAAAAAAAAAATAATTCTATGAGTCACCCCACGTGACTGGATTGAATATTTAAGGATTATCTATAACCGGTCACAGAGGGGGCGGGTTGCTGACACATTAACATGTAACGGCTACTTCAAATCTAGCCGATAAGGTCAGCTCGCACCTTGTTCCTTTTCTCCTTATCTCTCCCAACAATTACTGCTACAAACATTTTCTACGAACTCTTAATAACTCAACATTATCACTGAGTACAAACTCTTGATACACTGAAATTTCTCAATGAGCATTAATTTCTACAACTGTTGTTATTCCTTCTTTTAATAAATTTCTATTTTAACATTCAAAGTGTATATTTTATTATTCCACTCTTCTACACTAATCCACACATTACAACTGCCGACAAGCAACCTTCTGATAAAAAGCCCTTCTGATGAATATTATTCAACACAAAACTTGTAAGCTGTAGAGAATTCGGTTAAGTAAGACACATGGCCGAAAAAGAGAAACGTTAATCAGAACTCTTCACTTCAGTATGAAATCACGGTACAGGACTTTTCCTTGTCTAACATAAGATTTTATATTTTTTAATAGCTCGTTTATTATCAGGAAGGTACTTTTCGCTCTTTCGGCCAATTTCCGGATTTCTGTATCACATTTTACGTCGTCTGATGCTACGCTTTTCAGATAGATACAGTTCTGCACGCCAGCCCAGCATAAAGCCCATACTTTGTACCCGAAAACGATATTCGCATCGAGAAAGATAACAATTATTGTTTAAAAATTGACTGCTGTTCATTAACGAAAAATCGAATAGCTGAGTTGGAAATCCAGATGAATTCCTTGCATTCACTTACTCCATATTTTATGCCCAAAAATGGTATTCGCATCAAGAAAGAGAACGTTTTTTTAGGAATTTGACTGCTGTACATTAACGAAAAATTGGGAAGCCGAGTTTGAATTTCAGATGGATTCCTTGCATTCACTTACCCCATATTTTGTGCCCGAAAATGACATTCGTATCGAGAAATAAGAGAAGGATTATCCCTTAAAAATTGAATGGTGTTCATTTTTGCAAGTTAATTCCAAACCGATTTTGCTTTCTTCTTTTTCCTTGTAACGTGTCCTTTCATGGGACGGGCTGTTTTGATACTCCGAGGCTTCCTATGCGTCCGAGCTCGTCACAATATCCGTTATTTTATCAACGATCCCATTGTTTGTCATACCAAACACTCACAAGTACTCGTCAGATACGTTGCACGCTGTTTCCTATTGTCCCTGTCGCCCTTGATATATCGCGTGTATCAAATTTCCAAACGCTTTTTAATCATTTTTTTTTCTCAGACATTTCAGCTTTTTCTTTCTGGTTTGGGTATAAATACATTTTGCGTTTTCATCTTCCTTAAATCTTTTTATTCAAATGTTTAATTCATAGAATTATGTGCATTCTTCTATAGAACCACATTTCTATTACAGCAAGTCTTTTATTCATCTGTACGGAGGATGTGCGTTGTGGTGCACTGAATATCGGCTCGGAACGAGAAATCGGGGAGCCGAGTTCGAATTCCAGCTGAATTCATTGTATTCAATTACACACAAATACACTTGGGAAAGGTATTAATCCGTCTCTTCCTTCCAGTTATGGGTTAAATAATAGGACAGATTGGGTTCTATAGCCTTGGCCGGCAACCAGTCTACCGCAGAAAGCAATGGCAACCTACTGCGGGATAATCTTCAGCCCAGTCAGTCATGTCTCTTTCTAGACATGATCGCCCAAACGTGTATCACGTATGGCACTTAATTGACTGACTGAATATAATAATTGGAAATATGATTAAGGCTTTTACTAGGTATAAAGTGGGGGATCAGTTTTCTATTGTAATAAACTGATCCCCCACTAATTACTATTTAATAATATAATGCATCTCTTCCGCCTCTAGCTATGAATCAAATAACAGGACAGATTGGGTTCTATAGCCTTGGTCGGCAACCAGTCTACCGCAGAAAGCAATGGCAACCTACTGCGGGATAATCTTCTGCCCAGTCAGTCATGTTTCTTTCGAGACATGATCGCCCAAGCGTGTATCACGTATGGCACTTAACTCACTGACTGAATATAATAGTTGGAATAATGATTAAGTCTTCTACTGGTCATAAAGTGGGGGATCAGTTTATTACTTCATAACAATAGGAAACCGATCCCCCACTAATTACTACATAATAATATAATACATTTCTTTCCCCTCTAGCTATGAGTCAAATAACAGGACAGATTGGGTTCTATAGCCTTGGTCGGCAACCAGTCTACCGCAGAAAGCAATGGCAACCTACTGCGGGATAATCTTCTGCCCAGTCAGTCATGTCTCTTTCGAGACATGATCGCCCAAGCGTGTATCACGTATGGCACTCAACTGACTGACCGAAAATATCCACCATTTGCTGACATACCAGGGAAGTGATAGTATGTACCAATCAAGCACAAGTTCTTTTCTTTTTAAAGTAAATTTTCTAATTTCTTAGTACTTTTCTTTGTTTTTAGAAGACATATTTGCTATTTCAATGCGAAGTTGTATTTTAGCGTCAGAGTTTTAACCTTCTGCTAAAGCACTTACCATATGGATGATGACATCCCCAGTTGTTGAAAATAATTCTGATTTTGAATTTCTCTCAAGGCTAGTAAATAAGACGTGGACTGATATTGCATTAGCGATCGTAAACCTGGAAATACGCACACATGATTCTATAATCAAATTTTACAGTAACAGAGTAGCACTTTTTCGTGACAATATGCTTAGTTGTTGATTCCAAACATGGTATTAGAATAAATAAATTGATAAATAAATCAAATAAGGTGAAAGTATTCATCCGCATTAGGACTTCATTTCATACGTTCTCCTTGTTCGTACCGACGATGTCTCTCGAGGATATGTACCATTTTAGCAAATTTAATTTACTTTAAATTTGGGTTTGTAAATTTTTCCCGTTAGAATCATATCAAAGTAATGGTAGGACAAAAATGAAGAATTTTGTGAACAGACTATCGATTATTGCAGGAATCCTGTTGCTAAGATATTCAAGGTTCAAAAGCCACTCAATGTAGAGGATACTGAAGACGTTTGTGTGTGAGCGTAAATAGTATGGTGGAAAAGATAACAGATAATCCTAGATTTGAAAAAGATACAATTTCAGTGGCTGGAAAAGCATACTCTTAATATTCTTTTAGAAAAGAAACAGTTCTTAGACAAGGAATTATCCGTGTTGCTGTCTCAACCCACAAGAAAAAACGAAAAAAAATCACGCTAGTTCGTGTCGATGTATGCCGAATGCAGGGTCTTTGTTGTGTTAGATTTAGGGAAAACCAGGAATGTAGATCATCTGAAGGTTTTCCATGGCAATAGCAATAGATAGTGAGAGGCTTGCAATGTTTTGTCTGTTTAAAAGAGGTTGTATGGTGGAAAAAATTCATTACCTATCAGGTTGCTTCGTCGTTTCTTTTTAAAATTTTCACGTCTGGGAAGGAAGATTGTTTAATTTACTAATTACACATTATGTTGTGATGCAGTGGATATTGACACGGAACGAGAACTCGAGGAGCCGAGTTCGAATTACAATTGAATTGTTTGCATTCACTTACACACAAATACTCTTGGGAAAGATATTAATCCGTCTCTTCTTCCTCCAGCTATATGCTAAATATCAGGAAAGATTAAGATCTATAGCCTTGGTTTGCAACTAGTCTACTACAGGCAGTCATGGCAACTTGCTGCGGGAAAATCTTCAACATAGTCATGAATCGAAAGAGACATGATCGCCCAAGGATGAATCACTCTTAACTGAACTACACATTCTAAATTTTCATGATAGATTTCGGTTATGCAACATTACTGGTTTTATTCCATTTTATTTTCCATATTTTCTTGATGTCTTATTTTTTGGAATACTTGCGAGAAGCTGTGGATTTTTCTTCAAGATCTTCTTCATTAACTGTGAAGTGCTGTGATTGCCAAAGCCATAACAAACCTTCAGTGCAATGATCTCGGAATGGAAAACACGAATTCTGTTTTTTATTAATAAATTAATTTAAGAATTCATATGGAATGTTGATTAATCAGCGTCCATAATGAATGACTGATATAAAATAACCGACAAAGTTTGTAAAGAAAAATGACTCTTTTAAAAAAAAATACTTGTGCAAATTGGCAAGCTGAAAAATAAATATTTTGCAAGTATGCTATTTTTGTTTATTTGTAGGATTTTATATTATGATATAACTATAAACTGTCAAAAGCGTTTAAATACATCCTCATCATCATTCTGCAGCCTCAGCCGAGATTCAAAATCTTGTCAGTAGCTGAATACTTGATGCTTCGCTAGAGCTACCAAAGGTGTTTTTTATCGTGACACCATCACTAGATGCGTTGCCTACCACGGCTTAAGAGAGGCCCATTCACCCTCATTGAGAGAAGGATATCCCGCGCCAGTTTCCAAACCTGGTATTTTTGACAACTTCGCGGAAGTACTATCTAATTACAAAATTGGTAAATTGAATAAAAGCTTCTGAAATATTTTGCATATTTACCCTAATTGCATATATGGTAAAATCGAATTTTCCGTTTGCTGTGACCTTTTTCAAAATCTAAAACAAATGAATACTTTATTTGCATTGTTCGGACTGTTATTCTAATCGTTATTATCATGTTTTCGACTATTGTACGCTACGGCCTTCTTCAGGAGCTAAGAATTTTGAACCAAACCCTTTATTTTGATCACTGGGGTATATAATTATTATTCAATGTGTGAGACCACTTCCGAACACTGCGTAGTTATTTCCCTTTAACTCAACTCTTTAAGTGATTCGTTCTCCATTGCTGTAGCCTGGTATTGAACTTTTTGGGTCAAGTCACTGGAACAAACTAACGCCTTTATCTTCTGGGCCATGTGACCGGAAACTTTTCTTTTCTATAATAATAATCTACAATAACCATGATGGGAACCATGTTTCGAATAAATTAAAATGTGATAACATGACCGGATTTCAAAAATGAAAAGAAATGACGTAAATATTGTAGTGAAATGCGTGTATTTTTGTTGATGTATGCTCGTCTTGTTCCAAAGCAGAATCTCCTTGAAATCAGAGATTTTCAACTATTGATTCATAATTATATATTAAAATTTTAGTAAAAGTAAGTAATGATTTTGTATTTATTTATTTTTGCATTATTTTAAACGAGTGTTTGTGTTTTTTTTTTCTTTCTTTTTCTTCTAAGAAATCTCTTTGGATGGCCTTAAATCCTCTGTTAAATTCCTTGTTCCGTGTATTCTTTTTAGCCAAGTCACTTCCGGCTAGCTAGTTGAATTTTTAACCTATCTCCCAAACCCATTCCTCTGGCCACTAGATAAAATAACCATTTTTCTTTTTTTGTCAACTGGCAATGAAGCATGTTCGGTCAGGTTGGTTTGATTAATTTGAAATGTTAGCAAAAATAAGTTACGATTTTGTATTTATTTATTTTTAAGAAATTTATTTGATTGGACTTTAACTAAGTTAAACCTTAGTTAACTCACCACCTGTAACTTTTTTTTAATTGGAGTAGATAGATCAAACTATCGCCCGGTTCACACTCCACCCACATCTATTGAACAGGTGAAGAGGCTTATCACTTGTTCCCCTTTTTAGGATGTGGTTTCCGGCTTTCTCTTTTCCAATCTTTTCATTCCTTTATTTATTTATTTTTTCAATTGGAGTAGATAGACCAATCTTTCGCCCGGTTTACACTCCACCCACGTCTATTGAAAAGGTAAAGAGGCTTATCCCTTGTTCCCTGTTTAGGATGTGGTTTCCGGCTTTCTCTTTTCCAATCTTTTCACTCTTACGTAGCACCCTGCGCTTCAGTGGCGTTACCGCCTTGCTCGGGGTGATACGTTTAAAAAAAATTACATATAAGTATTAAGTTGTGCGTATATTCATCGGATTCTTGTAACGTATGGGCAATTCCTCAGTTGGGATCCCAATGCTGCATTGCAGACTAAATACATGAGTGAAAATTTATTTTTGGATTTCTTTTTACGCATTTATTTTAAAATTATCACAGTATTAAGTCCTATTTCTTAGCATTTAAGTAAGGAAAGCTAAGTTTAAATCACATATACAAAGAAAGAAATATTTATCTTACAATATAACAAAACACTTTTGAGCATGCATTTATAAAGATGGGTGTAGTTCACACAAGCCTCTTTAATACTGACTGTGTACCGTCGGGGAAGACGGAAATAGTGAACATCTTGTACTTCCAAATTCATATTTATAGCAATAACTGATTTCGCTAACACTGAAGCCGCCTGTATGTCTACTCCTGGGGCTTATAGCGACTTGGAAAAGCGACGAGAAATCCTCGGCGGCGGTATGAATTTTCCAAGAAATCCAATCTCCAATCTTTACTCTCATATTTTTTCATCCCATAAATGTCACAGCTTAGAAACCTGACGCACGAAAGAAAGAATCATGTCAGCACGGGGGAATCAATAGGACAAATAAGGTTCGGACATGGCTTTTGTGCTAATTCCAGACGACCTCTTGGCAGGCGTCCCGACGGACAAATTATTCGAGAACAGAATTGACTATTCTCTGGTGAGACTGACTTAAGTCGGGAGCAATGCGATCAGAGAAAGAATGCACTTAGGCAAATTTAGGGTTTTGTATGCTTTACTAAAATTACAAATAAAGCGATAATATGCATTGCTGATATTTTGAGCTGTTGTTACTATTCTATTTTAATGAATTCAGATGTAACCGCAATTTCTATTCCAACAGCTTCTTTTCTCGGACTTCCAGCCTGTGGAATTCCCTTCCATACACTTGCTTCCCCGACAGCAACAATCTCCAGGAGTTTTAATGTAAGGTCAGTAGACACCTCCTAACACACTAACTCGCATCCATTCTCTCAAACACCCTTCCAATCTACCCAACCCCCATCCTCGCTATCCTTACCCGTCTATCGCCCTCCTTCTGACATTTCCTATATCTAACCACTCTTTCCAATCAGTTTCCCCTAAGTAACCCCCTGCGCAATAGTGGCGATGGAATGCCTTGTTTGGGGTGAAATTATTAAAAAAAAAATTCAGAACATATCAAATATTGGTTCTTGCAGTGAAATTTTACAGAAATTTAAACGAATTAATACTTTTTTTTTTAATCATATCACCCCGAGCAAGGTGGTAACGCCACTGATGCGCAGGAGGCTACTTGAGAGTAAAAAGATTGAAGAGAAAGCCGGAAACCACATCCTAAGCAGGGAACAAGGGATGAGCCTCTACACCTGTTCAATAGACGTGGGTGGAATGTGAACTGGACGATAGTTTAGTCTATCTACTCCAATTTAAAAAAAAAGAAAAGAATGAAAAGATTGGAAATGACAAAGCCGGAAACCACATCCTAAACAGGGAACAAAGGGATGAACCTCTTCACCTGTTCAATAGACATGGGTGGAGTGTGAACCAGACAATGGAGTGTGCTATGAATTCTTTCAATTTCTTTTTGTCCAAACAAAAACCACAACAGTCGGTTTTTAAAGATACTTGGAGACTAAATATTTTTTTATGAAAATCTATGTCAAAGAACACGAAAGGAAGAAGAAATGTTATAAAGAAGTCAACAAATTCAAAATGGGATTTCTAGTCGGCAAAAAAAGTGCAAGTAAACCAAAATAAATCTATTGCAGTGGCAGAGAACCTAAAAAAGAAATCAAGAACGATGTTCCAAATGCAGAAACGATGGCAAGATAATCCTTTTTTTATGGTGAACGCTCTGCCGTAACAAACAAACCGATGTAGACAAACTTCGTATTGATCAGTGGTCACGTATTGTAGGACTAAAAGATGAAACCAAACGTTGTATTCATACTGCACGGGATCGAGGCTTGCTAACTAGAATAATAAAACCCACCGATTAAAAAGTATTTTAACCCAAAATGCAGATACTGTGATAAATATACAAAAACAATTTACTGTCTTTGATCAGGTCGCACGGTTTTAGCACACACTGAATAAAAAAAAATCAGTATGATAGAGTGTACCAATATCTACACTAGAAAATATTTTAAAAATTTTAAAATATTTAAAAATACAAACTTAAGGGGAAAAGATTCTATAATAAACTGGTATGAATATCACCCAGAAATCCTCTTATAGAGATAAGGAACTGTAACAATTCTATGGGATTTTAAATACACACAAAGAGAGCAATCAAAGTTGATCCCCCAGACATCGTGATGAAAGATCACAAGAACAGAATGACAATACCTGTAGATTAAACTGTATCTCTGAAAACCTAAAAAAAAAAGAACTATTAAAATACAAGGAGCATAAAAAAGAAAATTGTCAGGCAAATGTCATACATAATACTGTGGATTCAAAATGCAGGTTCTGCGATCAATATCAGGTAATCATAGACCATTTAATATCAGGACGTTCTGTATTGCGACAAATGGATATCAAAATCATCAAGATGGAGCGGTGAAATTATTACACAGGTCAATGGGCAAACCATTTAGATGTAATTAAACAGTAGTAGGAACATCACCTGTTACAGAAGTAGAAGACATCACAATTTTATGGGATTACACCATCTGCACGGACAAGGAAACTGAAGCAAATAGGTTAGTCATAATTGTCGAAAAACGAAAAGAGAAAACATTCCAACTAATTGATATTGCGTGCCTAGCAGACTTAAACAGAGCAATCGAGGAATTTGAAAGTATTGAAACGTGGAAATAGAATTAAAATATATAAATATGGAAATTGAAAACAAGAATAGTACCCGTCATAGTAGGTGTGTTTGGAATTATAAAAAAAGGAACACAACAATCCTTTAAAAATATCCTTGTAAATCCCAACTTAAGAGAAATACAAAAATGTGTCTTGATAAATACAGCACACATACTAAGATTTTTTCCATGTAAAGCTAGTGATGTTATGAGTTAGAAATAAATTCGTGAAAAGCAGCCATAAGAGCACGCCACTTTCCCGCTGACTTGGTAGTAAGCGTGATCAAAGCAAATATCAAAATATGATGATGATAATAATAATAATAATAATAAATATTAAAGACAGCTTATTTCATGTTTAACAAACAATAATTGTATTCCTAATTTAACAAAGATTATCAAAATTGATACTAAACAACAGGAAAAGTAATTCGTTTAAACTAGTATTAATTTAAGTTTAATAATCGAAACGTTAATCCAATATTTTCAAACCAATAATCAATTAAGGAAAAACATAAAAACACTGAAAAATAATAATTCAAATACTGTTAACAATTTATGCAATAAATAAAATATTTAATCTCAGAATCCTGAGACAGCTGAGAATTATTATAAATTTACAAGCCTATGAAGAATCAGTCAGTTAAGTGCCATACATGATACACGCTTGGGCGATCATGTCTCGAAAGAGACATGACTGACTGGGCAGAAGATTATCCCTCAGTAGGTTGCCATTGCTTTCTGCAGTAGACTGGTTGCCAGCCAAAGTTATAGAACCCAAGCTGTTTTATTATTTGACTCATACGTTTATTACTTCATAACAATATAAAACTGATCCCCCTCTTTATGCCCAGTAGAAGCCCTAATCATGATTCCAACTATTATATTCAGCCAATCACTTAAGTACCATACGTTATACACGCTTTAGGCGATCATGTCTCGGAAGAAACATGACTGACTGGGCAAAAGATTATCCCGTAGTCGTTTGCCATTGTTTTCTGCGGTAGACTGGTTGCCAGGCAAGGCTATAGAACCCAATCTGTTCTATTATTTAACTCATACTTTATAGTAATTAGTGGGGTATCACTTTATTACTTCATAACAATAGAAAACCGATCCCCCACTTTATGTCCAGTAGAAGCTTTAACTGTTTCCAGCTATTATATTCAGTCAGTTAAGTGCCATACATGATACACGCTTTGGGCGATCATGTCTTGAAAGAGATATGACTGACTGGACAGAAGATTATCCCGCAGTAGATTGCCATTGCTTTCTGCGATAGACTGGTTGCCGACCAAGGCTATAGAACCCAATCTGTCCTATTATTTAACCCATAACTGGAGGGAAGAGACGGATTAATACCGTTCCCAAGGGTATTTGCGCGTAACTGAATGCAATGAATTCGGTTGGAATTCGAACTCGGCTCCCCGATTTCTCGTTCCGAGCTGATATCCAATGCACCACAACGCACATACCTATGAAGAATAGTTCGGCTAAAAATGTTGTTCATGAAAGCCATAATAATGGAGTCAGGATTGAAAATTAACAATGGAATGAGTAATAACGAAAACGCTTTTCTGAATCAGAAAACAAAAGCATTTGAATTAATTCAAAGTCCGAAGACAAAAGAGTCGCTTAAAATCAATGTGCTAAAAAGAAAAAAAAAAGAAGAGAGATTAAAATATTTGCAAAATGAAAGATACTTCATTTCTGAATGTCAAAACAAACGATTATTTTCAGTCTTTATTTTGAGAGTTTTATAAATTTTAACTAAATACAAATGTGCGTTTTTAATCAAAGCTAAAACATGTCTGTGAATGCATATTTATCAAGGAAACTTTAGATCAAATTATGTATAGGTAGATGAATAGATTCAATAGGATGCAGCCGTTTTATCTCTCTCACTCTTTCTCTCTCTCTCTCTCTATATATATATATATATATATATATATATAAACTTATTTATAAATGGAATTTTGTCTGTGTGTGTGTGTGTGTCTCTGTGTGTGTGTCCGTTACCTATAGACTCTGAAACGGCTGAACCGATTTTCTTGAAAATTTACACAGTTGTACTATAAGCGTCTGCGAGTGTTCTTAGCTAGGTTTTGTGTCGAGGTACTACCGATAAATATCTTAAATCGATAACCGAAAAAATCGGGTTATAGAAGATTGGTCCGATTTTAATAAAATTTGATACACTCATAGACAAAGACATAAGAAACGATATTCAGAAGTTTCAAGGTTGCAGTTCTTACAATAGTGCAGAAAATCGATAATATATATATAAAAGGCAAGATGTTTGTGTGTGTGTCTGTTTATCTGCCTGTATGTCTGTAGTTATTTTCACCCCTTTTATTTTAATTTTTGCTTCGGGTTTGGCTCTAAGTATGTATAATTGTCGTTCTTAGTCTCAGCCATGATACAATTTACTCAGAGCCTTCAAAATTCAGTTTACGACGAAAGAATTTTATTTGATATCGATACCAGGAAATCAAAATTTGACTTACATACATTCATTTTTCTTTCAATCTACAGTTTCGCTTTAATTGGAAATAACTATTGCTTTTGTGCCAATGTCCAAAGAGTCTGACCTCCAGGACCATGGATTAGTTTTAAAGCTTTCATTACACCCGAGTAACGCCGGGCTATACTGCTAGTATATATAATTTAATAGTGAAAATTTGGTATTAAAATTACTCTTTCTCCAGGTTTGTTTTACTACTAAAGTTCCAATTTGGATTCATCCCGCTCACAATACGTTTTCCTGAATGTTGAATATTTTGTATGAGAAATATGTTATTTTGGTTTCAGTATGCCATGTCCTTTCAGGACGTAGGCGATCATGGCCTTCCACGTCTCCTTATCCATGGTGGCTCTTACTATGTTTTCTCCTGTTACACATTGCAACCTCCGTTCCGTCATCCACCTGCTCAGGCTCTTCAAATATGTTATCCGCTGTTTTCCACTGTCTCTTATCCCCACCTCTATCTGGCCTGCAAGCAAAACACAGAAAGCTGTCTTTGTTTGAAAGAATCAAATGTGCCGTTGACGACAGATATTTGAAATGTTTTATTTAATTATATTTTTAATTTTAAAGTACTTTTTGCAAGCTAAAAGTAGCAAAACATTGAGGAGAAAAAACAAATTGAAATTTAATTCAAAGCAAAAGTAGACAATTTCTAGACAGGGTGCAATATTCGTCACAAAATCAAGTAGAAACTAGCGCAGATATTGTCAGAAAAAATATTTGGAGCGTTGAAATGGACATGTGCTGCTGAAGATAAACGCTTGATTATTAAAAGCAAAAGAAACAGAAGGAAAACTGCTCCAGAGTTGACAGCTGCACTTAATTTCTCTCGACAGCAATCATTATCGCTCTCAACTGTGAAAAATCAAGTTAGATCATCGAGTCTCAGGGGATGTATAGCAATCACCAAATCCTTGAAGATGAATACGCAGGAAAATATAGTATCGGCAAAAAAAGTAAGCAAAGAAACTTTACATTAAAAGAATGGTTACATATTTTGCAATAAGGCGAATTCAAATAAGATAAAGTCAGGAAGAAGAAACCGGGGTTTTTGAAGTAGAAGAAATGGTT
This sequence comes from Ascarosepion bandense, assembly GCA_037127315.1. Classification (NCBI taxonomy): domain Eukaryota; kingdom Metazoa; phylum Mollusca; class Cephalopoda; order Sepiida; family Sepiidae; genus Ascarosepion; species Ascarosepion bandense. The sequence goes on from JBBBDQ010001236.1 coordinate 11,936,651, forward strand.
CAAAACGAGAAGGTTTTCACTATGAGGCAAGAATCGAGAGAGAAACATTAGTGGAATTCCATTCCATTTACTTGCTTCTCCAACAGCTACAATCTTCAGAAATTTAAATATAAGGCTAATAGACATCTCTTATTGAGATAACTTGCATCCTTTCTCTCAAGCTCTTTTCTCCATCCGCTCCACCCCCATTACACCGGTATTCTCATCCTTGTATTATCCTCTTCCTGACATCCCCTAGAACTAACCCCTCGTTCTCATCACTTTCCCCTGTGGCACCCCCCACTGCGCAACAGTAGTAGTAAAAATGCCTTGCTTGGAGTGAAATGATTAAAAAAAATTACAAATGGAAATGCTTATATGAAAGTGCATGAAAGAATAAAAGGATATTTTAGGTGAAGACAACAACCGTGAATTATAAGTCTATTCTCCAGAAGGAATTTATTTGATATCATAGCCTTATGTTGTGAAATATATTTATTTCTGTTCTTAACGAACTAGATCCCACCCTTTTACTTTAGCAACTAGATCCCACCCTTTTACTTTAGCAACTAGATCCCACCCTTTTACTTTAGCAACTAGATCCCACCCTTTTACTTTAGCAACTAGATCCCACCCTTTTACAGCGAAACCGATAAAATGCAACCGCAACTTCTACTCCAACAGTTTCTTTTCTCGCACTTCCCGACTGTGGAATTCCCTTCCACATGCTTGCTTCCCCGACGGCTACAATCTCCAGGAGTTTAAATGTAAGGTCAATAGACACCTCCTAACACACTAACGCGCTCCGATTCTTTCAAACACACTTTCCATCTGCCCATCCCTCATCCTCGGTATCCTTACCCATCTATCACCTTCCTTCTGATATTTCCTACACCTAACCACTCCTCCTCTTTACCTTCCCCTATGTAGCCCCATGCGCAAAAGTGGCAATGGAATGCCTTGCTTGGGGTGAAATGATTAAAAAAAACTATAACTATTTTTGACATTTCTTTTGTTCAAGATTTTTTTTTTAGTGTGGGCAAATAGTAGAAATCATTGTGCATCAAGGTAAGGAAGATTTTACCAATGTTAGTTTGAACCTTACGACTGAAGGTTGTGTTTAACCAAATAATGTTATATTTACGTGTTTTCTGCTTATTTCTGCTTACCTTGATTTTAACGGAGTATTTTAAACTAGTGTTGGGTTTACTTTTTTCTAAAGCATTAATGTATTTAATTTTAGTATCGTTAAAACTCTCTTCATGTTAGAGTTGGTACTTAAACGAAATTGGATAGATTTGTGTAGGTCAGTTTGAAATGTGCACCTGATGATTGTATTAGGCATGAAAATCCGAGTCGTGTAATACCAGTAGGAAAATATGAATATATAATAATTTACATATATATATATATGTATATGTGTGTGTGTGTGTGTGTGTGTGTGTGTGTGATAAAAAGAAAGTTTTAAGGTATACTATATTTATTGGTACAAGTGATATGTGCCTTGTACCTTAAGGACATCAGCGATTATGTCTTTCCGCGTCTCCCTATCTCTGGTGGCTCTTAACATGCTCTCCCCTGTAACACGGCGCAACCCCCGTTCCGTCATCCACCTGCTAAGGCCCTTCAAATATGTTATCCGCTGCCTTGCTCTATCTCTTTTTCTCTCTTTCTGGCCTGTTAGTGTCAAGTTCTCCAAGCCCTCCTTCCTCATTGCTGTTGAACTGGCATGGCGAAAGACGCGTTCCAGAAGCTGAGTAAATTATTAAGACAGGAAAACTTTCACTTAAAACCAAGAAGAGAGTATTGAGTTGCTATGTGATGTCAGTTCTTCAATATGGCAGTGAATGCTGGACAATATCATCAAAGATGAAAGAAAGACTTGAAGCAAATGAAATGTGGTTCTACAGAAGCATACTGGATATAAAGTGGGGGATCAGTTTCATATTACAATCAATATATAAACTGACCCTCACTTTGTGTCCACATCAGTTTCTATACATTTATATTCCTGAGATTCAAAAGCAAAAGGCTGCATTTCCTGAAGTTGAGTAAGGTATTAAGAAACAGAACAATTTCACTAGAAACAAAGAAGAGAGTACTGGATTGCTATGTGATGTCAGTTCTTCAATATGGCAGTGAATGCTGGACAATATCATCAAAGATGAAAGAAAGACTTCAAGCAGCTGAAATGTTGTTCTACAGAAGGATGATGCGAATATCTTGGACCGATCATGTGAGCAATGGTGCGGTTTTGGAAACAAAAAGTGAATTAATATTGAGCATCAGGAAGAGACAAATAAATGTCCTGCGACATCCAATAAAGAAGAACGATTTGAAGAACCTGATACTAACAGGCCAGATAGAGGGAAAAAGAGACAGAGAAAAGCAGCGGATAACATATTTGAAGGGCCTGAGTAGGTGGATGACAGAACGGGATTTGTGTGGTGTAAAAGGAGAAAGTGTGCTAAGAGACACCAGGCGTAGGGAGACATGGAAATTCATGATTGCCTACGTTTGAAAGGACAAGGCACATAGAAAAAGAAGAAGAATTCTTCCACACCAAACAAACCTCTGTGTTTTAGTAACTTTACTGCCTTGCTTGGCGTGAACCTGAATAAAAGAACAAATATGATTCAATATCGAGAATCTAAAAGAAGTATGTCTAATTACAAAAAAACACTTTCAAAACTATTGCCATAGTGTAAAGACTTGGGGGACTAAATCAATCTTACAGAGAGGTTTTCAACAGAGCCAATTACGCTTGAATAGGTTCTCGCTGAACTTTAATTTTTGTATTTTATTAACAAAAATTCAGAAGGAACATGTCGCTGAAAGTGTTGTCCATTGCTAGCCACTATTCTTTCCAATCTTTCTGGTAGAATTGAATTAAACATCGGAAAAAAACGAAACATCTTTCGAGGCAAGCCACGAATCGATCCGTTTTTTGACTTCTTTATAATAATTAAAGTGCTGTTCAGACAAGCCAGCTACCATCGATTTGAACAAATGATAATCGGGCGAAACACTGTCGGGTAGATATAGAAAGTAGGGTAGGGTTTTCCATTTAAGAGTTTCCAAGTATGTTTTCACCCATGTGGCCTAACGTTGTCATGTTGCAAAATGACTTTCTAGTGCATCTGCTCAGATAACGACCGCTTTGTCTTTAACGTTCAGCTCAAAGGCATCAGTTATAGTCGATAGCGGTCTCCCGTAATGGTTTCGGTCAGCTTGAGCCGCTCATAATAAACTACACCCAGCTGATTCCACTAAATACAGGGCAATGACAAGTATTACAGAATGCCGTATACAAATTTCCGTCATTATGAATTAGTGCTTCCTTTTTTTTATCACAGACGGTGCACAACTGGGTGTTCTTTACATTTTTTTTCTACTTCAATTTGAGTAGATAGTCTAAACTATCACCCGGTTCACACTCCACCCACGTCTATTGAACAGGTGTAGAGGCTCATCCCTTGTTCCCTGTTTAGGATGTGGTTTCCGGTTTTCTCTTTTCAAATCTTTTCACTCCTTTTCTCTTTTTTTTTTTTTTTAATTGGAGTAGATAGAATAAACTATCGCCCGGTTCACACTCCACCCACGTCTATTGAACAGGTGTAGAGGCTCATCCCTTGTTCCCTGTTTAGGATGTGGTTTCCGGTTTTCTCTTTTCCAATCTTTTCACTCTTTTTCTCTTTTTTTTAATTGGAGTAGATAGAATAAACTATCGCCTGGTTCACACTCCACCCACGTCTATTGAACAGGTGTAGAGGCTCATCCCTTGTTCCCTGTTTAGGATGTGGTTTCCGGTTTTCTCTTTTCCAATCTTTTCACTCTTTTTCTCTTTTTTTTAATTGGAGTAGATAGAATAAACTATCACCCGGTTCACACTCCACCCACGTCTATTGAACAGGTGTAGAGGCTCATCCCTTGTTCCCTGTTTAGGATGTGGTTTCCGGTTTTCTCTTTTCCAATCTTTTCACTCTTTTTCTCTTTTTTTTTAATTGGAGTAGATAGAATAAACTATCGCCTGGTTCACACTCCACCCACGTCTATTGAACAGGTGTAGAGGCTCATCCCTTGTTCCCTGTTTAGGATGTGGTTTCCGGTTTTCTCTTTTCCAATCTTTTCACTCTTTTTCTCTTTTTTTTAATTGGAGTAGATAGAATAAACTATCGCCTGGTTCACACTCCACCCACGTCTATTGAACAGGTGTAGAGGCTCATCCCTTGTTCCCTGTTTAGGATGTGGTTTCCGGTTTTCTCTTTTCCAATCTTTTCACTCTTTTTCTCTTTTTTTTAATTGGAGTAGATAGAATAAACTATCACCCGGTTCACACTCCACCCACGTCTATTGAACAGGTGTAGAGGCTCATCCCTTGTTCCCTGTTTAGGATGTGGTTTCCGGTTTTCTCTTTTCCAATCTTTTCACTCTTTTTCTCTTTTTTTTTAATTGGAGTAGATAGAATAAACTATCGCCTGGTTCACACTCCACCCACGTCTATTGAACAGGTGTAGAGGCTCATCCCTTGTTCCCTGTTTAGGATGTGGTTTCCGGTTTTCTCTTTTCCAATCTTTTCACTCTTTTTCTCTTTTTTTTAATTGGAGTAGATAGAATAAACTATCGCCTGGTTCACACTCCACCCACGTCTATTGAACAGGTGTAGAGGCTCATCCCTTGTTCCCTGTTTAGGATGTGGTTTCCGGTTTTCTCTTTTCCAATCTTTTCACTCTTTTTCTCTTTTTTTTTAATTGGAGTAGATAGAATAAACTATCCCCCGGTTCACACTCCACCCACGTCTATTGAACAGGTGTAGAGGCTCATCCCTTGTTCCCTGTTTAGGATGTGGTTTCCGGTTTTCTCTTTTCCAATCTTTTCACTCTTTTCTCTTTTTTTTTAATTGGAGTAGATAGAATAAACTATCGCCTGGTTCACACTCCACCCACGTCTATTGAACAGGTGTAGAGGCTCATCCCTTGTTCCCTGTTTAGGATGTGGTTTCCGGTTTTCTCTTTTCCAATCTTTTCACTCTTTTTCTCTTTTTTTTAATTGGAGTAGATAGAATAAACTATCCCCCGGTTCACACTCCACCCACGTCTATTGAACAGGTGTAGAGGCTCATCCCTTGTTCCCTGTTTAGGATGTGGTTTCCGGTTTTCTCTTTTCCAATCTTTTCACTCTTTTTCTCTTTTTTTTAATTGGAGTAGATAGAATAAACTATCGCCTGGTTCACACTCCACCCACGTCTATTGAACAGGTGTAGAGGCTCATCCCTTGTTCCCTGTTTAGGATGTGGTTTCCGGTTTTCTCTTTTCAAATCTTTTCACTCCTTTTCTCTTTTTTTTTTTTTTAATTGGAGTAGATAGAATAAACTATCCCCCGGTTCACACTCCACTCACGTCTATTGAACAGGTGTAGAGGCTCATCCCTTGTTCCCTGTTTAGGATGTGGTTTCCGGCTTTCTCTCTTCTAATCTTTTCACTATTACCGGCACATTACCCCCGGCACATCAGTGGCGTTACCGCCTTGCTAGGGGTGATATGATTAAAAAAAAAAAGACTGATCCTACTAGACTGTGTAGCCGATAAAAATAAAAACAAACAATGCGCACCCGCGAAAAAAAAAAAAATTATATCAGCCAATTTTCGAGTGCTCGATGAAGACGCAATGTCCAACCCGGTTTGCAAGTCTCTATTATCCAACTTTAACGGCCGTCCTAAACGAGGCTTATCTTCACGACCCATGGCGCCAGAAGACCAGCTAAGTCAGTGGCGGTGTCTCAATAAAACATCGAAGGCAATGGGAAATCACTCCACTTATTTCTCCCACGTATATTCATGGACTTTCATGACAATATGACAAACCCTAATAGCCTTAATTGTCTTAAATCTAAGGACACTAACTCCTAACTCGGTAAAGAGTGACATGAGCTACAGGTGTCACGGGAATGTCATCCTGCGACTGTTAGCATTAACGGCGTAAAAGGGACATATTTTCTCAGAAATTATCTCTCGCCCGGAATGGAAGGTGTCACCGGACCGTTATCCTGCGACTGTTCACAACAAACAAAAATAACTCTTGGGATGTGGAACGTCAGAACGATGAACAAGTGTCGACAGCTGGAAAACGAGAAGCAGATGACTAGATTAAACATAAAAACTTTTAGGCATATGTGCAACCAGATGGCCAAAAAATAGTGATTTCATCAGTGACGACTACAGAATTATATACGCAGGATTTGAAAATAATTAAAAAGAAGTTGGCATTATACTGGATAAAGACACAAGGAATGCGTTCTTAGATACTGCCAGATATCTGAAAGAATTTTAGTGGGTAAACTAAAAGGGAAGCGCCTCAATATATCGTTAATGATGGTATATGCACCAACAGCGCAAAAGTACAGAAGAAGAAATCGAGTCTTTCTATTCCATGCTTGATTATACCAAAGCACAGTGCAAATCACAAGAAATCAGAATTATCATAAGAGGTCTGAATGCCAAAGTTGGTCAACGAAGAGAAGATGAAATGATCGGCAATTTCGGATTGCGGACACCACAATGGCCATGGTGAGAAATGGATTCAGTGTTGCATAGAGAATGACCAAATAAGAACCCCCAAGAATACTATCGATATATAGTCCTATAGAAGAAAATTAGAACCAAATTATATTACTACCAACAAGAGATTCAAAAACGGAGTCCTTTACTGCAAAGTTTACCCGGGTGCTGACTACTGAAGGGACCACATACCAGTTTTATACAAACTAAGGATAAAACTAAGGCAATTAAAAAGCCTATCACAACCCTAATACTGCAGTATAGTAGATACGTGAATGACCCCAACCTGCCGGATATGTATGTGAAGAGTGTGAAAATGAAATACGAAGGACAAATTGGAAACGGAAACTTAAAATGGGACGCATTAAAAGTGACTGTGGTAACATCGGCAAACGACATCATACCAAAAGAAAAAAGTACGTTGGAAGGAAAATGTGTGGATCACTGAAGAAATTCTTAACCTGATGCAAAAGAGACGAAAAACGATGCTAAGATATGGAACGGAATACAAAAACATCGAAACTAAAGAGATATGTAGACAGGCTAAAGAAAGATGGCTCAACCACAAATGTGCCAAAGCAGGAAAACAGCATGACAAATAATGGTGAAGAACATTCATGCTAGAAAAAGAAAAAAATACTTCATAGATCGGATGAGTATATTGCAGATATGATGAACCAAAAATAAACAAAAATACGGATGGACCAGAAATATTAAAAACCGAAGTTGGATCGGCAATGGCCAAACTGAACAAAAATAAAGCAGCAGAACCTGATAGGTCTGTATCAGAGATGTTGATGCCCTTAGAAGGCTAGAGAGGCTCACAGAAATAATAAATTAAATCTACAACAGCAGTAATATACCAGAAGACTTAAGCAGATCAATTTTTATAGCACTAGCTAAGAAGCCAGGCGCAAAGGAAAAATTACCGAAAAATTAGCTTAATGAGCCACATAACAAAACTCATCGTCCGGATTCCAATGAACAGAGCGCGCAGCAGATTTGGCCCAGAGATAGAACAAGAACAAGAACAATGTGGCTTTTTTAAAGATACCAGAACGAGGAATGCAATATTCTTGCTCTGAACGCTATCTGTAAGATCAATAAAAATGCAGAGGGTCCCCTATCTGTGCTTTATAATCTACGCTAAAAAAAGAGTTTGACAAAGTATGTAAGAAAGACTTGATAGAAATCTTCGACAACCTCGACATTTTCGGAAAAGACGTAAGGATAATGAAGAATCTATATTGGCAGCAAACCGCTTGCGTATAGCTAGAACGTGAATTCACTAGATATACAAGAATAGAAAGGGGCGTAAGACAAGGATGTGTTTTCCCACTGGATCTATTCAACTTATATAGTGAAACAACTCTGCCAGGATTTGTTATTGGACGACAATGTAAGATACGCAAATGGCAGAGTGATGATAACAGACAGGGAAAGGAGAATGCAGCACTTTTTACAGAAAGTAGCAAGAAAAAGCGAAACAAAAATGACTAAGCATAAACGTCAAGAAAATTGAATGTATGCTCATTAGCAAAAAGTAGACCGTAAAAAAAAAACAACGACAGGTCTTAGAAACTAAAATAAAACAAGAAATTTAAATACCTGGGAAGCGTGCTGAGAGAGGAGGGAAAGTGCGATGTTGAAATCCAAAGACGCATTGGTATGGCTAAGGACGCATTTTAAATGCTAACAGAATATTGAAGAAAGGAAAATCTCATTGAAAACAAAGAAGAAAGTGCTGAATTGCTATGTGATGCCTGTCCTACTGTATGGCAGTGAATATTGAACAATCTCCTTCAAGTATGTAAGAGAGGCTTGAGGCAGCTGAAATGTGGTTTTACAAAAGGATGCTGAGGATATTAAGGACTTCGCACATGACTAACGATGAGGTACTGCAGAGACAGATGAGATTTTTGGGACATGTAATGAAGAAAGACGGCCTGTAGAATTTAATGCTCACAGGGTGGATAGAAGGGAAGAGAGACATGGGAAAGCAGTACAATACTTACATGATTGGCCTGAGCAAATGGATGGCAGATCGGGGTTTTGGGAGAGATACCAAGAGGACGAATTTTGAGAGCGACAAGTGACAATGCCAAGTGGAAATACATGATCACCTACGTCCTTAAGAAATACGGAACATGAAGAAGAAGAAGTATTTTCTTTTACTCTTCGTTGCCCTTTGAAATTTATTTGTATTAACATCTTTCTTTGCGTAAATTTGATAAATCAAAATGGATAGATAGATAGATAGATAGATAGATAGATAATGAACAGACAGGGATAGATAGATAGATAGATAGATAGATAGATAATGAACGGACACTGGCATATATAACAAGCTGTTAAAGAAGAAATGTAAGGAAAACTATCGTTGTTATTTTCCAATTCAGTTTCAAAATTCGGTATTTTTTCTTTAAAATACCTCACGATTTATTTGTATTTTTGAACGGTTAATTACCCAGAGGCTGAAGACGAATAATTCACCAATTCACAAAGAATCTTCGAATACAGGCACAGATATTATGAATAATAACAATACCCCAAATCTCTCCTATTCTCTTTATCAATACATATATATATATATATATATATATATATATATATATATGTGTGTGTGTGTGTGTGTGTGTGTGTGTGTGTGTGTGTGTGTGAATTCGTGAGAGTCGAAGAAAGACTGGCATTTAAAAGAACAAATTGGAAATGAAAAGTTGTTGTCAATGAAGACATATTTTGCGACAATGTAATTCATAGAAAAAGTCTAGAAAATTGCGTGATAGGCAAAGGTCACTAGTCTAGACACGATCGCCGACTTACTAGAACTCTTCATTATGACATTGTGAACGCGCCATTATGGACAGCGCTGTTTTCAAACTCTACAACTGTTTGGGAAAGAGGACGCAAAACGCAATTACTTCCCCCGTCAAATGTTCAGAGTCTATAGCAAACAGCAGAAACATCATCAGAGACAAGTCATAAAATAAATCATATTATTAAAAGAAATGTCTTATTCAGATATATAGTTAGACGGTCTCGTTAGCAAGTGACATACGTGTTTAAAAAAAAATTTAAATACCGAGTGCGACACACAGATCCGAAGACTAATTTGCATGGCGAAGAACGCGTTCCGGAAGCTGAGTAAAGCATTAAGAAACAGGAAAATTTCGCTAGAAACAAAGAAGAGAGTACTGGATTGCTATGTGATGTCAGTTCTTCAATATGTCAGTGAATGCTGGACAATTTCATCAAAGATGAAAGAAAGACTTAAAGAAACTGAATTGTGGTTCTTCAGAAACATGTTGGATATATAGTGGTGGATCAGTTTCATATTACAATCAATATATAAACTGACCCCTCAATTTGTGGCCATATCAGTTTCTCTACATTTATATTCCTGAGATCCAAAAGCAAAAGGATGCATTCCAGAAGTTGAGTAAAGTATTAAGAAACAGAACAATTTCGCTAGAAACTAGGAAGAGAGTACTGGATTGCTATGTGATGTGAGTTCTTAAATATGGCAGTGAATGCTGGTCAATATCATCAAAGATGAAGAAAAACTCGAAGCAACTGAATTGTGGTTCTTCAGAAACATGTTGGATATAATGTGGGGGATCGGTTCCATATTGCAATCAATACATAAACTGACCCCTCAATTTGTGGCCACATCAGTTTCTATACATTTATATTCCTGAGATCCAAAGAAGTATGCATTCCAGAAGCTGTGTAAAGTATTAAGAGACGGGAAATTTTCACTAGAAAGAAAGGAGAGAGTACTGGCTGCTGTGTTATGTCAGTTCTTCAATATGGCAGTGAATGCCGGACAAAATTATTAAAGATGAAGGAAAAACTTGTGGTTCTACAGAAGGATGATGCGGATATCGTGGACCGAGCATGCGAACAACGACGAGGTGTTGGAAAGAATCGAAAATAAAAGAAAATTAGGAAGGTGTGCATTAGCAGTTAGGTGTGCACTAGGAAGAGACAACTGAAGTTCCTGGAACATGCAATGAGGAAGAAGGGCTTGGAGAACGTGATACTGACAGGCCAGATGGAAGGAAAAAGAGACAGAAGAAGGCAGCGGATAACATATTTGAAGAGCCTGATCAGGCGGATGACGGAACGGGGGTTGCGATGTGTAACAGGAGAAAACTAAGAGCCACCAGGGATAGGGAGACTTGGAGAACTATGATCGCCTACGTCAAGAAAGGACAGGGCACACAGAAAAAGAAGACCGTTCACAGCTCACAAGAACAATGTTCAGTAACCATCAACGTTCATTGTTTAGCATCCACCGGATAAATATTAATAAATTACAGTTCAAGAACTTTTGAAATGATATATCGTAACCGAAATTTAAATTCCTCGCAAAAACGTACGAGACTGAAATTCTACACCAATCATTAAAACCAAAATTAATTAATACTTCACCTAAATCTCAAACATCTTCTCAGGGCTGAAGGTCTAAAAGATCTTCCTCTACTCAATATCCACAACAGATTCCAACAAATCTTGCAAATGCAGCTAAAGGATTAAAAGTAACCATAATATCGTTCCCTGAAGAGCAGATAATGCAACCTGTATAAAAGAGTGTTGCCTATGATTGACAAGGCAATAGAATTTCCAATTTTGAGTTACTATTTCTTTCTGTTGTAGACTGGTTGCCAACCAAGGCTGTAGAACCTAATCTGCCTTGCTGTTCAATCCACAACTGTAGAAACAAAAAAAAGATGTTTTTTTTACTCTATACAAATGTATTCGCGCATAAGTCAAATTCGAAATCAACTTAATTGATTTTCTATTCCGCGTCTATATTCCTTACACCACACTGATCACTGTTACGCATTTACGGAATTAATATTTATAAATTATAGGTTACGAACTTTTGAAATGATATATTGTATGGATTATGTTCGACATACAAATATCTCCATTCAAATTCGAAGGACTGAAGATGAATGAATGACATTCGTGTGCCTTTATGATTTTTGCCTTTCACAGAGATTCTTCTTCTTCTATGTGCCCTGTCCCTTCAGGACGTAGGCGATCATGGATCTCCACGTCTCCCTATCCCTTGTGGCTCTTAGTATGTTTGCTCCTGTTGCTCCTGGCAACCCCCGTTCCGTCATCCACCTGATCAGACTCTGCAAATACGTCATCCGCTGCCTTCCTCTGTCTCTCCTTCCTTCTATCTGTCCAGTCAGTATCAGGTTCTCCAGGCTCTCCTTCCTCATTGCATGTCCCAGGAACTTCAGTTGTCTCTTCCTGATGCTCAGCATCAATTTCCTTTTTGTTGCCATTCTTTCTAACACTTCGTCGTTGCTTGTATGCTCAGTCCACGATATCCGTAGCATCCTTCTGTAGAACCACATTTCGGCCGCTTCCAGTTTTTTCCTCATTTTCGATGATATTGTCCAGCATTCACAGCCGTACTGAAGAACTGACATCACGTAGCAGTCTAGCACTCTTTTCTTCGTTTCTATTGAGATCTTCCTGTGTGTTAGTATTTTGCTCATCTTCTGGAACGCGTCCTTTGCCATGCCAATTCACAGAGATTAACTGACGAGCAAAGTATAAAAAGAAAGAAATTCGTAAGCTTATGTGAGATCGTTTTGGGTTCAAAACTTGCTCATTATAGAATATTTCCGCCGATCGGAGAGAAATGGAAGAAAGTAGCTAGCCTATTCGAGATTTTTTTCTCAAACGAGGGGAAACATTTAAGTAAACTGAAGTATATTTGAAGTAATGTTAACGGCATCTGTTAAGTTCCTCGCGACCAGCGATGAACTAGTCGTCAGTGTAGAATTTTTTTAATCGTATCACCCCGAGCAAGGCGGTAACGCCTCTGATGTGCAGGGGGCTACGTAATAGTGAAAAGATTGGAAAAGAGAAAGCCGGAGACCACATCCTAAACAGGAAACAAGGGATGAGCCTCTTAACCTGTTCAATAGACGCGGGTGGAGTGTGAACCGGGCGATAGATAGATCTATCTACTCCAATTACTCACCAAATATATTCCGAGCATGTAACAAGCTCGTGGCACTTCAAATAATTTTCTGTCAATAATCCAAGAAAGCTAAGTACTTCAAACGGTCTCTTTTCATCTTTTGTTTGAATGTATGTCAATAATATATCCCTTTAGTGAGTAACAAACTCTCTTACCTTTGTCTTAAACATTTTTTATTATTATTTTGTGACAAATTTTGTATAAACATTTCCCTTACATCCCAGTCAGTTGAGTGTTATACGTGATACACACTTGGGCGATCATGTCTCGAAGATTTTCCTGCAGTAATTTGTCATTACTTTCTGCTGTAAACTGGTTGCCAACCAAGGCGATAAACCTCAATCTGTTCTACTATTTAATCCATAGCGAGAGAATAGACGGATTTATACTTTTCCCAAACTTTCTTGCTTGTAAGTAAATAGAACGAATTCGAATGGAATTCGAACTTGGCTCTCCAATCTCTTGTTCCGAGTCAATATCCACAACGCGCACCCTATTCAATAAAATAAATTAAAATTAAGGATTTGTCTATATTTTTTAGATGAGGTAGTTTTTATAGTATTTACGTTATCCTCATTCCTTGCGTCATGGTTCGATTAGAAGGACCTGGGCCATGTGTCCTTAACGACACATGGATCAGTGGATATAGACGTTGGTTACTTCCCATGACTTGACCCAAAGAGTTGTGAGTTCAATACCAGGCTACAACAGCAAGGAACAAGTAACTTACAGGGTTAGAGGGAGATAACTCATGACATCCAATCGAGATATTACTACGCAAAGTAATGAGAAGGATATACCCTGGTGATTGTAATAAATGGTTTGGTTCGATATTTCTAGCACCTGAAGAAGGCCGGGAGAGTGCAACGGCCGAAACCTCGTACAAAAGGCAACAAAGATGAGGACAATAGTCCGAATAATGTAAATACTGTAAAATTATTTTCTTGAAACGAGCAACTATGAGCGATTAAGTACATGGATAAATTCCTTATCTTGTTTTGACTGTGTTTACTCGTAACTATCATCCTTCTTTAATATTTTTGGTGCAGGTAAATCAATAAACCATTTTAAACCCAAAGCCTCACACAACTACAAGCATTTAAGTTACAACATTTAAGTTACAATCAGATAAATATCAAGTAAAACCTATATTATGATTGATCAGTACATATCAGATAAGTGCAAAATAGAAAATTTAAAAAATGTTTTACATACTTACAAAAATATTTATTAATTAAGCACAGAATCGACATTGTTTTAACAGATGTTTCCCATATTTTTACAATCTTCTTGATTCCATTTTTGTATAAAACTCGTTCGCTATCAATTACTCAGAAAATCCCTGAACTGATATGTACTGATCAGTGATTATTTCATTTGATCGTTAAAATAATTTTTTGGCTTATCGGATGATTGTTTTTCGTTATAAGGCTGTCCATACAAAAGCTGTTTTAGAAGTTTTTTGTCTCTTATACAAGCGGATATGCGTTATGGTACAGTGGATATCGGCTCGGAACGAGAAACCGGAGAGCCCAGTTCGAATTCCAGTTGAATCCATTGTATTCACTTACGCACAAATATCCTTGGGAAAGGTATTAATCCGTCTCTTCTTTCCAGTTATGGGTTAAATAGCAGGACAGATTGGGTTCTATAGCCTTGGTCGGCAACCAGTCTACCGTAGAAAGCAATGGCAACCTACTGCGGGATAATCTTCTGCCCAGTCAGTTATGTCTCTTTCGAGACATGATCGCCCAAGCGTGTATCATGTATGGCACTTAACTGACTGATACGAGCATTTAATCACTCCAACGCAACCTATATTTCAGAATTGTTGTCCGAATGCAGTCGCAGTGCGTTCTCCCGAGAAAATCATTCTCAATCACGTTCATTCTTCAGGTGATTCCAAGTAATCCACGTAGTCAATGCTGATGAAAGCGCTCAAGCAATCAAGTGATCCCGGCGTATGTCACATGCAACCAATATGTCGTTTAGATACAAGCATGTTATAAACTGATTTTTATTCATTTTCGAAATTCGAAACTGTCTTAATAATCGCTTTTCCAATAAGCCAATTGCATTAATGGAATATTGTATTTGTCTCGCGGCTTCAGTGCATTTTCTCGTTAGATTGCTACCAAGATAAACAAATGTTGGTACTTTGCTTTATTCGAAGAAAAAACATAATAGCATCACGTGTTTCAAGGTTTGTTTCCCTTGTCATATTTTCACTTAGGTTTCATAAATTAATGTCAGTTCTGGTCAACCATACTTAGCCGGAGTAGTTAAATGATTGATGACAGGCGAAATGTGCTAGTCATATGTATTGATGCTTGCAAGATCCAGTATGTATATTCTTAAATATATATATAAACTACTGTCCATGATTATTAGGCCACCCGAGTGTTTTAAAAACTGATTTATTTCATACTATTATTTGGTATTTATTGCCAAGTAAATAATTGTAAATGAAAATAAAATGTTTCTTTTGTTAATATTGCACAATAACATGTGCATCAAATAAATTTATAAATATTTTATAATTACCTATACTACAGTTTCATCAATAAAAGAATAAAGAAAATTCAACGTTATTCGGACGAGTTCATCTTTGCTTCCTTGCCTTGTAAAACTTTGTGAAATAATAATAATAATAAAAGAACCATTCGATTTTCATTTAGAAATATATATATATGTATGTATGTATGTATACACATTAATAGAATATTTTTAAACATATATAGGTGGAGGTTTTAAGAAGTAAAGAGAAAGAGTGATGGTCGTATATTCACGGAAATATAGACCAACCGATACTGAAATAAAAACAGCTAAATAATCGATCCCGCCAATAGGCATGCGCAAAAATGATGCATAAGTATAGTCATTTTACGCAAATCAATATGTAAAAAGTGACAGTAATAAAACAAAAACAGTGATAGATAGATAGATAGATAGATAGATAGATAGATAGATAGATAGATAGATAGATAGATAGAAAGGGAATGTAATAGATAGATAGATAGATAGATAGATAGATAGATAGATAGATAGATAGATAGATAGATATAAAGGGAATGTAATAGATAGATAGATAGATAGATAGATAGATAGATAGATAGATATAAAGGGAATGTAATAGATAGATAGATAGATAGATAGATAGATAGATAGATAGATAGATAGATAGATATAAAGGGGAATGTAATAGATAGATAGATAGATAGATAGATAGATAGATAGATAGATAGATAGATAGATATAAAGGGAATGTAATAGATAGATAGATAGATAGATAGATAGATAGATAGATAGATAGATAGATAGATATAAAGGGAATGTAATAGATAGATAGATAGATAGATAGATAGATAGATAGATAGATAGATAGATAGATATAAAGGGAATGTAATAGATAGATAGATAGATAGATAGATAGATAGATAGATAGATAGATAGATATAAAGGGAATGTAATAGATAGAGAGATAGATAGATAGATAGATAGATAGATAGATAGATAGATATAAAGGGAATGTAATAGATAGATAGATAGATAGATAGATAGATAGATAGATAGATATAAAGGGAATGTAATAGATAGATAGATAGATAGATAGATAGATAGATAGATATAAAGGGAATGTAATAGATAGATAGATAGATAGATAGATAGATAGATAGATAGATAGATAGATAGATATAAAGGGAATGTAATAGATAGATAGATAGATAGATAGATAGATAGATAGATAGATAGATAGATAGATATAAAGGGAATGTAATAGATAGATAGATAGCTAGCTAGCTAGCTAGCTAGATAGATAGATAGATAGATAGATAGATAGATATAAAGGGAATGTTAGATAGATAGATAGATAGATAGATAGATAGATAGATAGATAGATAGATAGATAGATAGATATAAAGGGAATGTAATAGATAGCTAGCTAGCTAGCTAGATAGATAGATAGATAGATATAAAGGGAATGTAATAGATAGATAGATAGATAGATAGATAGATATAAAGGGAATGTAATAGATAGATAGATAGATAGATAGATAGATAGATAGATAGATAGATAGATAATTTCCTTTCGTAATTATATATTCCGACAGGCATAGCGATGCTAATATGTATCCTTGTGTGCACACGGACATAAAAAGATCCAACATCAAAGCATATTGTCGTGAATAGGAGACGGCATCTCTTTTTCAAAGAATTCGTTTGCCCGCAGACGAAAATGGTGGTAGGTGAAATATAAAACCGAACGAGAAACTGCGTCGCCATTTTGGATACCGATTGCTCGCTGTTGACCAGAAAGCAAGCAAACGACTTTTTTTTCGAGGTAAATTGCTTCTCGAGAGACGGACAGTTCGAGTGCATTCTGTAACGTGTGACATTGCATTTAACAGGGTTTATTTAAACTCTTAGCTCGTTAATGATAAATGCTATACGTACAGGTGTTCAAAAGATACACTCACATTCGCATTGACGCTTTCCAACACGATTCATGGTTAAACATTAATTACTGAAATTTTAGGGAATGATGTTAAAAATAAACAATAAATAGCAGAAAACAAACATAAGCCGATAAAATTTGTTGAAGAATTCACCGATATAAAAGAAAGGCATATATATTTGAATATCCGAAGCTGCTCTTATATATGAGCATTGTTTACGATAAGGTACAAAGTTAATTTTACAGGATTAATTTTATATATATATACATATATATATATATATATATATATATATATATATATGAAAGAGAGTCTCAACACACGATGTAAAGTGGTTATAGATCATAATTTATTGCGACGAGCTAATAAGCACATCTCCAGAGTGGTTGTGTATGGTTTATTGATCATTTATTCTGTCAAATGAACCTTTTACACACTTACATTCGTGTCCATGACAAGATGCGAGTAAATATTCCTATTCTGGGTCATATGACGTGAATTCACCATTCTTTGAAAAAAAACATTGAGTTGTCTGTGAAAATTTAAATTCAAAGGAAATTGTGGACAGAGAAGATGAGCTTATTAGCTCGTCAATAAAAAATATGATTTAAAATTAAGTTAGATGATGTGTTTTCCTTTATGAAAATCATATTCTTCTGGATAATATCTGTTGATTATTCTATACAGATTAATTGCTTATTATTTTATATTAAATAGATCCTTTCGTATTGTTCTCTTCTTTGATGCATTTTGCACAACTGACTATCTATCTATCTATCTATCTATCTATCTATCTATCTATCTATCTCAGCCCCTTCATATCTATCTATCTATCTCAGTCTGTTCCAATCTATCTATCTATCTATCTATCTATCTATCTATCTATCTATCTATCTATGTCAGCCCATTCATATCTATCTATCTATCTATCTATCTATCTATCTATCTATCTATCTATCTATCTCAGTCTGTTCCAATCTATCTATCTATCTATCTATCTATCTATCCACCCACCCACACACACACACACACACACACACACACACACACACACACACACACACACACATATATATATATATATATATATATATTTGTCTGACTCCTTCTAGCGAGAGCCCGTAGCTCAGATGTAGAATCGCCGACTGACACCAATTCAGCCGGGTTTCAATCCTGGGTTAAAAGCAATTGGAGTCTAGCGCTCTGATACAGCAAAACAGATCAGTCTTCGGATGAATATATATAAATTTATTTATTGTATATTTAGCTAGCAGTCCGTTTTTTATATAAGTTTCATTTAAAATGACAGACAACGGGGTGTGGTCAAGATTTAATCTAATTTTTATTAATTATTTATAAAGTCTCATTTAAATACACATCGAAAGCTCCTAAACTCGATCTGTAACTAGGTGTCGATAATACAATAGAATCATCCGCATTAAAAAATCGCTAAAAATATTGGAAATTATTCATGAAAAACGAAGCCAACAATCAATATCATCAATAATGTGTTAACCATATTTTAAAAATATAACGTTTCTATAAGTTTAGATAATAAGGTGAAAAATTCTACATATTCGCTTAAAAGAAAAAGAAAATTCAAAAATTCGAAAAGTAAAAAAAAATCAGTAGAAAAAATTCGGATAATGTTTATGTAATTTATCTGATGAAAAAATAAGAATTTCAAGATCAAATGAAACATTATATAAAAAGAACTTGACACAAACAAAACTCTGTCTGTCATTTTTAAAGAAACATATATATATATATATATATATATATATATATATATATATAATATCAGTCATTGACGGATGTACGTTGTGGTGCAGTGGATGTCAGCTCGGAGAGGGAAATCGGTGAGCCGAGTTCCAATACCATTCGAACACTGTGCACTCACTTCCGCACTGGTACCCTTGGGAAAGGTATTCATCTGTCCCTTCCCTCCGGTTATGGGTTAAATAACTGAGGTCTGTTGTTCATGCAATCTGTGGCAGACTTCTGCACCGATTGTTTGTTATCAGCAGTTCCAAAAAGTGTGTATAGTGCTACACAAGACTTCACCACTTTAAACAATTCATTGAGTGGTAGTCTAAGTTAGACGCTCATATGTCGAAATCGACGGGAGAGTTCATAAATGACGCCAAACAGTTGTTTGCGGAGAGAATGCGACAGCACATAGCTGACCGCAAGTTCGGCTCCAAGGACTATTGGAGGATTTGTAAACGAGTGCTCAACAATAGGAAATCCTCAATACCTCCTTTAATCCATGGATTTGACGTTCTCACGTCATCTGCTGAGAAAGCTGAGTGCTTTGCCCGCAGATTCTCATCCAACTCCACACTCGACTCGTCCGGAGTGCACCCACCCGACTTCCCTATTAGAACTGAGGCCAAACTGCATGACGTGTATATTACCCCGACAATAGTATCCAGAGTAATTTCAAAACTCGACCCCCATAAGGCGTGTGGAGACGATGGAATCCCGGTGATAGTCCTTAAGAGGTGTGCCCCTGAACTTTCCCCTGTCCTCTCTAAACTGTTTAACTACTGCCTTTCTGCTTCCTGCTTTCCTGCATGCTGGAAATTCTCCTCAGTCGTTCCTGTCTTTAAGAATTGTGGTGAACCCTCGGACCCATCCAACTATCGCCCTATCAGTCTCCTACCAATATTCGGGAAAGTGTTCGAGGCTATAATAAATGCTGAAATAGTTCATCATCTCACCGCCCACAAGCTGTTCTCCGACAGGCAATATGGATTCCGATTTGACAGGTCCACAGCCGACCTGCTAACTACTGTAACGGAGTACATGCTACAGGCCCTTGATGAGTCTGACGAGGCTCGCGCGGTTGCTCTGGATATCTCCAAGGCTTTCGACAGGGTTTGGCACCCTGGCCTCCTATGCAAACTACGCGGTTATGGTATTACCGGTCGCCTGCTTGACCTAATCCAATCTTTCTTAAATAACCGCAAAATGAAGGTCGTTCTGAATGGGCGTGCCTCTTCGTCCTACAGCACGAATGCTGGTGTCCCACAAGGCTCTATCCTGGGCCCAACGCTCTTCCTTATTTTCATCAACGACCTCCCAGATGAGATCAGGTCCCAAGTAGGCATCTACGCAGATGACACTACAATATACTCCCGCTCCAGTAAGAAACCTGTCGTGGCGGACAGACATAATCTCGCTGCTGACCTTGAGCGGGATCTACACTCTGTGGTGAACTGGGGCAAGAAGTGGCTTGTCAACTTTAATTCCTCTAAGACCAAGCTGTTGTCTGTCAACCATTACAGGCAACCTCTTCTGCCTCCCATAAGCATGGACCAGATGATTCTCCCGGAGAGTAATACACTACGCCTCCTCGGACTTACCCTGTCCTCAGACCTCAAATGGAAGCACTATATTGAATCCATAGCAAAATCTACTGCTAAGAAGATTGGGTCACTATGTCGATCCAGGATGTTTTTTCCACCTGAATCCATCCTGCATATATACAAGTCAACCATCCGTCCGTGCATGGAGTACTGCTGCCATTTATGGTCAGGTGCCCCTGCCGTTCTCCTCAGTGTTCTTGACAAGCTCCAAAGGAGAGTCTGTAATGTGATAGGTACTGATCTGGCGACTCGTCTGCAGCCACTTTCCCATCGTCGAAATGTGGCCTCCCTCTGTCTCTTCTATAAATACTTTCATGGCTTCTGCTCGGATGAGCTTAAGTCACTGATGCCTCCTCAACAGGTGTTTACCCGTTCAACCAGACTGGCAACTGGGTCCCACCCATTCACAGTCAGGTTAGCCAAACGCAGACGACAATTCTACTCCTGCAGCTTCCTCTCTCGCACTTCCCGCCTGTGGAACTCACTCCCGTATTCTTGCTTTCCTGACGGCTACGACCTCCAGAAATTTAAAAGCAAAGTTAATACTCACCTACTAACCACTGGCCTCTAGCTCTCTCTCCCCTCCCCTGTATAAGCTTCCCTTTCTCTCCGCCCATGTACCTGTCATTGCACCTGCTTTCTCAGTTTTCTATTGTTCCTTTCTAACTAGCTTGTACTCCTCACTCTTTTCTAATTAATCTTTCTACACTTATGTAACCCCCTGCACATCAGTGGCGTTTCTGCCTTGCTCGGGGTGAAATGATTAAAAAAAAAAAAAAAAAAAAAATATATAATATATATCATAGAACCAAATGAGCCAGACGAGCCTACGTAGGTTTCTCCTAAACGGATCGTCAGGAGAAACCTAGGTAGGTTCGTCTGGCTTATTAGGTTCTATTAAGTTAAATGGTTACTCGTGTCGGTTTTTTTCTTTCGGCTTCGTACTGATTTCTGTCCGAGTATTTTGACAGACTTTCATCTCTTAAAATGTTTCTTTTTTAATATATATATTGCGATGTGCGTTATGGTGCAGTGGATATCGGTTTGAAACGGGAAATCGGGTTGAATTCCTTGCATTCATTAACGTGAAAAATCCTTAGTTATGGGTTAAATAACAGGACAGATAGTTATGGGTTAAATAACAGGACAGATAAGGTTCTATAGCTTGGGTGGAAATCAGTCTACCGCAGAAAGTAATAGCAACCTACAGCGGAATAAGGTTATGCCTAGTCAGTCAAGTCTCATTCGAGACATAATTGCCCAAGCGTTTATCACGTCTGGCATTTAACTGACTGAATATATATATATATATATATATATATATATATATATATGTTGAGCCAGCGTATTAGAATAACAGAACATATGTACAAAATAAGTGTTATTAATCAGAAGATAGAAGTGTTCGTCCGAACTGTCAAGTTACACTGCGTCTCGACTGCCACCTTTAGAAAGTCTCGCAGGTTAGTATTTATGAAGAGGGAAGAGTTTATTTCAATGTAGATATGGCACTATAAACTATAACAATATATATATATATATATATATATATATATATATATATATATATATATACTGCTGTAATGAATATGTAATGAATATTAATACACCTTGGATCCCCCTCACAATAGTGTGATTGGTCGGTGTCAACCATAAACACAGACAAAGGTGAGGACTCATAGAGGTCTGCGTCCATTGTTTCAGAAGTTGGAACTGAAGAAAATACGAAATACATGAATTTGATCCTCCCAAAAAGCCAGAAGAAATTATATTCAGCGAAACAGTAGAAATTCTGTCAAAAAGTTTCGATAAAAGATTTTTCCATATTCGATACAAGCGTCTAAATATCGTAAAAGGAGAGGATGATGATTTTGTCACGTATGCAGGTATGTTTAATGCACAGTGTGAGGCGTTTAAAAATAAAGAAATTTTCAATCGACATTTTCCAGTGTCTAGTTTTTGTCCCGGGGCGAACGACACCGAAGTACAAAAAATTAGATAAAGAATCCTGACTAGCCTGGAATAGGATCCGAAGATTACGCTACAAAAACTAACGGAAGAATGTCAGCGACTTATGAATATAAAAAAAGATAATACTTGAATTGAGGAGAAGAGTATTTCGCGATTACAAACTGTAAGACAACAGAAGTGGATACAGAATAATGAAAAAAAATGATATGCAGTTCGTGTAGAGGACAGCATATAAAGAAAGATTGTTTCTTTAGCGATAAAAATGTTTTAATTGTGGGCGTGTAGGCCATAGACATTCACATTGTCAGGCAAAACAGAGAAAAGGAAAATCAAATTTGCAAAAACTAAATTGAGGAGGGTAAAAAAAGAAAATACCTCAATGTAAAAATAAATCGACAAACCGTAAAATTATTACTCGATACTGATATGCAGTTTACATACGGCTAATTGAATAGTAATGGACAGAAAACTGCACGGCTGTATCAGATTGCTTTTTCAAACCAAAAGCAGCCATATCATCCAACCTTTGCTAATAATTATTGTTAGTTTCTTTAGACAGGATCTAGGGCATCACAAATTATGAATCGATGGCTTAGTGATATGGTGCCATATTCTACAGTAGAATTTACTCTTCCTCCTTCAATAAATACTAATCTAAATGACTTCTGGGGAAGCAGTCTAGAGGCAGCTGGGAGGAAGTCGAGAGGCAGTTGCGAGGTAGACATAATGCAGTGTAACTAGACACTTCGGACGTACACTTTTATCTGCTGCCTACTAACACTCTTATTTTGTATATATGTTCTGCTATTCTAATACACTTGTTCAACCTACCTTCTTGTTACCATGATTTCTTCCCGGCCTTAACAAGCCATAACACCTAGAGAGCGATCACTGTTTCAGTACACCTTTTGTGTATTTAGCATGT
Organism: Ascarosepion bandense; assembly: GCA_037127315.1. Classification (NCBI taxonomy): domain Eukaryota; kingdom Metazoa; phylum Mollusca; class Cephalopoda; order Sepiida; family Sepiidae; genus Ascarosepion; species Ascarosepion bandense. The sequence continues at coordinate 11,959,921 of JBBBDQ010001236.1, forward strand.
GGTAAATCTCAGAGTACCGCATGGCAGGTACTTCAAGGGCAGATCTTCTGTCCATATGTTTAGCAACGTGTTCAAGTTCTTTTACTCCACGGCATAAATTTTGTCGATGATTTATTGGAAAACTGCCGATCCCATGTTTGTCTCTTTGGTCTTGTTTTCGGGATTACACAACATTTAGAAGTAATAGAAAAACTAATTTACACAATCAACATTTTTGGGTGGATAGTGTTGTGGCCTGTTAGAGCCAGGAAGCAAAACACGGAAAATAAGAAGCTGCGTTGAATCAGTGTATTAGTATAGAAGAACATAAACAAATACGAGTTTTAGTAGATGTGTACGTCCGAAATGTCCAGTTACAATACATCTTGACTACCTACCGACTGTCTCACGACTGCCTTTTAATTGCCTCCCAAGAAGACACGTAGGTTATTATTTATTGAAGGAGGAAGAGTTCATTCCACTATAGATAAGGGACCATAACAGCCAGTAATCCAAATAGTACAACAAAGGGGAGACAACACCATCAGTATACGAATAATGTGTAGACTGGAATTGTAGGTGACTGTCTATTAGGTACCCATATTCTCTCAGCACATCTTACAGGAGCTGTCTACAAACATTTTATTTCAAACACACTTCTAGACCTACTAGAGAAAGTACCCATGATTGTATATAGACGCATGTGTTTCATGCATGATGGTGTTCGAGCAGATTTTAGTCACATAAGTTCACATCTACCATAAAGAAGGAAGGTGAGTGGGGACCGTTTCTTTGGTCAGTACACCCCCAACCAAAATCAGGCTTTTGGATTTTTAACTGTGACTACACTTTAATATAATTGATTTCTGCAGTAGTCATTATTAATGCAGAGGCGCTTTAACAATGTGTCATGGGAGCCTGCGAAACCATTAAACACAGTACGGGAGTATTTAAAATGATACTGCCGTCAAAGTTACGACGGGTGCAGGCGGGTGTAGTATCAGATGGAGGACATTTTTGAACATTTGGTATGAATTGATGTGTTCAGGTAGAATGATGGGCTTTTGGACATGTTTATTCGGACAACTTACCTTATTTTAGTGTGAGGAACCCGCTTTAATATTTTTGAAAGTATTGTTGGATTGTATCATGGATGGTACATTTAACAGCATTTACTGTAAGCATTAAACTTAAAGACGAAGGATTTGCCAATATGTGCTTATATGGATTATTGACAATATTTTAATTTGAGGAACCTGCCCTCAAATTTTGTACAATTATTTTGGTACATCGATGAATTTATTTGTTTGAACATTATTATTTTTAAATAAATATATCCGTTAATATCATTTCGTAAGTTTCTGTAGAATTTCCTTATATATATACATATATATATATATATATATATATATATATCAAACAGGTAAGCCTTACAACGGTGGCAAAATGTGCAGATTACGCCAAGAGAAAAAAATTGGCTATTATGTTGTTCTAAGACAAAAAATAAATGTATGAAAATGTTCCAAGAGCTTCAAGTAACTTCGCGTGATATTGAAAATTATGCGTCCATGAAAGATTCCTGTTACGTGAGCGTTTCAAAAACGGTAAAATCAGTGATTGCAAATCGATTAAAGGCAGCGAAATTTAGAAACCGAAGCCGCCATACTAACACACACACAGGCACACACACACAAACACACATACACACACATACACACACACACATATATATATGTATCTAAACTGGTTTATAAATTGAACTTTGTATGTGTGTATGTGTCTGTGTGTGTGTTCGTTACCGATAGACTCCGAAACGGCTGAACCGATTTTCTTGAACATTTACACAGTTGTACTATAAGCGTCTGCGAGTGTTCTTACCTAGGTTTTGTGTCGAAGTACCCTCGATAAATATCGATAATTGAAAAAATCGGGTTATAGAAGGAGTGGTCCGATTTTAATCAAATTTTATACACTCATAGACAAAGCCATAAGAAACCGTATTCAGAAGTTTCAAAGTTGCAGTTCTTACAATAGTGCATAAATGGATAATATATATATATATATATATATATATATATATATATATAAGGCAAGATGTTTGTGTGTGTGATTGTTTATCTGTCTGTATACAAATCCACAATTTTTATCCGATTCTCACCAAACTTCACACAAATATTCTTTAGGCTGAGTCTCAGCTCCAGGACCATGGATTAGTTTTAAAGCTTTCATTACACCCGAGCAACGCCGGGCTATACTGCTAGTATATATATATATATATATATATATATATATATATATACGATAAATTGTAAATAATTTCTCGAGTTTTATTAAACCTCAACAGAATGCAGAAAGCATTTCAAATCCTCGTAGAATTTCACATCTGTATATCGTTGTTTGAACCGGCTTCTAATGCTCCACTGTGAGCGGCGTGTTGATAGTAGTCGTGGCTCTGGGAGGCACAGTCCTATGGGTAAAAGGAATACGTGAATGAGCGGCGCTATATCGAGTTTAATTCGTTACCTCTTCGTCACCGTGGCCTATGGTACAGTTGGTATGACGTTCGCTTAATGACGTAACTGTCTGGTTTTCAATTCTTGGTATTGGATGCGCACTGCTGATGTGTCCCAAATATAGGACGAAACGGCCGTCCTGTGCTTTCTGTTGAGGTCTAATAAAACCAGATTCGATGAATTACTTATATATATAAATATATATCAACGTATATTAACTCACACTGAAACCCTATATATATATATATATATATATATATATATATCAGCATGCAGTGTGAGTATAGAAGTATCCAAAGGAGTATCCTGTACCTACAGTGGTAGGATAACTCTTACGCTTCAAGATACTTAACATCTCTCTCTCTCTCTCTCTCTCTCTCTCTCTCTCTCTCTCTCTCTCTCTCTCTCTCTCTCTTTAAGTTTCAAATCCACGGCTCTGCAACCTAAAAGTTAGACAAATGTATGTTCGAACTTTTGTTGACATTGGCCGCTACGCGTGTCATCTGATTTTATGTTGTGTGTATATATGATGTTGTATGAATATGTGTATGTGTTCGCCAAACTGATGTATTTTTCTTAATTTTTTCTTCTAAGGGAGCGACCGTTATTTTTATTCGTTTTTTTTAGGTTTTTGTGAATCTCATTCGTGTAAAATCCTTTGTTAATTAAAGAGGGAAGCTGACGATGGTTCGCCTGAAATAGGCCTTTACTACCGATTCACCATGGAATGACCTGTCTGTCTTAATTTTTCTTATATATATATATATATATATATATATATATATGTGTGTGTGTGTGTGTGTGTGTGTGTGTGTGTGTGTGTGTGTGTCACTCACACTTACCCCTATATATATATATATATATATATATATATATATGTGAGGAGTGAGTGTGAGTGACATACGTTGATATGAGACAGGGTACAGTTTAATTGCGCTGCCTAGAATTCGATTATCTCTGGGTAATATTTGCATTTTAACTTAAGTGTATCATATAAATAAATGAAAGTAAAGATATCGTTGAATAAAATCATGATCCACTCATTCATCGTTGAACTCGCTAGTTGTAACCGAAAGTTCCATGCTAACAGTTTCCTTTGAACTTGTGTGTCATTTAACACAGAAGTGTATTTACATTGAATAAATATTGTTTCGTGGAAAAATGAAGCTTGCAAAATATAAAACAAAATCAATATTGTTTGAAAATTTAAAGAAAGCAACGCCTGGTGACAGGCAAAGTTGTATTAAACAGCTGTTACTGGAAGTCAGGAAATATAAAAACAAGCATTTATTTACATTTAAATAAATGTTATCTTTGGAAAATGAATAATATAAAACCACAAGTAAAAGAATGTGGTGTGTTTTGATAAACATCGTAGAGAAGTTAAGAGAATACAAAACAATCAAAGCATTGGCGGAAATAAATACAAAAAATGAGTGGCAAATGATGACGCAATCAAGAAAGTGAGGATATATGAGAAGATATTGGAGAGTGTTAGCCGAGAGAAGGGGAAGAGCCGGCCGGGAAGGCGGAGAGAACAGCGAGAAGACCATCTAGCCAGTCAAATACCCTCATATTGGGATATCTCTCCAACCACTCCTCTTCTCCACACCAGGTCACCGAAGTAAAAGAATAAAAATAAAATTGAATATTTTTGTATATCTGTGTTCGTTGTTCATTGTTGATGTCATGCCGAAAGTATACATTGGTTTCCAGCTCCAGTATACAACAACAATTGCTTACAGCGTTTTGCACCATATTTGATAACGGTCATAATCCCTGCATCACCGTTGTTGCCTTGATTGTGGGGGGGGGAGATAACGATTTTTTAAAAATCTTGCAGAAAGAATAGTACCCTTCCTCTGAAGATCGATATACATCTGTATTAGGCATTTTCATCAGTATTGATACACTGACATAACATACAAACATCTTATCTGTAATAATGTGTAGTCTTTCACCATATTTGTTGCAAATCTATCTATTTATCGCATATCTATCTATCTATCTATATATATATATATATATATATATATATATATATATATATATATATATGTAAATTCAGATAAAACTTAGCGAGGAAATAACCACTTTCAGCATGTCATTTTCAGACATGCATTCTTCAACTCATTTTAAACAGAGAATGAGAAAAAATTATAAGCCCAGAGGTTAGCTTTAGTAAAGGAAGGGATCGGGTGGTATTGGTTTCATTAGGGTTAAGGTTGACGAAATTTTCGTAGTAATTTCCTCTTTGGTAGTGGGTAGCATATGGCTTGACCCTTTTAGTTAGTAGTGATAGATGGTGGGGAAGTAACTGCTTGGTCAAATTTAAAAAAACCTTATTGTGACTAATTGGAAGAATGGCATAATTAATGTAATTTATACTTATTTCTATGACGACACATACTTATGATCTCTTTTCGTTTATTTAGGAGTATATTTTGGTATTGAAATTTCAAAATTTTAATTTTAATTATTAAAATTTTAATTTTTAAAATTTTAAATGTTTTCTGTCCCCTATCCCGGATTATTTAGTAATCGTATCCTGGATTTTTACCGATATATATATATATATATATATATATATATATATATATATATAACGTAAAATACTTGGTATAGATAAAGATACAGCAGTTCAGAATATTCAAAATAATTCCCAAAGAAAAATTATCCCGAAAAAAAAAATATATATCCCGAAAAAAAAATAATTACACACAGACGCTCAGGCGCCTATGTCAAGAACAGATATTTTTTTTCATCATTTCACCCCGGGCAAGGCGTAAATGCCACTGATGTGCGCGGGGCTACATAACTGAAAGAAAATTAATTAGAGGAGGGAGAAGAGGATTACAAACCAATTAGGAAGAAGCAATAGAAAGATGAAAATGCAGGTGTGATGACAGTTGGAAGGGGGGGGAGAAAGGGAAGGATATACGGGGTGGGAAAGGGCTAGAATCAAGTGGTTAGTAGATGAGTATTGACATTGCATTTAAATTTCTGGAGGTTGTAGCCGTCAGGAAAGCAAGAATATGGGATCGAGTTCCATAGGCGGGAAGTGCGAGAGAAGAAGCTGCAGGAGTAGAATTGTCGTTTGCATTTGGCTAACTTAACTGTGAATGGGTGGGTCCCAGTTGCCATTCTGGTTGCACGAGTAAACACCTGTTGAGGAGGCACCAGTGACTTAAGTTCATCTGAGCAGAAGCCATGAAAGTACTTATAGAACAGACAAAGGGAGGCCACATCTTGTCGGTGGGGAAGGTGCTGTAGTCGAGCCTCCAAATCAGCACCTATCACGTTACTAACTCTCCTTTGGAGCCTGTCGAGAACACTGAGGTGAGCGGCAGGGGCGCCTGACCATAAATGGCAGCAGTACTCCATGCAGGATTGAATGGTAGACGTGTATATATGCAGGATGGATTCAGGCGGAAAGAACGTCCTGGGTCGACACAGCGGGAGTATATTGTCGTGTCATCTGCGTAGATGCCTACTTGGGACTTGATCTCATCTGGGAGGTCATTGATGAAAATAAGAAAGAGCATCGTGCCGAGGATAGAGCCCCTGGGGAGACCGGCATTCGTGCTGTAGGTTGAAGAGGCATGCCCATTCAAAACAACCTTCATTTTGCTGTTGTTTAAAAAATACTGGATTAGGTCAAGCAGGCGTCCGGTAATGCCGTAACCCCGTAGCTTGCAAAGGAGGCTAGGGTGCCAAACCCTGTCAAAAGCCTTGGAGATGTCCAGAGCAACTGCACGAGCCTCACCTGACTCATGGAGTGTCTGCAGCATGTACTCCGTAAAGGTTGTTAGCATATCGGCAGTGGGCTTGGCAAAGCGGAAGCCATATTACTTTTCAGAGAAGAGTTTGTGGGCAGTAAGATGTTGAACTATTTCAGCATTGATTATGGCCTCGAACACTTTCCCGAATATCGGTAGAAGACTGATAGGGCGATAGTTGGATGGGTCCGAGGGTTCACCACAATTCTTAAAAACAGGAACGACTGAAGAGAACTTCCAGCATGCAGGAAAACAGGAAGCAGAAAGGCAGTAGTTAAACAGTTTAGAGAGGACAGGGGAGAGTTCAGGGGCACACATCTTAAGGACTATCACCGGGATTCCGTCGTCACCAGTCGCCTTATGGGGGTCAAGTTTTGAAATTACTCGGGATACTACCTTCGGGGTGATATGTACATCGTGCAGTTTGGCCTCAGTTCTAACGGGGAAGTCGGGTGAGCTTATTCCAGATTAGTCAAACGTGGAGTTTGTAACCGTGCGATATAACGATATATTTTTTGTTTCGGGATAATTTTTATTTCGGAATTATTTTGAATATCATTAACTGTTATATCTTTTGGGTCTGACGAGCAACTTTTTGCTGTGAAATATGTATTAGCCATGAAATTGTAGAATATCTAATTTCTTTCTAATATATATATATATATATATATATATATATATACATATTTGTATGTCTCTGTATGTATGTGGACGCGTGTGTATGTATGTGTGTTAATTGGTTTTGCGTGCATCGAAAATATTTACCGTTTGTTTACTGTGGAAATAAAATATTTTTTTAAACGATGGAAATGATAAACATTAATGTTGAAAAAAAATCGATGTAAAAAAACAGGACCAACCAATTTTCAGGAATGTTGCCAGACAAACATATCAAGAAAAAATGAAATCTAGCAGAATCCGGGACAAAAAGAACGAAGTCGTATTAAAATAAAACTTAACAAAGCCACCTGTCCACTGTGTCTGTTCTATTTCTGTGGGAGATAAAGGTGCACAGGGGTCGTTTGATAGGATGGGTTTTCAGCCAAGAATCACTGGCGCACGATCGAGACACTTTTGATATATGCTCGCCAGAAATATAATGATGGCGAAAGGGAATTAATTTCGGGTGATTCAGTAGATATTATCGACTAAAAATCATAAATGAAAAATCTACTGAAAAGCAAGAATTTCTTAGTTTCCTAAGTTTCTCGTCCTTGAGAGTATCACGTTGCACTTTCTCTAGTTAACATTATCAGCTGACATGAACTAGAAAGACTACATTGAATCAGTTGCTAGGCTTGCTGTTAATGATCCATTGTGACGTGCTACACGAATTTTTCTTTTTATCCTGAATCTGTCTTACTTATTGGTAAGTAAATCATTCGTTCTTGCGTTGAATATTTCTGCCACATATCCGAAGGTAAATCGGCATTGGAAATTGGAAATGAAAAGTTGTTGTCAATGAAGACATATTTTGCGACAATGTAATTCATAGAAAAAGTCTAGAAAATTGCGTGATAGGCAAAGGTAAATAGTCTAGACACGATCGCCGACTTACTAGAACTCGTCATTATGACATTGTGAATGCGCCATTATGGACAGCGCTGTTTTCAAACTCTACAACTGTTTGGGAAAGAGGACTCAAAACGCAATTACTTCCCCCGTCAAATGTTCAGAGTCTATATCAAACAGCAGACATCATCAGAGACAAGTCATAAAATAAATCATATTATTAAAAGAAATGTCTTATTCAGATATATAGTTAGACGGTCTCGCTAGCAAGTGACATACGTGTTTAAAAAAATTTTAAATACATAGTGCGACACACAGATCCGAAGGCGAATTCGCATGGCGAAGAACGCGTTCCAGAAGCTGAGTAAAGCATTAAGAAACAGGGAAATTTCACTAGAAACAAAGATGAGAGTACTGGATTGCTATGTGATGTCAGTTCTTCAATATGTCAGTGAATGCTGGACAATATCATCAAAGATGAAGGAAAAACTCGAAGCAACTGTATTGTGGTTCTACAGAAGCATACTGGATATAAAGTGGGGGATCAGTTCCATATTACAATGAATATATGAACTGACCCCCTCACTTTGTGGCCACAGCAGTTTCTATAGATTTATATTTCTGAGATCGGAAAGCACAAGGATGCATTCCAGAAGCTGAGTAAAGTATTAAGAAACAGGAAAATTTCGCTAGAAACAAAGAGAGTACTGGATTGCTATGTGATATCGGTTCTTTAATATGGCAGTGAATGCTGGACAATATCATCGAAGATGAAGAAAAACTTGAAGCAACTGAAATGTGGTTCTACAGAAGGATGCTGCAGATATGGATCGAGCATGTGAGCAATGATGAGGTTTTTGGAAAGGATGGAAACGAAAAGGAAATTAATACTGAGCATCAGGAAGAGACAGCTAAAGTTCCTGAGACATTGAATGATAAATGATAGTTTGGAGATCCTGATTCTAACAGGCCAGATAGAGGGAAGGAGAGACAGAGGAAAGCACGCGGATAACATATTTGAAGGACCTGATGAGGTGGATGACGGAACGAGAGTTGAGTGGTGTAACAGGAGAAAGTGTGCTGAGAGCCACCAGGGATAGGGAGACATGGAAAGCCATGATCGCCTACGTCGTGAAGGGACAGAGTATATCGAAGAAGAATATATATGCAAACTGTTTATAAGAAATTATAATGTGGGTATAAAATGGGGAATTAATTCTATATTATAATCAATATATAAACTGATCCCTCATTTTGTGGCTATATTTTTTCTATACATTTATATTCTAGATTTATGGGCTTGAGCTAGTGGATGGCCGAGCAGGGTTGGTTGGTGTAACAAGAGAAAGCGTGCTAAGAGCCACCGTGGATAGGGAGACGTGGAAGGCCATGATCGCCTACGTCCTGAAAAGACAGGACACATAGAAGAAGATTGAGCCGGTGCTTCGTCTATTTATCTAGAGATCTTTAAAAGAATTCAAATAAAAATGAGCAATATTATAGTGTCTCGGTTTCTGTCACATTCTCCCCGTCGTAATCTAGATTCTTTATACCATTTCTATAAATACTTCTATGTTGATTATTCGGGCGAACTTTTAAAATACCTAGGAAGTGTCCTAACTGAAGATGGAAAGTGCGACACGGACATCCGAAGGCGAATTGGCATGTCAAAGGACCCGTTCCAGAAGATGAGCAAAATACTAACACACAGGAAAATCTCACTGGAAACAAAGAAAAGAGTGCTGGACTGCTAGCTGATGTCAGTTCTTCAATACGGCAGCGAATGCTGGACAATATAATCGAAAGAGGACAAAACTGGAAGCAGCAGAAATGCGGTTCTACAGAAGGATGCTGCGGATATCGTGTACTGAACACGCAACCAACGATGAGGTGTTGGAAAGAATGGCAACAAAAAGGAAATTAATACTGAGCATCAATAGAGACAACTGAAGTTCCTGGGACACGCAATGAGGAAGGAGAGCCTGGAGAATCTGATACTGACTGGCCAGATAGAAGAAAAGAGAGACAGAGGAAGGCAGCGGATAACATATATGCAGGGCCTGATCAGGTGGTTGACGGAACGGGGGTTGACAGGAGTAACGGGAACAAACATACTTGGAGCCACAAGGGATAAGGAGACGTGGAGAACCATGATCGCCTACGTCCTGAAAGGGCACGGCACATAGAAGAAGAAGAAGAAGTTACCGACTTTAAGAATTTAAGCTCAGTACTAGATTGGCCAGGATATGCGTTGTGGTCCAGTGGATATCGACAAGGAACGACAAGTCGGGGAGCCGAGTTCGAATTCCAGTTGAATTCCTTGCATTTCACTTAATCGCAAATAACCTTGGGAAAGGTATTAACCCGCCCCATCCCTTCAGTTATGGGTTAAATATTAGAACAGATTGGGTTCTATAGCCTTGGCTGGCAACCAGTCTACCTCAGAAAGTAATGGTAGCCTACTGCGGGATAATCTTCTGCCCAGTGAGTCATGTCTCTTTCAAGACATGATCGCCCAAAGCGTGTATCACGTATGTCACTTAACTGACTGGCTGACTGAATATAATTGTTGAAATCATGATTAAGGCTTATACTGGTCATAAAGTTGGGGGATTAATTTTCGATTGTTTTGATGTAATAAACTGATCCCCCACTAATTACTACGTAATAATATAATACATCTCTCCCCCCTCTAGCTATGAATCAAATACTAGGACAGATTGGGTTTGATAGTCTTGGGTGGCAACCAGTTTACCGAAGAAAGCAATGGCAGAATACTGAAGGATACTCTTTTAACCAGTCAGTCATGTCTCTTTCCAGATATGATCGTCTGAAGCTTGTATCACATATGACACTTTACTGACTGACTAGATTGATGTTTTCATAAATTCACTGATTAATAGCCTTGAACTTTCCATATGTTTTATGCTAAGAGTTTCTTTCTTCGCTTTTTTCCCTTGTGGAACTCTCTTCCGGCTTCATTTTCTTTTTTCTTTCTTTTTTTAATCGTGTCACCCCAAGCAAGGCATTCCACTGCCACTATAGCGCAGGGGGTTAGATAGAGGAATTTGGTATAGGAAATGTCAGCAGGAGGCTGATAGATGACTTAGGATGTACATAGGGATAGAGTTGGAGAGAGTGGGTGTGAGTTAGTATGTTAGGAGGTGTCTATTGACCTTACACTTAAACTCCTGGAGGTTGTAGCCGTCGGGGAAGCAAGCATGCGGTAGGGAATTCCACAGGCGGGAAGTGCGAGGAAAGAAGCTGTTGGAGTAAAAATTGCGGTTACATTTCATCGGTTTCACTGAAAAGGGGCGTGACCTATTTGCCAAACTAGTATCTCGTGCAAATTCACACCTAGGGGGCACCAGTGATTTAAGTTCGTCCGAGCAGAAGCTGTGAAAGCACTTTTAGAAGAGGCACAGGGAAGCCACGTAACGCCAGTAAGAGAGTGACTGCAGGCGGTCAGCTAAATCGGTATCGATCACATTGCAGATTCTCCGCTGTATTTTGTCAAGAAGCCCGAGGAGAATAGCAGGGGCACCCGACCAGATGTGGCAGCAGTATTCAATACACGGGCGAATGGTGGATTTATATAATTGCAGGATAGATTCAAGCGGAAAGAATTTCCAGGCCCTGCACAGAGAGCCTACTTTCATAGCCGGGGGATTTAGCTATGGATTCGACGGAGTCATTCCACTTGAGGTCCGCTGAGAGTGTCAGTCAAAGCAGGCGTAGTGATTTACTCTCTGGGAGGCAAGCCTGTTCCATGCTAATGGAAGTGAGGTGCGGTTGTCTGTTATGGTTAATTGACAGCAACTTCGTTTTGGAATGATTTTCAAACAACTTTGATCTTAAAAATTTAAATGCAATGTCAGTCGTTATGTATTGTCGCCTTGATTTGTCTTATTTTGTTCTCAATCCTTAATAATGTTTCACTTTTTCTCATTTTTGTACACTGAGTTGCCCCCTGTATATCATAAGCTTTACTCCCTTCCATAGGGTTATATTAAAATAATTAATTCATTTTAAAACATGTCTGCCTTTCAAATAAACAATGGCAACAAGACAGTTGGCCTGTTGTTTAAACATTCGTAAATGAAAAGAAAGAAAATATTTTCTCTTCAATTCGCATTAATGCCTTAGGGAAGAAGCTTTGTGAATTTTTTATTTATGAAAGTTATACGAGAGAAATGAGAACGAAGTGATGCTATGTACATGGCATAGAGGGTCTTATCTTTGAAACGGTATTTTTAGCCGTTTTATAATAACTGATCATCCGAAAGTTTTTTGATCGCAAAACAGGATCTTACAAAACAGGTGAATTAGCCACGTGACAAAACTCATCATCCTGATTCTGATGAACAGAGCGAACAGCGGAATAGGAGCAGAGATAGAAGATGTTCATTAAAGATACCGGAACGAGGAATGTTATATACGCAGAATGCTAAATGTATGAGCAATTCAAATGGAGAAAGACCTTCATCTGCGCTTCATAGATTACACAGAGGAATTTCACAAAGTATGCCAAAGATTAGATGCTTGATCATTTCGTCATTTTTGGGAAAGTCAGTCAGATCAGTGCCATGACTGACTGAGCAGAAGATTATCCCGCAGTAGGTTGCCATTGCTTTCTGCGGTAGACTGGTTGCTGACCAAGGCTATAGAACCCAATCTGTCCTGTTATTTGACTCCTAGTTAGAGGGGGAAGAGATGTATTATATTATTAAGTAGTAATTAGTGGGGGATCAGTTTATTATTTCACAACAATATAAAACTGATCCCCCACTTTATGCCCAGTAGAAGCCATAATTACGTTTCAGCTATTATATTCAATAAGTCAGTTAAGTGCCATACGAGATACATGACTGACTGGGCAGAAAATTATCCCGAAGTAGGTTACCATTGCTTTCTGCGGTAGACTGGTTGCCGACCAAGGCTATAGAACCCAATATGTCCTGTTATTTAATCCATAACTGGAAGGAATAGGCGGATTAATACCTTTCCCAAGGATATTTGCGCGTAAGTGAATGCAATGAATTCAGCTGGAATTCGAACTCGACTTCACGATTTCTCGTTCCGAGCCGATATCCAATGCACCACAACGCACATCCTTTTCGGGAAAGACATTGAGATAATCAAAAACTTATATTGGCAGCCAACCGCTTGCATACGGACAGGAAATTAATTCAGTAAAGATACAGGAATAGAACGAGGCGTAAGACAAGATTGTGTTTTCTCACCGGATCTATTCAGCCCGTACAGCGAAATTATTCTGAGAGAGATAAAATCCCTGCCAGGATTCGTCATTAGGGCCCGCAATTTTAACAATATGAGATACGCGGATGATACAATGCTGATTGTGGACGCAAAAAGGAAAGCACGGTTCCTCCTACAGAAAGTAGCAAGAGAAAGTGAAAGAAAGCAAGAAGAAAGGGCTAAGCATAAACTTCAAGAAAACTTCAAGAAATCATCAAAAATAAGAACCCAAATGCCAACTACAAGTTGGAGAATATAAAATCTATATATATATATAAAAGCAATCTGTGAGTCTGTGTGCGACAACATAGTCTTATATATTTTCTTTTGAATTTTTTTATATTTTCTGATTAGACTTTATATGATACCAACACTTGGGATTACAAAGAATTTCTTGTTAAACTGTAATATAGTCTCTGATGATGAACGATGACGAACAATTTTTATACAAACATCATTCGGAAATAAAAAGTCCAATAAGAAAATATAATATGCTGTCTCTATCGTTTAACACAACTTGTTCAGAAATAAAGATGCTGCCAAAATATTCGTACTTTAAATATATATATATATATATATTAGTCATCCACATGTATCGCAGCTCATCAGTGTGATTACAGAATCAATGCGCACCTACATTTTTAAGCTACGGCATTCAAACTTTCTGGGAACACATATTTACAGGGAAGCCAGTTCGACACATACTTTTTTGAGTTTAATTTCAGAAATTGTTGCCTTTCGCACTTTTTCGCCAATGGAGCCGATTGTTTACATTTGCTCTGTAAAACATCTAAGATCTAAGATTTTTGCTAGATTACGTCACAGAAATCAAATCACACGTGTCAAACGCGACTAAAAATATGAGGCTTTATATTTACTTTTTATTCCGACGTTTTAAAAATTCATTTGGTCAACAAAAAAATGTGAAAAATTTTCCCCGTAATTTTGAAACAAATAAAAACATTAAAAAAAAGTGTTTTCTCAAACAAAAACAAAATATATAAAAAAAAGTACCAATGGTTTCACGGCCTCGACCTACTCTCGAACTCGGAACGGGAGGAACTGTGATGACAATGGTTAAAAAATTATTAATAATAATTAATAGATTAATTAATAATAATTAATAGATTAAAGATTAAAAAATCTGTCCTCATCTCCGTTGTTAATATTCATATTAACAACGGAGATGAGGACAGATTTTTTTAAAATAAAAGAAAATTTTGTTATATTAACAACATAGACGAGAAGAAAGGTTCTAATAATAACAGCTAATATGAAGACAAAGTCCTAATCTAACAACAAAGGTGAAGCTAAAGCTTTTAATAATTACAACAAAGATAAGGACAAATTTTCTAATGATATCAATGTAGATGTTGCTATTTGTATGAAAGCAAGTAATGTACATAATACTAATAATCTTTAATCTGAAAGATTTACACAAATTTATCGTGATATTTTTAAACGAGGATTTAAATGCAATGTCAATACTCATCTCTTAACCACTTGACTCTAGTTCTTCCTACACCACCCTGTATATCATTTTCTTTCTCTCCAATTTTGCAACTGTCATCACACATGTATTCCCATCCTTCTCTTGCTCCTTTCTAACTGGTTCGTCTTTCTCTTTACTCTCCTCCTATCTAATCTTTTTACTCTTATGTAGCCCACTGCACATCAGTGGTATTACTGCCTTGCTCGGGGTGATACGATTAAAAAATAAAGGATATATTATGTTAAAAATTAATAACGGCCTACGTCCTGAAGGTGACAGGGCACACAGAAGAAGAATGTTCTATGTGCAATTATAGATGGTAGGATATTAATGGTGTCTAATCCTGACGAAAAAAGGAATCTATTTGAGGGATAAAAATAACAGTATATAGCAGCAAAGATGAGGACATTTTTTTTTAATAATCACGGCGGAGAAGATTACAAAGTTTTGAAAAATAAAGGCGGTTTCATTTGATAATTTAATTATTTTTTTATTTAATTTTTCCGGTATTTTTACATATTTCTTTTTGCTGGAAATAAGGAATCTAAAAAAGTTCCATATTTGTTTTTCTACGAGTTTTCAGCCACTTCGTTAGCTATTTCAAGGAATTTATTTTCTTCATGTTGTTATTTTATCATCATGTTTTGATTGTTCATCAATATTTTTGGGTAATAAAAAATAGTATATACATTTGCCCCTAATGTTTAGTTCATGGAATCGAATAAAGAATTGTACGTTAAAACACGACTTGCTTCAACTTGCAATTCTAAAATTGAGAGCCAGCTCAATTGTGTTTTATTTTATTTTATTATTCTTTAATCTATATATATATATATATATATATATATATAGTACGCTCTCATTACGATTGAGCTCTCTTGAGAAAAAATTCTAAAACCAGTTTTCACATCTGCTATATAAGCGTGATTTTCAGAAATGAAGTGAGTTCTTTCGGTGACTGCCGTGTGTATACACTGCTTATATATAACACGTTAAAATTTCACATCCCTGATTCCACACGCCTATGGTTCAGGGAGTAGCGACTCTGACTCATACCAAATCAGGCGAGTTTCGATCCCGGCCAGAAGCAAGTGGATGTGTCTAGCCGCACTGATGAGCTGCGATACATGTGGATGACTAATATACATATATTTAAAGTAGGAATATTTTGGCAGCATCTTTATTTCTAAACAAGTTGTGTTAAACGATAGAGACAACATATTATATTTTCTTATATATATAAGAAAATATATGATATTTTCTTATAAGACATTTTATTTCCGAATGATGTTTGTATAAAAATTGTTCGTCATCGTTCATCATCAGAGACTATATTACAGTTTAACAAGAAATTCTTTGTAATCCCTAGTGTTGGTATCATATAAAGTCTAATCAGAAAATATGAAAAAATTCAAAAGAAAATATATAAGACTATGTTGTCTATCGTTTAACACAACTTGTTTAAAATATATGTACATATATAGTTTTTGAGATTTCACTCGCCCGATTAAAAATTTATTCGGGCGATTAAAGATTATTGCTTTACTCGCCTTCGGTCGATTAAAAATCTCGCAAATATAGAAAAAAGAAAGGTGATTTCTTTTACAACCCAAAAGTGTGCAACTGAAGATTCACAAGTTTCTTAAAATGACATAGAATGCACTCTTTGGTTTTATGCATAGCGCCTGAATTACGTCGAAATGTGTGGTTAAGCAAAAGACAGTGACATCCCGCAGTCATCAAAGCAAGATCTGACAAATAGAATTTAGATTGACAAGCTCCCATCTCGCTTTTATCGTCACGGTTAGTGTAAACATTTGTTTAATTAACGCTTCCAGAGTGGAGGCAAAATGTCTCTGTCGCCCAGATTAAAGACGCTCACAGATTTTCAGAAACTCATTTGGAAAAATATTATCCTTGACTTAACAACTATATTTCCTCCCCGCTTACGAAAATGTAAAAACGAACATTTGAAAGAAAGAAAAGAAAATATGCATACTTCTTTCAACCACGCATCTAAAAACAAATTATACAAGTTTTTGAAGAAAATCGTTGAGAAAATCGGATTTGTTTTTTTTTATCATCTATTAGATGAAGGCTTTAGTCACATAGAAGAAAGAAACTACGAATTTAGGTACCTCCATTCAATAGACAAAAAAAAAACAACAAAAAAAAACAGCATATCATGAAGTTAAAAATGCTCAAACTTAATAAAAACAAAGTTTTATCATCAAAATGTTTATGATATTATTAAGAGGAATGATCAAATTTTGTTGTTATTTTGAATTTTTTAAAAATTCCTTTCTAACACGTTCGTTATAACATCACTACAAAGTTGTTGCATCGTTTCAACATTTCTTGTGTATTTTCAAGTGATGGTTTTGATTACGTGATGAAGAGATTTAAAAAGTTCAAAACTAACAAATACAGAAAATATTGTTGCATAGTCCGTGATGACCTATCAAAATACAACTAAATGTTTTTTTTGAAAAACGTAGCAACATACCCGAAAAGCAATTTTGTTGCACTATTTGCTCTTTACTGTATTGAGCACGCTTTTAAGAACAGTAATATTATTATTTGGTATCGGAATTTTATTCCATTGATATAACCCTATATTTACACACACACACACAGACATATATATATATATATATATATATATATATATATATATATATATATATATGTAGGTATATATGTCAGTCCATAAATGGTGAGGATAATTCACCAAGATTACCTTAATATAAAATATTAATTGGTAAATCCATATAGAGAGCTCTATGGGTGTTAACCAGAGCGATATGAAGTTTATAAAGGAAAACTCAACGCGTCATATTTGTTATAAACTATAGTTCATTTCAATGAGCTTAACTAGCTCATATCATCAGACCCTTTTACAATATTTCCTCCATCTGGCAGAAAATGTGTACCAGATGGAGGAAATATTGTAAAATTTCTGATGATATGAGTTAATTAAACTCATTGAAATGAACTATAGTTTAAAACAAATATGACGCGTTGAGATTTCCTTTATAAACTATATATATATATATATATATATATATATATATATATATATATATATGGGGGGGGGGGGCGCCCGCATCAGTAAGATAGAGAGAAGGAGGAGTAAATAATTAAGTTATTGGAGAGAAACGGAATTCTATAAAAATGACGAATGAAAAGATTATGACATATTTAATCTGTAAAGATTTGCAATTATTTTTTCGATCATAAAAGGTGTGTGTGTGAGTGTAAGGGAGAGAGAGAGAGAGAGAGAGAGAGAGAGAGAGAGAGAGAGAGTCTGTGTTCTTGTAGCAGTTACATGTAGAGATATAGATGAATAGAAAGAGTTTTTTCAAGGTTAACTGACACAGACTCATCCCAAGCAGAAATATTATTGTACTCGATGATAGTGTGGAAGTGCTGTTATTTCTTCAGGGGAAACTCATTACATTTCAACAAGAAAAATACGATTCAAATTCATTTTGATAGGAAAATTAATGGAATCAAGTGTAAGGATTATTGCATAAAAGCAAATGCGTTTTATTATATTGTAATTCATATTTATCAACATGTACGTTATATATATATATATATATATATATATATATATATATATATATATATGTTCATTTATATGTGGGTGTGTGTGCTTATAATCGTATAGAGAAACATTCTTACTTAGGTTTATGCATCTATTTGAAAGCCTACATATATATATATATATATATATATATATATATATATATATACGTGTGTGTGTCTGTGTGAGTGTGTGTGTGTGTGTGTACACATACTTTAATAGATGCATGTATATACCCCTTTATGCCTAAGAGTGTTTGCGTGCAAAATCTGATAATATGCAATTGATTCACTGTATTATTTTGCATTAGGTGGATTTAAAAAACAGATTATACTGTTAATATTTTTCGAATTTTGTTTTTGACGAATATGCAATAATGGAAAATGACATTACGGAATAACTTGCAACATATCACGATACTAAAATATATCCTCTCCACTACTCTCTCTTTCGCTAGATAGATAGATAGATAGATAGATAGATAGAAATAGGTTGTGTTAGATAGATAGATAGATAGATAGATAGATAGATAGATAGATAGATAGAATAGATAGATAGAATAGATAGATAGATAGATAGATAGATAGATAGATAGATAGATAGAATAGTTGTGTAGAATAGATAGATAGATAGATAGATAGATAGATAGATAGAAGTAGTTGTAGTTAGATAGATAGATAGATAGATAGATAGATAGATAGATAGATAGATAGATAGATATGAACAGACTGAGATAGATAGATAGATAGATAGATAGATAGATAGATAGATAGATAGATAGATAGAATAGTTTGTGTTAGATAGATAGATAGATAGATAGATAGATAGATAGATAGATAGATAGATATGAACAGAGTGAGATAGATAGATAGATAGATAGATAGATAGATAGATAGATAGATAGAAGTAGTTAGTGTTGTAGATAGATAGATAGATAGATAGATAGATAGATATGAACAGACTGAGATAGATAGATAGATAGATAGATATCTAGATATATAGATAGATAGATAGATAGATAGATAGATAGATAGAAGTAGGTTGTGTTAGATAGATAGATAGATAGATAGATAGATAGATAGATAGATAGATAGATAGATAGATAGATAGAAGTAGGTTGTTGTAGATAGATAGATAGATAGATAGATAGATAGATAGATAGATAGATAGATAGATAGATAGAAGTAGGTTGTTTTAGATAGATAGATAGATAGATTTATCTATATATTAATGTTATTTGGGCAACAATCATTCTTTTGAACATGTTTCGTTAAAAACGATAGTCGAGAAAGTTATTATATTTTAGTTAGTTATTTCATTAATATCTTTCCTTTTCGCTGGAGATATGAAATGTAAAAATATTCTATTTTTTTTTTTATTTTTCAAACTTTTTCAGCCATTTCATTTGTCATTTTCAATGATTTTATTTTTTCGTTGTTGTCATTTTATCCGGATGTTTTGACGATAGAGTAATTTTTGTTTTTTTTTAAACGGATGATTTTTAAAAGCTATCACGTGATACCCGCGACTGGACATCCTGTGACAGTTTTTGTATTGTCTTAAGAAACTTTAAAATTCTAAATCCAAAGTTAATAATAATAAAAAGATTATGATAAGAGAAAATTGACTTATATATATTGCCTGTCTTATATATATATATATATATATATATATATATATATATATATATATATTGAATTATTTGTACTTCTTCTACTCCTCTCTTTCTTTCTTTCTTTCTTTTTCTCCAAAATCACTCTTTCTCTTTCTCTCTCTCTCTCTCTCTCTCTCTATATATATATATATATTAACACATATGACACATAATATTTTACGAGCTATATATATGCAGCAGTTTTGCTTACCAGATTGTGAGAGCGGAATCTATTCTAGCAGATAACTCTAGTAGCCGGACTAACAATCACGTTAATAATCTCTCATTGGCATATGTTTGTACTACTGTCTTTGTTAAATATATTTGTTCAACTCTATTTCTCTTTGTTTCTTTTTTCTGACCCAAACAAGGCCATAACAACTTAGCAACAAGGATTCTTATGGCCCTTGAGGACCAAAAACTATTCCGTGAAAATTCTGTATATTGGTTCAACATTGTACGCACAGAATTCTATTTATCCTCACAATTTGTTTTATTCAACAGTACTTAACAAACCAAAAAAGAAAACTGAAAAATAATTTAATTCTTGTTCCACTCAACAGTATTTGTTAATAAAAAGAAAGACATCGAACGAAAAAAAAATGTGACTACCTTACAATGAACTTGAACGCGAGCCGCTAAAATACGAGAATTCCTGTTTTTCGAGAGAAAAAAGTACTCGTGATACTCTGAGGAAGTAAAAATTAAAGTTATTCACTTTCAACTAATTGTTATTTCCTTACGGAGTGAATAAAGAAACTAAACTTTGTTTTTTTTTATTCAAAGAAAATTTTTCCTTTGAATTTAATATGTATTTGGGTAATGTTTTAAAAATAAGACATGAATAAATATGGACGAATTTAAATACTTCATGTTCAAATTTTTTAAGTTCCAACAGTAAAACCAACGAGAACTTAAATGGCAAGAGAAGCAAAACCAACGGGAACTTTAATGGCATGAAATTAACTTGAGCAGCAAAAAATAATAGAGCAAATCCAGCTTGATGTACAGAAAAACTACCTGAAATTCAAAAGCAAACTTAAAAAGAAAAACTTGAAATGCTAAAGCAAGCCGAAAAAGAATGGATTTAATTTCAAATGCAAACTGAAATCAGACAATAGAAAACAGAAGAAAATCTACTTCAAACTCAACAACATCAAAGAAACTCGCTTGAACTAAAAAACAACGAACAAATTAGTGAAAACGAAAATGCGCTTTCACAAAACACAATCTGGAATACAATAGACACTTTTACAAGTTATTCGAACATATATATAACTTTCACCTCCTATTTTAGAAGATTCGAGGACTTATACGCCACCGATTGAATAAATTAATCAGACTCTCAGAAAGCTTGTCTTCTTCTCCAAAAACTGGTCACCACAGAGCACACCAAATTTGTGAATAATATTTTACCCCTTAAAAAAACGGATTGACATTAATTCAAGCTGTTAAATTTCTTACAGAACATTCTAGTTCTAAAACTTCAATCTTTCATAAGAGATGGCAGTGCATGAATTTAACCAGAAATAAAAGTGAAGATTACACTACGTTCGCGTTGGTCGTGAACAAGCATTGCGACGAAGTTAAATTGTCAGAATTGAGTGCTAATAATTTCAAGGGTCTGATATTTGTTCAGGCATTCGTTTCAGTTAAAGACGCTGCAATTAGACGTATATTTCTTAATACATTGAAAAATTAGCCAAACTTTACTTTCCAGCAAATTGCGGACGACTGTCAGAGATATGTAAGAGTATGCCAGGAGTAAAAAATATGTGATTTCTGATGTGATGGTTCTTAAATGAATGGTTTAAAAACCTTCATTTAAGAACCATCACATCACTTGAAAAGACACAAAAGTGTTGAAACAAAATGGCTACTTTTGTAGTGATATTGTAACATATCCATGTTATAATTTATGAATAAATAATATATATATATATATATATATATATATATATATATATATATGTATATATATATAAATTTCTATATCCGATTGCATTTATATATTTCATATTTCTATCTCTCTTCCTATATATATATATATATATATATATAGAGAGAGAGAGAGAGAGAGAGAGAATTTGAGATAAATAAACTGCTTCTAAATTACGCAAAAATGAACATAACAATGACATCTCCTTTTAAGATATATATTTACCAAAAGTATACAAAATTATCTTAAAATACTAAAAGTAAAATTCATTAAACCAAATTGTTATTGGCTTCAAAGATGTCATCCAAACGACTTCGGAATCTCCTGCAACTCTTCTGGACGTGTTCTTGTTTAAGTTGATGATTGTTGCCATGACCCTTGCCTTCAGTTCATCTTTGGTGTTACAAGGAGTTGAGTTAGCCTTTCGCTTAACTGCGTCCTACACATAGTAATAAATGAGGTTTGCTATGCAGAGGTTTAATGTGGTCAGATGTAAGTGCTGATGAGGTCGCAGAAATTGTCTGACATCCATTAGAAATTTGGCTCATACCTTGAGGTGAAACAAGTATTTAGATAGTAAAAAGTGGATTTAGAATCATATAGTAAAAGAAGAACATTGTCTAAATCTTACGAAATATTCGTAAAAAAATTATAAATGCAAATAAACAGTAAGAATTAATTATTTGACACGGATATATATATATTATATACAAATTATTAAAACTGGTATTGAAAAAGTATTTGGATATTTCCGAAATTACGATTATTTCATCGTAAAAAATATAAAAATTTAGCAATATTCTTAAGAAAATAATATGTTGGCAGTCAATGATACATTAGAAATTGATGTGCGTTTAAACAAACAAACCAGTCCAATGTACCAGTGGGTAAAAGTGTTGGTTAGATCCAGTGACGTGACCAAAAGAGTTAAGTTCAATACGCGTCTACAGCAGAGGTGAACAAAATCTTAAAGAATTGAGTTAAACGGGAGATAACTATGACACCTGGAAGTGGCATAACTCATGGAACAAGAACAATCTATCCCGGTGATCAAAATAAATGGTTCAGCTCAAAATTCTAATCACATAAAGAAAGTTGGAGCTTACAACGGCTCAAACTTCGTGAATAAGGCAATAAAGATGTTTTAGCATATTTCATGTTCGAATGTGTTAGAATTTTATGGAATAGTCTAGAACGTCCATTACTTAAAAGTGTTAGCTATCTTGATGGTCAGTTCATCCCAAGACGTTGCACTAACAGTACTGAAGGATACCAAGGAGAGCTGTCGAAAGATCTTAAAGATTGAATTATTTCTGCACATAGAGAAAAATGCTATCCTAAGATTTCTAAAGAGCTATGTATGCCTGTGAGCGCAGTTGTCTACATAATTAAGAGATGAAAAGCCTTCGGTACTCATGAAAATATTCCAAGAACAGGTGCACCTCGCAAAATATCATAAGAATATTCACAGAAAATAGTACGGCAAATAAAAAAATGACCCTTTTGTGACTAGGAGAGAACTTCAAAAATATCTCAGCAATGCAGGAATTCACGTATGCAAGAGGAACATAAGTTCTGAACTTCGCCGACAATAATTAAAATCTCGCTCTCATCGCAAAACCCCACTGCTAAAAAAACGTCATTTAAAATCCAGACTTGAATTTGACAAAACTAATTTACAAAAGCATGATGACTATTATAAGCAAATTTTATGGTAGATGAAAGCAAGATTGAACTTTATGGTCACAACCATGCTACCCCTGTTTTGAGAAAGGATGAAACAGCCTTCAATCAAAAGAACACCATCCCCACTGTGAAGCACGGAAGCGGTAGCATTGTGGTTCGGGAATGCTTTGCATATAATGGTACGGGACAACTGAAAATTATTAAGGGCACAATTAATGCAGCCAAATATATTTAGATTTTAGAAGATTGCTTGCAGTCATCAGTTGAGAAATTAGAACTTGAACCAGATTGGGTTTTTCAACAGGACAATGATGGGAAACATACGGCCAAAGCAACACGTGCATGGCTTCAAAACAATAACATCAACGTGTTGACATGGCGCAGCCAATCGCCGGACATGAATCCAATAGAGAATCGTCGGAGAACACCGAAGAATCAGATTCGTGAAAGGTGACCAAAGAAACTCAGTAAGTGAAAGAAGAGTGGGCTAGAATTCCCAGCAAATCATGCCAGGCGTTTGTAGAGAGCAAAAGGAAAAGACTGAGAGCTGTGATTGCAAATGAAGGAGGACCAACTAAATATTAAACACATTTAAAGCATAATTTATATTCTGTCCAAATACTTTTTTCACTACCTGTATTAATAATTTGCATATAATATATATATATATACGTGTCAATTTATTTTTGCTGTTTATTTGTATTTATAACTGTTTTACGAATATATTGTGAGCTTTAGACAATGCTTTTCTTTCAATATCTAATTCTAAATCCATTTCGTTACTGTCCAAATACTTGCTTCACCTCACGGTATCTAGTCTGATGCTTCTTCTATATCTCCAGATTTAACTGATGAAATCTAAAGAATATTCTATAAATACTTTCACGGCTTCTGCTCCGATGAACTTAGATCACTGGTGCCCACTAAATACGAATTTGCACGAGATACTAGATTAGCAACTAGATCCCACCCTTTTACCGATAAAATGCAGCCGTAACTTCTACTCCAACAGTTTCTTTCCTCGCACTTCCCGACTGTGGAATTCTCTTCCAAACGATTGCTTCCCCGACGGCTACAATCTCCAGGAGTTTAAATGTAAGGTCAATACACACCTCCTAACACACTAACCTGCTCCCATTCTATCAAGCACTCTTCCCATCTGCCCGACCCTCATCCTCGCTATCCTTACTCATCTGTCACCTTTCTCCTGACATTCCCTATGTCTATCCACTCCTTCTCTTTACCTTCCCCTATGTAGCCCCATGCGCAATAGTGGCAGTGGAATGCCTTGCTTGGGGTGAGATGATTAAAAAAAAAATCTGTAAAGTCATTTTTATAATTCAGCTTCGTCGTGTTTTTATCTATAAATATATTAATACTATTCTGAAGTGCTTTGCACTCATATATCCAGGTTTTATGATTTTTAAGCGATTAGCACCTTGATCAAATCACTGTACATTTGAAATTGTCAGATGTAAACGTAAGTTCTATGCAAATAGTTTCTTCTCTCGCACATATCTATTGTGGAACTCTTCTCCGCCGCTTGCTTTTCAGTCAACTTTTATCTTCAAAAATCTTATTGCAATGCCACTTGTTATCGTCAGTCATCACAGTTTCTTTAATTTTATTGTTTTCTCTTCTTAATAAAGGATGTGGGTTGTGGTGCAGTGGATATCGACTCGGAAACACAAATCAGGGAGCCGAGTTCGAATTCCAGCTGAATTCCTTGCATTCACTTACGCACAAATATCCTTGGGAAAGGTATTAATCCGTCTCTTCCGTCGAGTTATGGGTTAAATAATAAGACAAATTGAGTTCTATAGCCTTGACTGGCACCCAGTCTACCGCAGGGAGCAATGGCAACCTATTGCGGGATAATCTTCTGCCTACTCAGTCATGTATCTTTCGAGACATGATCGCCTAAAGCGTGTATGACGTATGGCACTTAACTGACTGACTGAATATAATAGTTGGAAACATGATTAAGGCTTCTACTCTACATAAATTGGGGGATCAGTTTATGACAATAGAAAACTGATCTCCCACTAATTACTATTTAATAATATAATACATCTTTTCCGCCTCTAGCTATGAATCTTACTTACGCACAAATACCCTTGGGAAAGGTATTAATCCGTCTCTTCCGTCGAGTTATGGGTTAAATAATAGGGCAAATTGAGTTCTATAGCTTTGACTGGCAACCAGTCTACCGCAGAAAGCAATGGCAACCAACTGCGGGATAATCTTCTGCCCAGTCAGTCATGTCTCTTTCGAGACATGATCGCCCAAAGCGTGTATCACGTATAAAAACTTACCTGACTGGCTTTTTAATTGGTTCTTCGTTTACTTCTAGTTTTTCACATTCAGTAACCCTCTCGCGTCTTAGGGGCTATATTGCTTTGCTTTGGATTAAATGATTCATTCAAGAGAACACTCAAGATTTTAGACTATTTAGTTTTCTTTTGTTTCAGCTTGAAATCCTGGAAAAAAAACTACACCTCATTCTGCCTCATTCCTGTATTCTTAATTGTATTAAGCGCTAAGTTTCTTATGGGAGGGTTTATTTTTTATTAATTCTACATCCTCGTTTTTATGACGGAGTCACAGTGAGTGCCATCACTGATTTAATTCCAATTTCAGTTCATTTGTTTTTCTTTTTTTGGAACAGTTTAACTTGAATCCTACCTCTTGGATTACTTGGAAAACGTTGTTCATGATTTGTTCAAGAACATTTAACCTGCATATCAATGACATCAGCTTAGCTTCCATCATTATTAGCTATATTCGATAGTAAGTTCGGGAGATTAAGAGTAGTGTAGAACTATCTCTTCATTGCTGTTGTTCCCAAGTTCCCGTTGACCCAGAGTAGTATTACGTGTTAGTTTTCCAACTATAGGCAAATATTAAGCCTTCTAATCAGTAAAATTTCATTACAAAATATACCAGCAAAATATTTTCATCGTAAAATAAATATAAAAAATTAGCAATATTCTTAAGAAAATAACATTTTGGCAGTAAATGATCCATAAGAAACTGATGTGAGGTTAAAGAAACAAACAAACCAGGCCAATGTACCAGTGGGTAAAAGTGTTGGTTAGATCTAGTGACGTGACCAAAAGAGTTAAGTTCAATACCCGTCTACAGCAGAGGTGAACAAAATCTTAAAGAGTTGAGTTAGACGGGAGATAACTAAGACACCTGGAAGTGGCATAACTCATGGAACAAGAACAGTCTACCCCGGTGATCAAAATAAATGGTTCAGTGCGAAATTCTAATCACTTGAAGAAGGTCGGAGCTTACAAACTTCTTGAATATGGCAATAAAAATGAGGACAATAGTGAACAATTTTAATATTTACAATATTTCATCTGATAAATATAGACAAAAAATCGTTAATGTTCTTCATAGGCCTGACTCATTTGATGCTTATTGAAAACTTGTAAAGGTAATTTCTTGAATATTCGGTGTTTTTTCGTTAATAATTCTTTATTTTCAAGGGAAAATGTAACACTGAGAAAAGGAGCAAAGGGGAAAGAGACGAAGGATGGAGTGTAACAGCCTGGAATATGGAATAAACTTATTTTCACATGCTATTGTAGAGAAATTAATGACATTTTGTTACCAGCCAATACTGGTAACACGATTCCTGGTATTCAGGCTTCTTTGTTTAATTCCGTTTGGTCATATTTACACTTTGTATCCCACTCAATCCTTACCTATATATCAGTCAGTTTAGTGCCATACGTTATACACGTTTTGGGCGATCATGTCTCGAAAGAGACATGACTGACTGGGTAGAATATTATCTCGCAGTAGGTTGCCATTGCTTTCTGCGGTAGACTGGTTGCCGACCAAGGCTACAGAACCCAATCTGTCCTGTTATTTGCTCACTGCTAAAAGGGGAAGAGATGTATTATATTATTAAGTAATAATTAGTGGGGGATCAGTTTATTACTTCATAAAAATATAAAATTAATCCCCCAATTTATGCCCAGTGGAAGCCTTAATTATTTTCCAACTATTATATTCAGTCAGTTAAGTGCCATACGTGATACACGCTTTGGGTGGTCATGTCTCAAAAGATACATGACTGACTGGGTAGAATATTATCCCGCAGTAGGTTACCATTGCTTTCTGCGGTAGACTGGTTGCTGACCAAGGTTATAGAACCCAATCCGTCCTGTTATTTAATCCATAACTGGAAGGAAGAGACGGATTAATACCTTTCCCAAGGGTATTTGCGCGTAAGTGAATGCAAGGAATTCAACTGGAATTCGAACTCGAATTCGAAGCTGCATATTGTAAGAATAATTTGCGTGTAAGAGAATGCAATGAATTCGGCTGGAATTCGAACTCAGCTCCCCGATTTCTCGTTCTGAGCCGATATCCAATGCACCACGACGCACATCCTAAAGTCCGACATCCTTGGTTTTATCCGGCCAACATTTTATTCGGATTTTTTATTTGCATTTAATATTTCCTTTTTGCATTAATCTAATTTCCTGCGAACAAACGGAAGTACTCTAAGAAAGTTGATTGATTTGTTATAAAGTAACCCCTTGACCTATCAGACATGGCCATCTAAATAAACGATGAAACAAGTAGTATGAATTAGATGATTTAGTAGTTTTCAGATTTTTTTCAACCTATACAGCGAGGAAAGTCCTGCAAGGATACACAACTGGCGGCTACAATCTTAGTAGTATACGAAACGCAGATGACACCGGGCTGGTAGCAAACATGGAGTTGAAATTACAAGGCCTTCTAGAAACTTAACCCACTGGTGCACCCTATATATAAATTTACTCAGGCAACAAGATTAGCAACTTTTACTGTGAAACCAATAAATTGTAAACGCAAATTCTACTCCATCGGCTTCTCTTCTCGCACTTCCAGCCTGTGGAATTCCCTTCCATTTACATGCTTTCCCGACAGCTATAATCTCCAAGAATTTAAATATGAAGTCTCTTATTTCACTAACGTTCATCCTATCTCTCATGCTCCTTTCTCCGTCCACTCCACTCTTATCAGTATTCTCATCCTTCTTTTATCCACTTCCTGACACCCTCTATAACCTGTCACTCTTTCTCATTACTTTCCTCCTATGTAACCCTCTGCAAAACAGTGGTAGTAAAATGCCTTGCTTGGGACGACACTATTATATAAAAAACGTCATCTTCTTTCTCACTCACCTGTATCCTCTCTCTCATGCTCCTTTCTCCGTCCTCTCCACTCTCATCAGTATTCTCATCCTTTTCTTACCCACTTCCTGACACCCCTATAAACTGTCACTCTTTCTCATAACTTTCCTCCTAAATCTATGCTATTATAATGTGGATATAAAGTGGGGGATCAATTCTACATTACAATTAATATATAAACTGATAGCTCAGTTTATGACCAAAGTCATCCTTCCCTTACTAACTTCCTGAAACCCCTATAACCTGTCACTCTTTCTCATAACTTTCCTCCTATGTAACCCCATGCAAAACAGTGGCAGTGAAATGCCTTGCTTGGTGCGATATGATTATAAAAAAAAGGAAGAATAAAACAAAACTGAATGCTTGGTCATCAGCAAAAGCAGGAGTCCAAATTGCTCATTACATGTTGGGGACACGAAATTCAAACAGATACAGAAATTTAAATAATTGGTAAGTGTTTTAATAGAGGAAGGAACGTGTAAAGTTCGAAGAGATATTGGTATTGCCAAGTATACTTTCCAAACATTGAGAGACAGGAAAAATTTTACTAGGAAAAGGATACTGGACTATTATGGAATATCTTTGCTGCGAATTTACAGTTATCCTTCTATAATACATGGCCTGTTATCTCTTCCGAACCCTGTTCTGCTATCCATTTGTTTAAGCGCATCAAGTATGCCACGCGATGTTTACTATCTCTCTTTCCAGCTATTTACCCTGTGAATATCAGATTCTCCAAGCCCTCTTTCCTCATTGCGTCGCCCAGAAACTTCAACTCTCTATTCTTAGTGTTAACAGTGGATTTCTGTTTTATTTTCATTCTCCCCAAAACGTCATCGTTGCTCACATTTTCGATTCGTGTTATCCTCAGAATCTTTCTATAGAAACACATTTTGATTGCTTCAAGTCTTTCCTTCATCTTTGTTGAGATTGGTCAGCCTTAGCTGCCATATAGAGAAAACACAATTCACGTAACATTCCATTACTTTTTTCTTTGTCTCTCAATACTCGGCTTCTGGTATTTGTTCTTGGCCATTCCAATAATCATTCAGGTCTTAGTGTTGCATTTTCTCTCTCTTGTTAGAACACTTCCCAGGTATTTAAATTTATGTACACTTTAGACATTCGGCCTCATTATCATCCATCAGGATAATTCAGATGAGCATTTTATACTTGATGCCTGATATTACAGTGTTAAACTGATTGTTCGGAATACAGAAACCTTTGTCACTGACAATAAACGTGTATCAGATTCACAGGCAACTGCAAAAATTACTGCTGAACTTTTTTTTTATTTTTATAACCATTTCACCCTAAGAAAGACAGAAATGTCACTAGTGCGCAGGGACTTACTGTGAGAGAGGAAACAAAAAGTAGAAGGGATGTCGAAGAAAAGATAAGAGATGGATGGGACTTAAGTAGTGTAGCAGTGACTTGCCTCGGCGATCCAAAAAAGCTAGAGTCGGATGTATGTTTTGTAAGGGACTGTGTCGATGGCGAATTGGCGACGGCGTATTGACAAGCGTTGGTCAGATGGAGAATCGGACAATACTTCATGGTAAACAGAATTAGTATCGATTGTAGCCACTTATATTTACTGTGCTGAGCCCTAATTGTTTGAGTAGTAGCCAGGCCGAGTGAATAAAACGTCGTATGCTAATTTTGAGGGGAGTCGTTGTTATTCGAGCGGTCGTTCGCGCGAGAATAGCGTTTCGGAGATTAAGACAAGACGTGTAAATTAGGTTTGCCTGTTTGGAATACTTTCCTGTGGTTGCTTTTTACCAACACATTTCTTTTGCATCAAGTTGATAAAAAATGCCAATTGACATTGCATTTAAACTTTTGGAGATTGTAGCTATCAAAGAAGCCTAAAAATGGAAACGTGTTCCACAAACAGGAAGTGCGAGAAAAGAAACTATTTGAGTAGATGTGACGATTACATTTAACTATTTCGACTGTAAAATGGTGGGAACTTAAAGCGAATTTAGTAGCACGAGTAAATACATGTGCTTGTGGTACCAAAGAATAAAGCTCGTCATAGTCGTTGCCATAACAAATACTTGTAGAAAAGACAGAGGGAAGCGACATCACCTAGGTGAGAAAGTGACTGAAAAATAGATGCCAAGTCAACATCAGTTATATTGCAGATTCTCATTTGGATTTTGTTGAGAGCCTTGTTGTGGATTCCGGGTGAGGAATCGCACAAAATAATGAACAGCAAAAAACAGATATGGAGATGGAAAAGTGTGTTATATTTAACTTAATATTCAAAATTGAAAGCAGTTTAGTGAATCCAGGAATACAATTAGTAAGAAATATATATGTACAAGTCTTGAAGTGAAGTCGTGAAAATAGTATATCCGTGTACATTATTCTAGCTGAGTGGAGCTCAGAGCTAATCTGACTTCTGACGAGGTAATCTCTGGGTAACTTCGGAAACTTACGTATCATTTACGATAACTGTAACGGATCTCTACGAATACTCTCCACTGCCAACTGCAACGGTATTTAGTCACCTTCCAACTTAAGGCAAAATGTGACACAAAGTCTTTTTAATGTGGGTCTTCCCGGCAATATAGCCAGGCCAAAAAATATCTATCTATCTTTCGACAGTCGTGATTCTACCCTTCGACAGAACCACGGCTGGGTTAGTGTTCTCAGGCCGATTGCAGAGAGCGCTCTCCACCCGAAGGCAGGAAGCTGTCAGTGTCAGAGTAGCAGAGGCAAAATGGCGGCTGCGACAGTATTTACCAACCTTCCCATGCAAGGTTAGGTGTGACACAAGGTCATTTTATAGTGGGGCTTCCCAGCCATATAGCCGGGCCAACAAATGTCTGTCTATTATTACCGAGTCGTGATTCTACCCTTCGGCGGAACCACAACTGGGTTAGTGCTCTCTGCTCGGAAGCAGATAGCGCCCTCTACCCGAAGGCAGAGAGCTGACAGTGTCATAGTAACAGCGGCAAAGGCCGGCTGCGACTACTGTTCTCTCTATCGCACTAGCATATGTGATCTCAGTCGATTCTATTATCATATACAAAGAGAAGATCCCACAACAAACCTCAAGTTGAGTGACAGGAGCACCCGACCAGATATGGGAACAGTATTTAATGCACGTAAAATTAGTAGATTTGCATATATGTGAAATAGATTTTGACAAGAAGCACTTCCTGGCCCGACTCAAAGAAACAACATTTTTATCAGTAGATGCAGCTACGGAATCAGTGTAGTCATTCCATTTGAAGCCCTTTGGGAGAATGAGGTGATTCTTCAAAATAATTCATACCTTGTTAGCTACTCTTCCTAATAAAAGTGGCCCTTCAGAGGCCCTGACAAATAACGCCATATGTGTCGATCACAAAGAGTCAACGGCTATAAAACAATCTAGCAATATTAATTATAGATTGTTAAATTGGTTGCTTGTGTTTTAATCTGTTTAGAAGTTTTTTCACATAATTTTATCTACATCGATTAATTAAAATGCCCATTTACATCCGTTAAAATAATACTAATGTTCCTTTTAAAATAAATCGTAATCAACGAACTTCACCACCTTAAAGATCTGATAGACCGTGTGTCTATTAATTGGGGCAAAACACTACTAGTAAATTAGTAAGCCTTCAAAAAAAAGAAACATCACTCATTTAATCGTCGTAGAGAAAAACCTTTTGTCACCAGTTTGTGTGATGCTAACCTCAAAGAGAGGGAATCTTGACACTTTATTGCCTTAACAATTTTCACTGATATGAAGAGCACTGACTCTATCAAATCAACTGAAAGGAGAGCAGCACGGAAATGTAGCTTTCTGTGTCATTCTCGACCTTTGTTTCTCACTAGTATCTTCCTTGCAGCTTTATAAGCTTTTACTTCGTCCGGATAGTGAATATTGTCTTTAAATCTGGTCAGGCGCTTTTGCCATGTTTTGACAAAATCCAAAGAATAATTTTCATTTTTTTTATTTCTTAGGATGTTGTGGTGCAGTGGATATCGACGCGAAACGACGAATCGGGGAACCGAGTTCGAATTCCAGTTGAATTACTTTCATTCACTTACGCACAAATACCTTGGAAAAGGTATTAATCCGTCTCTTCCCTCCAGTTATGGGGTAAATAATAGGACAGATTGGGTTCTATAGCCTTAGCTGGCAACCAGTCTACCATAGAAAGCAATGGCAACCTACTGCGGGATAATCTTCTGTGCAGTCAGTGATGTTTCTTTTGAGACATGATCGCCTAAGCGTGTATAACATATGGCACTTAACTGACTGACTGAATATAATAGTTGGAAATATAATAAAAAATTGTACTGGGCATTAAGTGGGGGATTAGTTTACTATTGTCATAAAGTAATAAACTAATCCCCCACTAATTATACTTAATATAATAATGTAATATAACCTATCTCTTCTGCCTTCAGAATAGTTGGAAATATAATAAAAAATTGTACTGGTCATTTAGTGGGGGATTAGTTTTCTATTGTCATAAAGTAATAAACTAATCCCCCAATAATTATACTTAATATAATAATGTAATATAACCTATCTCAGAATAGTTGGAAATATAATAAAAAATTGTACTGGGCATTTAGTGGGGGATTAGTTTTCTATTGTCATAAAGTAATAAACTAATCCCCCACTAATTATACTTAATATAATAATGTAATATAACCTATCTCTTCTGCCTTCAGAATAGTTGGAAATATAATAAAAAATTGTACTGGGCATTTAGTGGGGGATTAGTTTTCTATTGTCATAAAGTAATAAACTAATCCCCCACTAATTATACTTAATATAATAATGTAATATAACCTATCTCTTCTGCCTTCAGAATAGTTGGAAATATAATAAAAAATTGTACTGGTCATTTAGTGGGGGATTAGTTTTCTATTGTCATAAAGTAATAAACTAATCCCCCAATAATTATACTTAATATAATAATGTAATATAACCTATCTCAGAATAGTTGGAAATATAATAAAAAATTGTACTGGGCATTTAGTGGGGGATTAGTTTTCTATTGTCATAAAGTAATAAACTAATCCCCCACTAATTATACTTAATATAATAATGTAATATAACCTATCTCTTCTGCCTTCAGAATAGTTGGAAATATAATAAAAAATTGTACTGGACATTTAGTGGGGGATTAGTTTTCTATTGTCATAAAGTAATAAACTAATCCCCCACTAATTATACTTAATATAATAATGTAATATAACCTATCTCTTCTCCCTTCAGCTATGAGTTAAATGGCAGGACAGATTGGGTTCTATAGCCTTGGGTAGCAACAAATCTACCGCAGAAAGCAATGGCAACCTACTGCAGGATAATATGCAGCCAGTAATGTCTCTTTCGAGACATGATCGCCCATGCGTGTATCACGTATGGCACTTAAATGACTGACTGAATTCTTCTTTGTCCCTACTGATTTTCGAAAAAGTGATAATTGTGACACATGCCGTGTAAATATGAAAACAGAAACATTCTAAGACGCGCGAAAAGATTTTATATCAAAAGTTCTACAAAAAGAAGACATTGATGTTTGTTTTTTGCAATATATCATATATTATTTCATGCTTCAGGGTATATGATTTTGCAAGATTTACATAAATGAAAGCAGCGTTGCCAAAACTGATTGGAAAATCGAATTTATCTTTCATTTTCCACATATGATTAAATGAATCTACGCTCTCCGGCGTAGATTTGAAATCTACAAGTTAAATTTTTTTGAAGTTGTTTTATAATTATTAACAAAATTTTATATACAAATGATTGAAACAATGAACACACACATTTTTCCATGCACAGATCGGAACATATGCATAAAGACATCAACAAACTCACCCAAGGATTCAAATTTCATAGATAGATAGATAGATAGATAGATAGATAGATAGATAGATATAAAGGGATGTATAAAGGGAATGTAATAGATAGATAGATAGATAGATAGATAGATAGATAGAAAGGGAAGAATAGATAGATAGATAGATAAAGATAGTATAGATAGATAGATAGATAGATAGAAAAGAATAGATAGATAGATAGATAGAAAGGGATAGTATAGATAGATAGATAGATAGATAGATAGATAGAAAGGGAAGATAGATAGATAGATAGATAGATAAAGGGAATGTAATAGATAGATAGATAGATAGATAAAGGGATGAATAGATAGATATAAAGGGATGTATAGATAGATAGATAGATAGATAGATATAAAGGGAAGAATAGATAGATAGATAGATATAAAGGGAATGTAATAGATAGATAGATAGAAAGGGAAGAATAGATAGATAGATAGATAGATAGATAGATAGAAAGGGAATAGAATAGATAGATAGAATAGATAGATAGATAGATAGAGAATAATAAAGGGATAGAATAGTATAAAGGGAATGATAGATAGATAGATAAAGGGATGATAGAATAGATAGATAAGATATAAAGGGAATGAGATAGATAGATAGATAGATAGATAGATAGATAGAAAGAAAGGGAATAATAAAGGGATGATAATAAGAATAGATAGATAGATAGATAGATAGATAGATAGATAGATAGATAGATAGAAAGAAAGGGAAAGAAAGGGAATAGTAATAGATAGATATAAAGGGAATGTAATAGATAGATAGATAGATAGATAGATAGATAGATAGATAGATAGATAGAGTTTGACCTTGTTAGGGGCCTGAAATAAAGACACAAAGAAGGAATAAACAAATATATTAACAAAGAACAGTAGTGCAAAACATATGCAAAATGAGAAGCTTACTAGCATGCCTGTCTAGTCCGACTGTCAGTCATGTACTGAAATAGTCTTCTGCCACAAAGCCGAAACTGCTACTTGTTTTATAGTTGAAAGCATTCAGGCATGCGTGAGTATATTAACATAACAGATAGATTAAGAGAGTTTGGGAAGATGGAAGAATAATATCTAAGTTCAAAAACTGAATCTCAGAATGAAACCGCACTGACATTTTCGAAGCTCTTCTTATGGATATACACCTGCAAAATCTGTCATTGATCTAGCCAGAGAGTTTAATGTAATTAAAAGTTTTTATTTACAGAGCTGATATATATACTACATAAACTACCGGTCGTAATTATTAGGCAACCCCAGTGTTTAACAAAAATGATGTATTTCATACTATTTTTTAGTAATAACCCTCTAGGGCCATTCGTATCATATTTGATACAGTATGAAAACAAGCCTTGAAAGAAATATTTTCCTGGAAAATTTTTTAAGAGAAATATTTTATAAATTTCAAATGAAAGCAGTACTGACTGCTCAGTCAATGAATACCAAATGTTTCCTTATAGGGAAATACCAAATGTTTCCTTATAGGGAAATACTGTATCAAATATGATACGAATGGCCCTAGAGGGTTAATTGTCAAGTGAATACTTAATTGTAAAAGAAAATAGAATGTTTTTTGTCAGTACTGCACAATAACATGTGCATCAAATGTATTTATATATATATTATATATTTATAAATATGTAATAATTACCTATACTGCAGTTTCATAATAGAAGAATGAAGGAAATTTAGGGTGATTCGGACGAGTTCATCTTGTAAAATTTTGCAAAAGTTATAATAACAAAAAACAATTTTATATTCATTTAAAATAATCCACTTGGCAATAAATACTAAAAGTAGTATGAAATACATAACTTCTTTTAAAAAATTGGGGTTGCCTAATAATTATGGCCGTAGTGTATAAAAAGTTCAAATTTAAGAAGATCGTATGGTCATTTCAGCGATTGAAATTAGCTTCATCAGCGTTTTTATACATTATGGAGAATACAATTATTTGTGAGAGAGTGCATGTGGGTAAAGACAACGGAAGTAAACATGGCGAAAAGAAGGAAGAAGGAAAAAAGGAGAAGAAGAAAGAAAAACAGATAAATGGGAAGAAAAATGTGTGCCAGACAGAAGTGGACTCTGGCAAGAATCCAAATCAGTCAGTTAAGTGCCATACGTGATACACGCTTGGGCGATCATGTCTCAAAAGAGACATGACTGACTGGGCAGAACATTATCCCGCAGTAGATTGCCATTGCTTTCGGCGGTAGACTGGTTGCCGACCAAGGCTATAGAACCCAATCTGTCCTGCTATTTAACCCATAACTGGAAAGAAGAGACGGATTAATACCTTTCCCAAGTGTATTTGCGCGTAAGTGAATACAATGGATTCAACTGGAATTCGAACTCAGCTCCCCGGTTTTCGTTCCGAGCCGATATCCACTAGACCACAACGCACATCCGGATATATACATTAAAAATGGATATAGAAAAGAAAGCTTTGTCTGACTTAGTCGAATTTTTTCGTTTTTCCGTTTCAAATCATAACAGAGCCTAGATTTTGTTAATTTTAAATTAATTTACGTTAAAATTTACGCCCGGAATAAAAAGAAAAAAATCAAGAAAAAACTCTTTAATTAAAGAATATAATTTAACCTCCATGGAAGAAAAACAACTATACTAATGAAAATTAAAATATAGATAAATGTAATGTGATTGATCCCGACTTGGCAGCTCGGATACAGTCACTTTCTCACCGGCTCAATGTGGCTTCCCTGTGTATCTTCTACAAATAGTTCACGGTTTCTGCTTCGATGAAATTAGCTCCCTGGTGCCCAATTTATAGTAATTTACTCGAGCCACAAGATTAGCAACTAGGTCCCACCATTTTACTTTGAAACCAATAAAATGTAAACGCAAATTCTACTCCAACAGCTTCCTTTCTCGCACTTCCCGATATGGAATTCCCTTCTATCTCGACAGCTACAATCTACAAGAATTTAAATGTAAAGTCAATAGTCACCTTTTATCTCACAAACTTGCATCCTCTCTCTCTCTCTCTCTCTCATGCTCCTTTCTCCATCCACTCCACTCCCATCAGTATTCTCATCCTTCTCTTACCCATTTTCTGACACCCTCTGTAACCTGTCACACTTTCTCATAACTTTTTCTTTTATGTATCCCCTGCACAACAGTGGCAGTAAAATAGCTAGCTTGGGGCGATATGATTATTAAAAAGAAATGTAAAATAAACAGAAACACATTTTTGATTTAATAATACTTCTAATATAAATAAATTATTCTGACAAATAATAAAAATATTTTATAATCTATACACAAAATAAAAATAAATTATATATATATATATATATATATATATTATACCTTTAAACAGAATGATCAGATACTCAGAGAAATCCAAACGTAAAACAACGAATTTGTTCGCCTGAAGAGAGTCGATTTTAGACTCGAAACACATGTAGCGCAAACCATGACAAATTAATACTCCATAACTTGTATGAATACCAAACAATAAATATATAAAGAAAACGTTCACGGCTTCTCACACTTTTTATTTTATATATATATATATATATATATATGTGATCTTAGTCTGATGGCTAGGAAGTATAGAAAAGAATAGATCTAGCACTGGGTGCCTGATTAATGAATGCTAAATGTACTTGAAAAGATAATGGCTAATATTATCATTAAAACTATCTTTATTTAAAATTTTTCATTCACTGGAAGAATTGGTTTCCTGCTTCTACTCATTGAAGTATAAATATCTCATGTGTTCATTTCTTGAGAGATAGATAAATCTAAATAGATAGACAGGAAGATGGAAATAAAAAAATATTATTGTTTTGCATATATTGATAGATAGATCTAATTATATTAGGATAGATAGATAGATAGATAGATAGATAGATAGATAGATAGATAGATAGATAGATAGATAGATAGATTTAAAATATATTAGCGTTTGAGTTTTGTTTAATGGCAAATCAACCTCTGTGGGTTATTTAATGCCAAAGTGGTGGGGGTTTAATGTAATTTTTCAATGTCCAGTTATAATGAAAATTTAGCCAGATTTTGATGAAACTATTTTAAACTTTATTTTTATTTTAGAAACTGAAGATGTCTTCTAGTTTTGCATTCAAAAATATATTGCTGGAAATAATTTTTTCCTTTAAAAAATGTATTATGGCAATATTTTTTTCTTCGAAAATGTTTTATAATAAAAAAAATTCTTTAAAACTGTATTGTTGGTAATATTTTTCCTTCAAAAATGTATATTTTTCTATAAAAGTCTATTTTTATGTTTTCATAGGGTTTTGACCCCATTTTGGGAGTTAACTATTTGCCCATAGCTGAAACCTTAACAGGTGCTTACCAAGATGGACCTGAGAAAATCAGCAATTAGGAGGTGGTTCCATGGTCCTCACAACCTCCCAATCAGAGGCTTTGCAGTTGGATTCAGTTTACGGTCATACACAGGGCCCTAAATATATTAGAATAGAAAGATAGAAATAAATAATATTGTTATATTATATATATATATAGATAGATAGATTTTGTTTTGTTTGTGATAAACAAAAAATTAATCTTCTCTTTGAAATTATTCTGTTTTCACAAAGACATTAACATCAGGCCACTTCTGATGATCTATTGACAAAAAGTCACCTGAAGGCTCCAGCATTATTTTGGTAACCTACATTAAATGCCAATTTATTCTTCCGTATCCTCGTATCCTAAATAAGTGCCAAATGTGCCTCATCTGGGGAATAGTCTTTTTCGGATGACGAAGATGTCAGTCTTTTGCCGAAATAGACTATTCCCCAGCTGAGGTGATTTGAAATTTATTGTTTAATAAATATTAGATCCCTAGTTAAATGTATGGGGTTTTTTCATTGATTATTTAAAATATATTTTTAAAGATTATATTACTAAGATGTATTTGAATTATTTACCAAATAAAGTTTTCTTACTACGGAATGTTTATTGTCACTATATATATATATATATATATATATATATATATATATATATGTGTGTGTGTGTGTGTGTGTGTGTGTGTGTGTGTGTGTGTGTGTAAAAATTAAGACGGATACGTTATTCCACGGTTAAGTGGAAACATAGGCCTATTTCAGGCGAATCATTTTCAGCTTCCGTCTTTTGTAAAATTTTCTGTACAATAAAGACGGAAGCTGAAGATGGTTCGCCTCAATAGGCCTATGTTTCCACTTAACCATGGAATAACGTATCCGTCTTAATTTTGCATATATTAGCTATATATGTATTTATATACACATATATGTAGAGCTCGCTTAAAGAGTTATCCTACCACTTTACGTACTGGATGCTCCTTTTGATTCTGTTATATATCTACACCGCATATATGTATGTATGTATTTATGTATGTATGTATGTATGAGCTGTGATACAGCGAAACAGATCTGGCTGCGGATGATGATTTACGCTCTCAAAACCTGATTGATCACTATGGAGGAATGGTATACATTGAAAGAAAAAACAGTAGCTACTCACGCATCTACGCATCGTTCATTCAGTAATGAATTTGAACACTCTCTGCTACTAGCGTGTACATAGAACACGTCAAAGTCCGCCTTCCTCTACCGAGCGCCCATATGCCAATGATTTCAATTCGGTCGGGTTTCAGTCCTGGCTAGAAGCAATTAGATGTCTAAACGTACTGATTAGCTCTGATACAGCGAAGCAGATCTATCTGCAGATGACTATATATATATATATATATATATATATATATATATATATATATTTTTTTAATCATATCACCCCAAGCAAGTCCCCTGCCACTATAGCGCATGGGGCTACATAGAGCTATTGGGTATAGGGAGTGTCTGAGGGATGGTGATATACGTGTTAGGAGGTACGTAGGGAGAGCGTTGGAGGGAATGGGTGCGAGTTAGTGTGTTAGGAGGTGTCTATTGACCTTACATTTAAACTCCCGGAGGTTGTAGCCGTCGGGGAAGCAATCATGCCGAAGGGAATTCCACAGGTGGGAAGTGCGAGAAAAGAAAGTGTTAAAGTAGAAATTGCGGTTACATTTCATCGGTTTCACTTAAAAGGGGTGGGACCTAGTTGAAAATCTAGTATCTCGTGCAAATTCACACCTAGGGGGCACCAGTGATTTAAGTTCGTCTGAGCAGAAGCTGTGAAAGCACTTATAGAAGAGGCACAGGGAAGCCACGTAACGCCGGTGAGAGAGTGACTGCAGGCGGTCAGCTAAATCGGTATCGATCACATTGCAGATTCTCCGCTGTATTTTGTCAAGAAGCCCGAGGAGAATAATAGGGGCACCCGACCAGATGTGGCAACAGTATTCAAAACACGGGCGGACGGTACATTTATATATGTGCAGGATGTATTCAGGCGGAAAGAATTTCCGGGCTCTGCACAAGGAGCCGACTTTCATAGCAGCGGATTTAGCAATGGATTCGACGTAGTCATTCCACTTGAGGTCCGCTGAGAGTGTCAGGCCAAGGAGGCGTAGTGTTTTACTCTCTGGGAGGCAAGCCTGTTCCATGATAATGGGAGGGAAGTGCGATCGTCTATGGTGGTTAATTGACAGCAGCTACGTTTTGGAAGAATTGAATTTTACGAACCATTTCTTACCCCAATCCACCACGGATTGGAGGTCCTTTTCAAGCTCGGCAGCGAGGTTCGCCTTGTCACCAACACCAGATTTTGGATCGAGGCGTGAGTAAACTGTGGTGTCATCGGCGTACATACCTACTTGGGATGTTATGGCATCGGGGAGAACATTGATGTAGATTAGAAAGAGCGTAGGACCTAAGATGGAGCCTTAGGGGACACCCGCGTTTGTAGGATATTTTTTAGAGGCATGTCCGTTCAATACCACCTTCAGAGTGAGGTTAGAGAGGAATGACTGGATTAGGTCCAACAAAAGTCCAGTTTTGCCGTAACTTCGCATTTTCCGTAGAAGGCCGGCATGCCATACTCTGTCGAATCCTTTAGAGATGTCCAAGGCTACGGTTTGGGCTTCACCATTCATGTCGAGAGCCTGGTATATATACTCGGTGATGGTCGTTAGCATATCAGCAGTAGACCTTGTGAAACGGAAGCCATATTGCTTGTCCGAGAGTAGCCTGTGGGCTGTGAGATGTTGAACGACCTCGGCGTTGATAATGGCTTCGAAGACTTTGCCAAAGATCGGAAGAAGGCTGATAGGGCGGTAATTTCCGGGGTCCGAGTTTTCACCAGTGTTCTTAAATATTGGAACCACAGTAGAAGTCTTCCAACAGGCAGGAAAGCA
This sequence comes from Ascarosepion bandense, assembly GCA_037127315.1. Taxonomy (NCBI): domain Eukaryota; kingdom Metazoa; phylum Mollusca; class Cephalopoda; order Sepiida; family Sepiidae; genus Ascarosepion; species Ascarosepion bandense. The sequence continues at coordinate 12,001,652 of JBBBDQ010001236.1, forward strand.
GGAGGAGGATAGGCAGAGGTGGTATAGCTTAGAAAGTACAGAGGAGAGTTCAGGGGCACATTTCTTCAAGACTATGATTGGGATTCCGTCCCCACCACTCGTTTTGTGAGGGTCAAGTTTTGAGATTATGTTAGAAATCAGCGAGGGCCTGATGTGGACGTCATTCAATTGGGCCTCTGTTCTAGGTGGGAAGTCGGGTGTATAGACTCCAGACGAGTCCAGACAAGAGTTGGTCGAGAATCTACGGGCAAAGCATTCAGCTTTGTCCGCTGAGGAGGTGGGGACCTCAAACTCGTTGATTAGTGGGGTATTGAGAACTTACTCATATTAAGCACGCTTTTACAGAGGCTCCAGTAGTCTTTGGCGCCGAACTTAGAGGATGCTATGCGTTGCTTTATTCTAGCAGCAAACAGCATCTTAGCTTCGCTAAGTACCTTTTTGCACTTATCACGAGCTGAGGCGAAAAGTCACCTGTTTTGGCTACGATAAAGCCGGAAGAAGTGATTCCAGTGGGCAATGGCGGCCGAGCAAGCGGGCGAGAACCAGGGAGACGAATGGGATCTAAGCTGAAATTTCCTGGCAGGGATGAAAGCATTGATGCCAGCCTCAACCCAGGAGGAGACCTCTGATGCACAGTCTTCGACGGGAAGACTAAAAACATTGTTCCAAGGAACGTCGCAGAGGAAGTCACGGAACGGATCCCAGTCTGTTCTTTGATAGCAGTAGGACATTCTGCTGGTCTGGGTTTGGGATTCTTGGGTAGGGGTGGAGTGGAACGAAATGTTCGCAGAGACTACGGCGTGGACAGAATTTCCGAGAGGGCAGAGCTGTCTGGTGGTGCAAGAATTTGGGATGGAAGTGAAGCAGAGGTCTGATAGCGAGTCCCTTCCGTTAGGACTATTGGAAAAACGCGTGGAGAAGTCCACCACTTGCGTAAGGGATTGGGAGATTGAAACATTAATGGTATGGACACTAGCAGGGTCGGTGACAGAGTTTTCCAGCCACTTAGTGTGGTGGGCTTTAAATCACCAAACACGAAGATATGGGCAGATGGGTGAGATGAAATGGCCTTGTCGATATTGTCAGAGATGCTGTCAAGTACTGAGCAGTCAGAGGAGGAGGGGGAGAGGTAGAGCAAGAAAAGATAGCTCACTGAGATTAGGAGCGAGAGACGGAAGCACATGAAAGACTGGTCCAGGGATTCAAGAGATGTCACTCTAGCTAGGGGCAGGTGTTCGCTGACATCTACACCAAGCCCATGCATATAGACATTGGAGTCCTTCCTGAAGAGGGGAAGGTAACCAGGAACATAAAACTCAGAGGAGGAAATAGAAGGGTCAAGGTTAGTTTCGCATAGGGCTAAGGTATCAGGTGAGTTAGTTTAGAGGAAAGATTCTACGCTAGAAAAGTTAGTGCGGATGCCTCGTATGTTAGTGAAAGAGACACAGACAGTTTTGGGCGTTTTCAGAGTAGCTGGTTTTGTTTTGCTATTTTGTTTGAATTTTCTCATAGTGTTTTTTTAGTAATGAGAGCGGTCTAGAGTAGAATCAGTCGGTCGCTGTTTGCAGCATGTGAGGAATGGAGACTCGCGCAGCCTGCAACATAATGTGGCCTCGGGGTTGCCCACCGGAGGTTCATAAACGGACGCCCGTCCATGCGCGATATGGCAATACAGGAACCCCGATATTATTCAACTGTTGATCAGAGCAGCCTCTCAAGACGCTACGCAAGAGTTCGGGCTCCTAATTACCAGTCGGAAGCAGCAACCAGGAAACTGCCAACCCGGTACCCTTAGAATGTAGAGACATTGCCACCATAGTCAAGAACCGCAAAGAGATTCCAACCGAGCTAACAGTAAGACCGAAGGAGGAGGTAGATGAAACGGGAACCCCTTCCTAAACAAGAAACAAGGTGATCACCTCTACTCCTGTTCAAGAGAAGTGGGTGGAGTGTGAGACCGGGCGATAGTAGGAACTATCTACTCCAATTAAAAAATAAAAATAAATCAAAGAGATAAAGAATCTATTAAGTTTTAACTCAGTATAAGTACAAACGGAATGTAGGTCGAAAAAAGTTAGTCCCAGAAAGAAAGATAATAATAAATTATTAAAGGCAGAGAGAGAAAAATAAAAAACCGATTTGGCAGCTTACCGGCAAGTGACGCTGAAATTTGAGCGAAATATTACGGAAGACATTTTTAATTTCGACTCTAAAATTTTCAAAATATCTCGGGCCGTAAACTGCTAGGAAACGCTGGCCGGAAGGGTGTAGGGAGAGATTAGCTCTCCTGTATTCTTAGAGTAAACAGGAGGGTAGCGGGTGGTTGGTCAACCAAATGGAATGTAGGTCGAAAACAGTTAGTACCAAAAACAAAAATAATAATAAATTATTATAGGCAGAGAGAGAAAAATAATATATATATATATATATATATATATATTGTGTGTGTGTGTGTGTGTGCAGGCACGCGCATGTGTGTATATACGCGTGTGTGTGTATAAAAATTAGAAAGATCAAACCGTTTATGCTACCATCATTTCAAATTATCGGTATGGTCAGGCCTTATAGATTGATTTCCAAACGGTTTATATTGAAAGCACAAGGAATTTCTAAACGCAGAATGTGACAAGGTGAAAATTCAACTATGATTTTCCAGAACATAAAATGATACTAAATGTAATGTTTAAAGTCATGTCCGGATGTATACACATCACAAAGTATATTTTGGGTTCTTACAAACCCAGATGACTGTATATGTAATCGATGTCTTCTTCTTCTTCTTCTTTGTTTCTTCAGGACGTAGGCGATCATAGTCTTCTACATCTCCCTATCCCTTGTAGATGTTAACAGACCTTTTTCTGTCACCCCTTCACCCAAAACCCTACTCCGACATCCATCTGCTCAAGTCTATGAAGTGTGTTATGTGTTGCTTACCCCGTTTCTCCTTCTCTTTATCTGCCCTGTGATTATCAGATTCTCCAAACCGTCCTTTCTCTTTACATGTTACATTTCCTGATTTTAGGTATCCTTTTCCTTTCCATCCTCTCAAAATCCTCGTCGTTGCTCGCATGTAGTGTCCATTTTATTCTCAGTATCTTTCTGCAGAACCAAATCTCGGTTTCTTTAGTCTTTTTCTTTTCTGTGATGAGATTTTCTAGCATTCGAAGCCATAATGAAGGATAGACATCACATAACAATCTAATACTCTCTTCTTCGTTTTCAACGAAATTTTCCCGTTTCTCAATACTCTACTCAGCTTCTTGGCCATGAAAAACGCCTTTGGATCTCAGTGTTGCACGTATTGTCCTCTTTTAGAACACTTCTCAGGTGTTTAAATTTCTCTATATACACGAATTTAGTACCTGCAGTTGTCATTCTGAACTCTTCTTTTTACTGATGAGCATGCATTTGGTTTTCTTGTAGTTTTTATGTTTTCTTTTAGTTCTGCTTTCTTTAACTACTTCCTGCAAGAGAATTATAATTTTCCATCCGTGTCAGCAATCAGAACTGTATCTTCTGCATACCTTATATAGTTCAGATTGCGGTCTCCAATGAAGAATCCAGACGTCTCAGAATTGTCTTGCAGTATTGGTTAAATAGATCTGGTGAGAAGACACGCCCGATTTCACTACACTTAACTTACTACTCCAATTATTTAAAAATTCTTGTGCGTTTGAAATTTCCTGTTGTGCGTTTAAAAAAATGTTGGGAAATCAGTTCATAACGCCTAAGGATACTGAAAGCTTGAAACCGTGGTAACGTAATTGACTGATCTTCCTAATTATGATATTTAAAAGATGTTCAATATGTATCTTTTATTTGTTTTTTAAATGTGCATTGAGTACTTTATAATACAAATTTTTACTGGCCTAACTTGACACTGATTACAGCTCTTTAATATATATATATATATATATATATATATATATATATATATATATATATATATATATATATATGTATGTATTTTGTTTTTCTTTAATCCGAAATGGAAGAGTAGGAAGGTAAATTCCAAGAACCTGATCCTAATCAATATTAAAATTTTTAACATTAAAAAGTGATGCAGGCAGAGAGCTCAATGTATTAAGAATACAGAGCCAATATATATATATATACAAACAGCATTATATATTTATTTCTACCGGCCTGATTATTTACGATAATTTTTAGTTACGAAAATGTGTCATTCGACAGGATTCGAACTTGCAACCCCTCCCTACAGATGGGAAGCCACCAAATGTTCTTGCGCGTCTTAGAACTCTCGACCACGAATGGCCATCAATCTAAACAAAGTTTTAATCAAGCCTATATAACAAAATTTTCGATTCACCGTAATAACCATATCTGCACAGGAATATATTTTAATGTCAACACATATAAACATGTTACTGAAATTAACGAAGATTAACGAAGCTGGTTATAAACAACCGACAATTTGAAATGAATTGTTTCAACATTATTTTTGATCGAGACTCGTATTTAAGTAGATATTCTGTTTTATATTACGGAAATTAACGAAGATTAACGAAGCTAGTTATAAACAACCGACAATTTGAAATTTGATTTGTTTAAACCGACAATTTGAAATTTGATTTATTTAAACATTATTTTTGATTGATACTCGTATTTAAGCACATATTCTGTTCAAACAGTATTATATATTTATTTCTACCGGCCTGATTATTTACGATAAATCTTTGCTACGAAACTGTTTGATTATAAACAGAATATCTACTTTAATACGAATATCGATCCAAAATAATGTTCAAACAAATCGTTTCAAATTGTAGCTTTTTTATAACCAAGTTTCGTTAATCTTCGTTAATTTCCGTAATATAAAACAGAATATCTACTTAAATACGAGTATCGATCAAAAATAATGTTCAAACAAATCATTTTAAATTGTCGGTTGTTTATAACCAGTTTCGTTAATCTTCGTTAATTTCCGTAATATAAAACAGAATATCTACTTAAATACGAGTATCGATCAAAAATAATGTTCAAACAAATCATTTTAAATTGTCGGTTGTTTATAACCAGTTTCGTTAATCTTCGTTAATTTCCGTAATATAAAACAGAATATCTTCTTTAATACGAATATCGATCAAAAATAATGTTCAAACAAATCGTTTCAAATTGTTGGTTGATTATAACCAAGTTTCGTTAATCTTCGTTAATTTCCGTAATATAAAACAGAATATCTACTTAAATACGAGTATCGATCAAAAATAATGTTCAAACAAATCATTTCAAATTGTCGGTTGTTTATAACCAAGTTTCGTTAATCTTCGTTAATTTCCGTAATATAAAACAGAATATCTACTTAAATACGAGTATCGATCAAAAATAATGTTGAAACAATTCATTTCAAATTGTTGGTTGATTATAACCAAGTTTCGTTAATCTTCGTTAATTTATATATGTATTAAAATTTTTTTATTCAAGTGAAATTCTTTACCTTTCAATACTTTAGGGAAATATTGACACATTCTAAATAAAATGAACGCAAAAAGAATTTTATAAACAAATACATTAAAGTTTATAAAATGCATTAGTGATGCTTATAAACACATTCAACAAAACTTTGATGAAAAAGATGCTTGGTAAAACTGAAAGTCACTTAAATAGACGGTAAAGTCTTGAAAGGGTTTCTTTTGAATCTTGGCCCATATTTTTTTAATTATCTCCTTTCCCGAAATAATAAAGCATGGAGGTCCATAAAAATATTTTAAAAGTATTAAAAGGAAGCATTGAAATTCAAAATATATTATTATTAAAAATATACAATACATAAATTAGTTCTAAACTACACAATATAAATATTACCGGCTTGTGTTTACTAGGTGAATCATTTATTAGGTGAATCATTTACTCGGTAAATCATTTACTCGGTGATCATTTACTAGGTGAATCATTTATCAGGTGAATCATTTATCCAGAATCATTTACTCAGTGAATCATTTACTCGAGCGACTGTTACCAGTGGAATCATTTGTCATAGGTAGAATCATTTACCAGAATCATTTACTCGGTGAATCATTTACTGGTGAATCATTTACTAGTGGTGAATCATTTACTCGGTGAATCATTTACTCGGAAGTGAATCATTTACTCGGTGATCATTTACTAGGTGAATCATTTATTAGGTGAATCATTTACTCGGTGAATCATTTACTCGTGAATCATTTACTTGGTGAATCATTTACTAGGTGAATCATTTACCAGGAATATTTACTAGGTGAATCATTTATTAGGTGAATCATTTACTAGTGAATCATTTAATTTGGTGAATCATTTACTAGGTGAATCATTTAATGGTGAATCATTTACTCGGGTGAATCATTTATTCTAAATAACTGGTTCATTAGGTGAATCATTTACCTGGTGAATCATTTTCATTCAGAATCTTATTTACTCGGTGAACGTTTATTAGTGAATCATTTACCTATGAATCATTTACTCGGTGAATCATTTACTAGGTGAATCATTTAATCGGTGATCATTTACTCAGTGAATCATTTACTAGGTGAATCATTTACTAGGTGAATCATTTACTATGAATCATTGTCAGGTGAATCATTTACTAGGTGAATCATTTAATGAATCATTTACTATGAATTATTTACTAGGTGAATCATTTACTAGGTGAATCATTTACTAGGTGAATCATTTATTCGGTGAATCATTTACTAGTGAATCATTTACTAGGTGAATCATTTACTAGGTGAATCATTTACTCGGTGAATCATTTACTTGTGGGTGAATCATTTAATAGGTGAATCATTTACTAGGGCGAATCATTTACTAGGTGAATCATTTACTTCCGTGAATCATTTACTAGGTGAATCATTTACCTCTGGTGAATCATTTACTCGGGTGAATCATTTACTAGGTGAATCATTTACTAGGTGAATCATTTACTAGGTGGTGTCCATTTATCGGTGAATCATTTACTAGGTGAATCATTTACTCGTGAATCATTTACTAGGTACGAATCATTTACTAGGTGAATCATTTACTTCTCGTGAATCATTTACTTCCTGGTGAATCATTTACTAGGTGAATCATTTACTAGGTGAATCATTTACTAGGTGAATCATTTACTCGGTGAATCATTTACTCGGTGAATCATTTACTAGGTGAATCATTTACTGGTGAATCATTTACTAGGTGAATCATTTACTTGGTGAATCATTTACTAGGTGAATCATTTAATGTGAATCATTTACTAGGTGAATCATTTACTCTGTGAATCATTTACTAGGTGAATCATTTACTAGGGTGAATCATTTACTAGGTGAATCATTTAGCTCGGTGAATCATTTAATTAGGCGAATCATTTACTCCTGGTGAATCATTTAATAGTGAATCATTACTCGAAGTGAATCATTGGATATATGAATCATTTACTAGGTGAATCATTTACTCGGTGAATCATTTACCTGGTGAATCATTTACTAGTGAATCATTTACTAGGTGAATCATTTACTCGTGAATCATTTACTAGGTGAATCATTTATTAGGTGAACTACTTGAACAGGTGAATCATTTACTCGGTGAATCATTTACTAGGTGAATCATTTATCTGCAGAATCATTTACCGGGTGAATCATTTATTCGCAGAATCATTTATTAGGTGAATCATTTACCTGGTGAATCATTTACCGTGAATCATTTACTCGTGAATCGTTTATTAGGTGAATCATTTACTCGGTGAATCATTTACTAGGTGAATCATTTAATCGGTGATCATTTACTCAGTGAATCATTTACTAGGTGAATCATTTACTAGGTGAATCATTTACTCGGTGAATCATTTACTAGGTGAATCATTTACTAGGTAGAATCATTTACTAGGTGAATCATTTATCCGGTGAATCATTTACTAGGGTGAATCATTTATTAGGTAAATCATTTACTAGGTGAATCATTTACTCGGTGAATCATTTACTAGGTGAATCATTTACCTGGTGAATCATTTACTCATGAATCATTTAGTCTGGTGAATCATTTATTAGGTGAATCATTTAACGGGTGAATCATTTACTCCGGTGAATCATTTACCTGGTGAATCGCTTATTAGGTGAATCATTTAGCCCAGGGAATCATTTACTCGGTGAATCATTTACTAGGTGAATCATTTAACCGGGTGACTTCATTTACTCAGGAATCATTACCAGTGAATTACTACTAGGTGAATCATTTACTCGGGTGAATCATTTACTAGGTGAATCATTTACTCAGCAATTACATTATCCGTGAATTATTTATTTGGTGAATCATATTATTAGGTGAATCATTATCCGGTGAATCATTTACCTGGTGAATCATTTACTCGTGAATCGTTTATTAGGTGAACTATTTATTAGGTGAATCATTTACTCGGTGAATCATTTACTAGGTGAATCATTTAATCGTGATCATTTACTCAGTGAATCATTTACTTCCTGGTGAATCATTTACTAGGTAACTATTTACTAGGTGAATCATTTACCTGGTAATCCATTTACTCAGGAATCATTACCTGGTGAATCATTTACCTGGTGAATCATTTATTCCGGTGAATCATTTACTCGTGAATCATTTACTCTCGGTGAATCGCTTATTAGGTGAATCATTTACTCTCGGTGAATCATTTACTCAGTGAATCATTTACCTGGTGAATCATTTACTAGGTGAATCATTTAGGTGAATCATTTACTCGGTGAATCATTTACTAGGTGAATCATTTACTAGGGTGAATCATTTACTCCGTGAATCATTTACTCGGTGAACGTTACTGGATTAGTGAATCATTTACTAGGTGAATCATTTACTAGGTGAATCATTTACCCGGAATCATTTACTCTGTGAATCATTTACTAGGTGAATCATTTACTCGGTGAATCATTTACTAGGTGAATCATTTACTAGGTGAATCATTTACTCGGTGAATCATTTACTCGGTGAATCATTTACTAGGTGAATCATTTACTCGGTGAACTACTATCAGAACCATTATCCGGTGAATCATTTATTAGGTGAATCATTTACTCGGTGAATCATTTACTCGGTGAATCAATGCATTCGTGGGTGAATCGTTTATTAGGTGAATCATTTACTCGGTGAATCATTTACTCGGTGAATCATTTACAAGGTGAATCATTTAATCGGTGATCATTTACTCAGTGAATCATTTACTCGTGAATCATTTACTAGGTGAATCATTTAATAGGTGAATCATTTACTAGGTGAATCATTTACTCGGTGAATCATTTACTCGGTGAATCATTTACTAGGTGAATCATTTACTCGGTGAATCATTTACTCGGTGAATCATTTATTCGGTGAATCATTTACACGGTGAATCATTTACTCGGTGAATCGTTTATTAGGTGAATCATTTACTCGGTGAATCATTTACTCAGTGAATCATTTACTCGGTGAATCATTTACTAGGTGAATCATTTACTCGGTGAATCATTTACGAGTGAATCATTTACTAGGTGAATCATATTTCATCTCGTGAATCATTTACTCGGTGAATCATTTACTCGGTGAATCATTTACTCGGTGAATCATTTACTAGGTGAACGATTAATAGGTGAATCATTTACTCCGTGAATCTTTTACCGGGTGAATCATTTACTAGGTGAATCATTTACTCGGTGAATCATTTATTAGGTGAATCATTTACTAGGTGAATCATTTACTCCAGAATCATTTACTCGGTGAACTTATTTACTCGGTGAATCATTTACTAGGTGAATCATTTACTAGGTGAATCATTTATTTCGGTGAATCATTTACTCTGTGGACCATTTACTAGGTGAATCATTTACTCGGTGAATCATTTACTCTGTGTGAATCATTTACTTGGTGAATCTATTTAACAGGTGAATTCATTTACTCGGTGAATCATTTACTAGGTGAATCATTTACTTCAAGAATCATTTACTATGAATCATTTACTCGGTGAATCATTTACTAGGTGAATCATTTTAGGGTGAACGATTAACGTGGGTGATCATTTACTCATTGAATCATTTACTCGGTGAATCATTTACTAGGTGAATCATTTACTAGGTGAATCATTTAATCGGTGATCATTTACTCAGTGAATCCGCTACCGGTGAATCATTTACTCGGTGAATCATTTACTCGGTGAATCATTTACTAGGTGAATCATTTATCTGTGAATCATTTACTAGGTGAATCATTTACTCGGTGATCATTCATCTATATGAATCATTGGTCTGTGAATCATTTATTAGGTGAATCATTTACTAGGTGAATCATTTACTAGGTGAATCATTTACTCGGTGATCATTTACTCGGTGAATCATTTATTAGTGAATCATTTACTAGGTGAATCATTTATCCAACAGAATCCTATTTATTAGTGAATCATTTACTAGGTGAATCATTTACTAGGTGAACCATTTACTCGGTGAATCATTTACTCGGTTAATCATTTACTAGGTGAATCATTTACTCGGTGAATCATTTACTAGGTGAATCATTTACTAGGTGAATCATTTACTAGGTGAATCATTTACTAGGTGAATTATTTACTAGGTGATCCATTTACTCGGTGAATCATTTATTCAGTGAATCATTTACTCGGTGAATCATTTACTCGGTGAATCGTTTACTAGGTGAATCTTTACTAGGTGAATCATTTACTAGAGAATCATTTACCGGTGAATCATTTACTAGTTGAATCATTTACTCGTGAATCATTTACTTCCGGTGAATCATTTACTAGTTGAATCATTTACTAGGTGAATCATTTACTCGGTGAATCGTTTACTCGTGAATCATTTACTCGGTGAATCATTTACTCGGTGAATCGTTTACTCAGAATCATTTACTAGTTGAATCATTTACTAGAGAATCATTTACTCGCAACTATTTACCGTGAATCATTTACTAGTTGAATCATTTACTCGGTGAATCATTTACTCGGTGAATCATTTACTAGTTGAATCATTTACTCGGTGAATCATTTACTCGGTGAATCATTTACTAGGTGAATCATTTACTCTTGTGACCATTTACTAGGTGAATCATTTACTCGGTGAATCATTTACTAGAGAATCATTTACTCGGTGAATCATTTTTGTTCGGTGAATCATTTACTAGTTGAATCATTTACTCGTGAATCATTTACTCGGTGAATCATTTACTAGAATCATTTACTAGGTGAATCATTTACTCGTGAATCATTTATTCCGGTGAATCATTTACTCGGTGAATCATTTATTAGGTGAATCATTTACTCGTGAATCATTTACCTTCGGTGAATCATTTACTGTGAATCATTTACTAGGTGAATCATTACTCGGTGTGAATCATTTACCTGGTGAATCATTTACTTGGTGAATCATTTACTAGGTGAATCATTTACTTCAGAATCATTTACTAGGTGAATCATTTACTCGGTGAATCATTTACTAGGTGAATCATTTACTCGGTGAATCATTTAATAGGTGAATCATTTACTAGTGAATCATTTAATCGGTGATCATTTACCAGTGAATCATTTACTCGGGTGAATCATTTACTAGGTGAATCATTTACTAGGTGAATCATTTAATCGGTGATCATTTACTCAGTGAATCATTTACTCGGTGAATCATTTACTAGTGAATCATTTAATTTTGGTGAATCATTTACTCGGTGAATCATTTACTCTCGGTGAATCATTTACTAGGTGAATCATTTACCGGTGAATCATTTACTAGGTGAATCATTTACTCGGTGATCATTTACTCAGTGAATCATTTACTCGGTGAATCATTTATTAGTGAATCATTTACTAGGTGAATCATTTACTAGGTGAATCATTTACTCTCGGTGATCATTTACTCGGTGAATCATTTATTAGGTGAACGGCTTACTAGGTGAATCATTTATTAGGTGAATCATTTACTAGGTGAATCATTTACTAGTGAACCATTTACTTGGCGGAATCATTTACTCGGTGAATCATTTACCAGGTGAACTTTCACTGGTGAACTTACTAGGTGAATCATTTACTAGGTAATCATTTACTAGGTGAATCATTTACCAGGTGAACCATTTACTCGGTGAATCATTTATTCGTGAATCATTTACTCGTGAATCATTTACTCGGGTGAATCGCTTACTAGGTGAATCATTTACTAGTGAATCATTTACTAGAGAATCATTTACTCGGTGAATCATTTACTAGTTGAATCATTTACTCGGTGAATCATTTACTCGGTGAATTACTAGTTGAATCATTTACTAGGTGAATCACTTACTCGGTGAATCGTTTACCTTCGGTGAATCATTTACTCGTGAATCATTTACTCGGTGAATCGCTTACTCGGTGAATCATTTACTAGTTGAATCATTTACTAGGAGAATCATTTACCGGTGAATCATTTACTCATGAACTACTTACTAGTTGAATCACTTCCGGTGTGAATCCTCATTTACTCGGTGAATCATTTACTAGGTTGAATCATTTACTAGGTGAATCATTTACCGTGAATCATTTACTAGGTGAATCATTTACTGGTGAATCATTTACTAGGTGAATCATTTACTCGGTGAATCATTTAATAGGAGAATCATTTACTCGGTGAATCATTTACTCGGTGAATCATTTACTAGTTGAATCATTTACTTCCGGTGAATCATTTACTCGGTGAATCATTTACTAGGTGAATCATTTACTAGGTGAATCATTTACTCGGTGAATCATTTACTCGGTGAATCATTTATTAGGTGAATCATTTACTCGTGAATCATTTACTCGGCGTGAATCATTTACTAGGTGAATCATTTACTAGGTGAATCATTTACTCGGTGAATCATTTACTCGTGGTGAATCATTTACTAGGTGAATCATTTACTAGGTAAAGAATCATTTACTCGGTGAATCATTTACTTTCAGCTGAATCATTTACTAGGTGAATCATTTACTCGGTGAATCGTTTACTCGGTGAATCATTTACTCGGTGAATCATTTACTAGGTGAATCATTTACTAGGTGAAACATTTACTCGGTGAATCATTTACTCGGTGAATCATTTACTAGGTGAATCATTTACTCGGTGAATCATTTACTGGTGAATCATTTACTCGTTGAATCATTTACTAGGTGAATCATTTACTTTAGAATCATTTACTCGGTGAATCATTAACTAGGTGAACCATTTACTCGGTGAATCATTTACTCGGTGAATCATTTACCAGGGTGAATCATTTACTAGGTGAATCATTTCTCATCCTACATAAGGCTTTTCAGTTACTCTGATGCATTATTCAATTCGAATTCTAGTTGAATTCCTTGCATTCACTTACGTGCAAATACCCTTGGTAAAGGTATTAATCCT
>JBBBDQ010001236.1:12020000-12040000 GCA_037127315.1 Ascarosepion bandense
TTGAAAAAGCTGATGATGTCAATGTCTGACAGAACGAAGGCTGTGATCAAAGCAAAAGGCTATTATACTAAATATTAAATTTATTTTGTAACATGTATTTTTGTCTTGTTAAAACATTTGTTGAATAAATCAAATAAAATTACTTTAATTAAATTGTTTATTTTCTGTCAATATGCCTAATAAGAGATAAAATATTTCTAGTCCTAATCCTTTTGCACAGTACTGTATATCAGGAGGATGGAATCATATGGACAAACGGTATAGCTAAAAATATGTAAGATCGATTAAGAATATCTAAACTTATTTATAAATGGAACTTTGTGTGTGTGTGTGTGTGTGTGTGTGTGTGTGTGTGTGTGTGTGTCCGTTACCTACAGACTCCGAAACGGCTGGACCGATTTTCTTGAAAGTTTACACAGTTGTGCAATAAGCATCTGCGAGTGTTCTTAGCTACGTTTTGTATCAAGGTACTCCTGATAAATATCGAAAATCGATAATCGAAAAAAATTGGGTTATAGAAGGAGTGGTCCGATTTTAATCAAATTTGATACACTCATAGACAAAGACATAAGAAACGATATTCAGAAGTTTCAAGGTTGCAGTTTTTACAATAGTGCAGAAAATCGATAATATATATATATATATATATATATATATAAGGCAAGATGTTTGTGTGTGTGTTTGTTTATTTGTCTGTATGTCCTTTGTTCAAATCCACAATTTTTATCCGATTCTCACCAAACGTCACAAATATTCTTTAGGCTGAGTCTGAGCTCCAGAACCATGGATTAGTTTTAAAGCTTTCATTACACCCGAGCAACGCCGGGCTATACTGCTAGTATATATATATATATATACACGAAAAATCTAAAGTGTTTTTGCTCTACTATTGTATTTTAGTACTTTCGTATTGAGCACTTTTTCTTGTTTGGTTCCGTTTGGGTTTTTTTTTTCTTTACTGCGGAATATTGAATGTTTGTTCTTGTTCCGCTGGTTTCTTTTTTTTCTCCCCATTTATCCGACGACTTAGTACGCCGGATTGTGACGGATTTAGGTTCTGTTTGTTAATGGTTTTTTCGAGAGTTTATATTGGCATAAATTTACGGAGTGCATTCTTACAGAGTCTAAGTAGTTATTATTATCACTATATATATATATATATATTAGGTGCGATTGGTAAATTGTCGCAATTATTTTATTATTTCAAATATTCTTTAAGCTGAGTCTGAGCTCCATGACCATGGATTAGTTTTAAAGCTTTCATTACACCCGAGCAACGCCGGGCTATACTGCTAGTTAAACATGAAACTGTGTATCAACTTTTTTAGAAGCAGACCTAACAATTAATTCAGTATAGTTTTTCCACTTCCCGTTAGTCGAAAATGTTCAGCTGAGAAGGTGAAGAGAATCGCTTGCCTGAAGGTTAGCCTCAACCATGCCGAGGGAAGGCAGACAACGGCCTCTCAGATTATTAATAGCAGTTTTGTGTTAGAGGTATTATAATTAACAAGCCACCCTTAACAACTAACTGTAATTATTTTAAACCAGCTGCTAAGTTGACCATTATCGATTCGATCTAACTTACTATCGATGCAGAAGGAAATGGTTGATTCATCAGCGTAGGTACGAAGATGAGAGTTGAGGCAATCAGAAAGGCCATTGATTTAAATTAACAAAATAGTAAGACCCTGATGAATGACTGCTTTAGTACAAATATATCTAAAAGATTTGCCGTAATGCCAGTGCTCTTGTAATTACAGGGATTCTGCAGCGATGCACTAATTTTACAAGCATACTGCCGCCTTATAGAGAATTGAGTTGCCCTGATTTCACTTTCAAACTTTGATTTCATCGATTATTTGCGAAGCTGAATGAAAAGTAAAATTTGTAATCATAACCAAAATGGTAGCGATAACTTCAACAATACTACATACTTCTCTATATTTCTGAGATGATTTAGTATTTACAGTATTTACATTATTCGGACTACTGTCCTTATCTTTGTTGCCATTTGTACGATGTTTCGGCTATGCTGGGAATCTTAAACCGAACTCTTTATTACAATCGGGTATATCATTCTCATTCCTTGCGTACCATTAACATCAAAAATTGCAATATGAAATCTGGTAATAAAGAGTTACTAGACATTAGGTTTATAAGTCCCAAAAATTCAGTTAATTTTATCCTTAAGAAATAAACGTTGGTTAATTTCTGACTTGACTCTTAGTGTTGTAAGTTCACTCCCAGGCTGCAACAGTGGTGAACAAGTAACTTGCAGGTTTAGAGCTAATGATTTCCAATCACGGCTGATGATATACCTCAGTGATTGTAATAACGGGTTCGGTTCCAAATTCCTAGCACCTGAAGAAGGCCGGAGCGTACAACAGCCGAAACGTTGTACAAATAGCAACAAAGATCAGGAAAATAGTACGAATAATGTATATATTGTAAATACTAAATACTTTGAGGTTTTCAATAAGCATCATCGTGTGGCAAAATATTCTATTATAAATAAAATCGACAAAATTATCTAACTTGAAGAATTACCATTTTTTTTACTCGTTTCACCCCAAGCAAAGCGATAACGCCACTGGTGCACAGGGGGTTACTTAAAAGAAGAGTGAAAGTTTAGGCAGGAGGAGAGCGAAGAGAAAGACGAACCAGCTACTGAGGGTGTCAGGGAAAGGATGAGAGAAAGTTTGGAATACCGTTGTGAAGACAGTTGCTAGGGTATATTGTGAAAGAAAAAGAACAAGATACACGCGATGATGTGGAAAGGACAATAGAAGGACTGGAATCAAGTGGAGAAGAGATGAGACATTGCATTTAAATTCTTGTTGTCAGTCTGGTTGTTTGAGTAAATTCTTGTGGGGTGGGCATCAGTAAGCTATGCTCGTCGGAGCAGAATTCATATTTTAAATATTGGTAGAACAGACAGAGGGAAGCCGCATCCCGCCGGTAAGAAAAGTGACTGGAGTCGAGCTGCCAGTTCGGGAGCGATCACGTTACAGATTCTTCTTTGGAGTCTGTCGAGAACCCTGAGATGAATTACAGGGACGCCCGATCAGATATGACAATAGTATTTAATGTATGGTCGGATGGTTATTTTTTATCTGTGCAAGATGGACTCAAGTGGGGAAAACTTCCTGAACTGACACAGTAACCCAACCTTCCTATCAGTCGATTTAGCTATTGATTCAACGTAATGGTTCAACTTGCGGTCGGAAGAGAGAGTGAGACCGAGGTAGCTTCCATTTACTGTCGTTAAATTCTAACAAAACTTCTTTAATGTGCCTTGCGACCATGGCTCTCTATAAATTCTTATTTGCAAACTTATTTTCACACCACAATAACCTAGCTTGTTTTTGTTTATTCTATAAACATTTTCACTTATAATTAACTTTATATCTTTATTATCTTGATTTTACGAATTAAATCACAGTACTAGATGTGCGCTTTGGTGCATTGGATATCGGCTCAGAACGAGAGTCGAGTTCGAATTCCAGCTGAATTCATTGCATTCACTTACGCGCAAATACCTTGGAAAAGGTATTAAACCGCCTATTCCTTCCAGTTATGGGTTAAATAACAGGACAGATTGGGTTCTAGAGCCTTGGTCGGCAACCAGTCTACCGCAGAAAGCAATGGAAACCTACTACGGGATAATCTTCTGCCCAGTCAGTCATGTCTCTGTCGAGATGATCGCCCAAGCGTGTATCACGTATGGCACTCAACGGACTGACTGACTACATTGACAATCAAGATGTCATCATTGTGAAATTGACATGGCTAGATATGACCATAAGTTTAATGCTAGCTGTTTATTTCGGCTTATACTTTTTAGCCGACGCGTCACAGATGTCCATACACATGCACACGAATAATTATATTTTAATTCAATGCCAGACCTAAGGACATTTCTAGAAAATTAAAATAAAAATATCTAAAAATAATTTTATTTATTCCTGAATAATTTCAGCAAATTCAATAAACTTTTATAATAATTTTATTTTTTGGTGTTTAAATAAATGGAACCGTTTTTTGCCAAAAAATTTAGTCGCGATATCTTTCTCATTCAATTTTTGCGATATTTCCCGTTATTCATTATTTCTAAACGTGTATTTAATTTTAACCTAAATGTATCTTATTAGGATAAGTAGTAAACTTCATTTTGCCAGGTCTTAGTTATTAAAAATAGATATAAACTGATAGATATTCAAACATCATCGACATAAACAGAGTGATACTGATATACATAAAGAAACTGGAATTGGCAGACCGGCTGCAGTCACTCTCTCAGTTTTAAATATTTTATCTCTTATTAGGCATATTGACAGAAAATAAACAATTTAATTAAAGTAATTTTATTTGATTTACTCAACAAATGTTGGTTTTGTTACAAAAAAAGAAAAAGACGAATTTTCTTGAATGTATAAACTTTGAACACACAACTCGTGAAATTTCACACCTCCAAGCGAAATGTTTTTTGGCCAATAAAAAACTAGGAAGCATCTAAAAAAATTCAAATAATGTTTAATTATAAAAAGTTTGTTTGTCGTCCAATGGGATGCCCAGAATTACATCCGGGTGGGAATTCCCAAATGATCTGTTTGGAGCCCCAGAAAATGAAATAAAAAGACGAGACAAAAAGAATGTCTCAGTGAGAAAATACAAGCATAATTAACACGTCCCTCGACAAAGGTCAAGTGATTGTATTATTATTGCCTCTCTCTTTCTCTCTCACCTCCTTCTTCTTCATCGTTCACTTCTTCTTCTTCTTCTTCTTCTTCTTCTTCTTCTTCTTCTTCTTCTTCTTCTATGTGCCCTGTCCCTTCAGGACGTAGTCGATCATGGATCTTCACGTCTCCCTATCCCTTGTGGCTCTTTTAGTATGTTTGCTCCTGTTGCTCCTGGCAACCTCCGTTCCGTCATCCACCTGATCAGACCCTGCAAATATGTTATCCGCTGCCTTCCTCTGTCTCACTCCATCGTTCACTAACCTATTTAATAACCACCCGTAATTCTAAAGACTGTGTGAATACTTCAAAGACACCCCTACCAAGCAAACGCTCAAAACATACATACGCACGCATAAACTCTTTCCAACAAATTATTACTATGAAATTTTTAACGACCTTGTACCAACCAAAAGACATTACTTTTATTTGTAAAACCTTAATTGATATATATATATATATATATATATATATATATATATATATATATATATATTAATGCAGGTTTCATTGACTAATATAGACAAGTTTTGTCTATTAATTTTGTGTAGGATCCGTTATAAAGCTTTGGACCATGAGGGGAAAAAAAAAGAAAACTGCGGAGTACTTCACAGCAAAGAAAAAAACCCTCAAACGGAACGAACCACAAAGAAAGAAAAGTGCTCGATACAAAACTAACCAAAAAGGATTAACCAAGAGGCAGTGACGTAGAGCAAAAACACACGAGAAAAAATCGCAAGATCTTGCGATTTTTTCTCTAATATATATATATATATATATATATATATATATAACATAGTGATGATCCACGTATACTCTCTTAATATGTATAGGAAAAACTACTAAAAAGTTGTAAGTTTAAAAATGTATTTTTTTGGGAGTATTTGTTTATTTCTATTATTATATTTTATATTTCAGACCGTCCTCGGTCCTTCATCAGAAACAAATGATTTTAAAATTTAAATTAGAAACGTATTTCACGAGCGTTCCGCAATAGCAGTTCATTTCAATCAACCGGGTCACTCTTTAGAAAATTGCAAATTCCTATATATATATATATATATATATATATATATGTATATATATATATATATATATATATATTGTTTCTATGCACAATTTGATTTTCTTGTTTTATACCCCTCTAATAGTGGGCTATCTACTAACAAGGCCAAATTCAGTTAATCTGTTTCAACACACAAATACACTTCACGATAACAGATAACCCACTATACTCTTTTGCTAGCGACCAGACATTGTCTTTTAAAAATTGATGCATACTACTTTAAAGCTAAGTGCAGATGCAATATTGTAACAGTATATATGAAAATTGTCTTTGAAAGAAAAACCGACTTCTGCCTTCAAGAGATATGTGTCAGTTTCAAATACAATTCATAGTGTAAACCACTATGTCCCGTCTACATACAATTACAGAACCACTTCACTGTCTCTTTAGTAAACCGGATGTCGAAATGCCACCGAAAAACCTCGTATATGTCGTTGGTTGACCTCAGAGTACGCCTATCCGGGGTACCGACATTCTGAATGGATCGATCGGAACCTCAACGGATGTATCTCTTGCGCAATTATGCGCCCATGTTCACGGACTCGTAGGACATCTTCATTAGTCTATGGCTAACCTGACCCTGGTAGCGCTTGCTAGTCTCATGACCCAGGGCCTGCCTAGCTAAACCTCTTTCTAAGGAACCCACCAGCTTCCGATCGGGACAGATCATCTTCTAGAATCTTCAGTTTGTTAAACTTATCTAGAGCGATTCTTTTGTTATATTACCATTACTTTTATTTATAAAAAAAACCTTGATATATATATATATATATATATATATATATATATATATATATATATGTTGTTTCTATATACAATTTGATTTTCTTGTTTTGTACCCCTCTTATAGTGGGCTATCTACTAACAAGGCCAAATTCAGTTAATGTTTCAACACACTATAACGGATAACACATTATAAGACTTTGACGGAAATTAAGCTGTTGAAAAATTTATCTCTTCCCTACAAATGTATGCTTTCCTTGTTCACACACATTATTCATTGTGAAAGGGGAAACTTATTATTCCAAAGCCAGATTTAATATTTGTATTGTGTGTATATATATGCGCATAAGTTGCCCAATCATATTCGGAACAACGGTAAATGAATTACAATGACACACGGAGACGAAGCGTAGGGTGTAGTGAATCAGATCTTCTTTGATAATCTAAAGTTATTTACAAATAGAACTTTGTGTGTGTATGTGTTTGTGTGTCTGTATATGTGTGTGTATGCGTATGTCCATTACCTATTGACTTCGAAACGGCTGAACTTATTTTCTTGAAAATTTACATAGTTGTACTCTAAGCGTATGCGAGTGTTCTTAGCTATGTTTTGTGTCGAGGTACCCCCGATAAATATCGAAAATCAATAATCGAAAAAATCGGTTTATAGAAGGAGTGGTCCGATTTTAATCAAATTTGATACACTCATAGACAAAGACATAAGAAACGATATTCAGAAGTTTCAAAGTTGCAGTTCTTACAATAGTGCAGAAAATTGATTATATATATATATATATATATATATATATATATATATATATATATATATATATAAGGCAAGATGTTTGTGTGTGTGTCTGTTTTTCTGCCTGTATGTCTGCATTTTTTCAGCACTTTTATTTTAGTTTTTGCTTCGGGTTTGGCTCTAAGTAGGTATAATTGTAGTTCTTAGTCTCAGCCATGATACCATTTACTTAGAGGATTTACTTAACCTTCAAAATTCAGTTTACGACGAAAAACACTTATTTGATGTCGATACCTGGAAATCAAAATTTGACTTACATCCATTTATTTTTCTTTTAGTCTACGGTTTTGCTTTAACTGGAAACAACTATTGCTTCTTAGTCTTTCGTGCCAACGTTCAAAGAGTCTGAGCTCCAGGACCATGGATTAGTTTTAAAGCTTTCCTTACACCCGAGCAACGCCGGGCTATACTGCTAGTATAGATATAAAGTATGGTTGTCTCCTGTTTGCTTTTATTAAAACTAGTTTCAATTAACCAATGCTTCGAAACAAATATTCCGATTTCAGAATTCATGAATTTTATTACCTTTAGGATTTTCTCTTAAAAAACCTCAGTTTTTACAATAGTGCATAAGTAAATTTACATCATGAAGGAATAAGAGGAACAAAAACGTTCGGTCTACACTAACCACGCTGCTTTTCTTGTCTTATAAATAAAGTTAGCTAAAGTTATTGAATAATATCAGAATTCTAAAACACCGAAAGTAAAAGATTTATTTTTAAAAAAATGATAGGTATAAAGTTTTGCCATGGAGATAATTTCTGGTAAGTAATGTCATATTTTTAACAGATAATAAGAATATGTTAAAATTCAAGAAATGTAAATTTATTTCTCAATAAATCGTCTTAATTCTTTTTCTTCATTTGCTCTTGTGTCAGACAAATGGAGGAACGAGGGAAATATTCCAAGATTTAAATAATAGTATTTTTGTAAAAGAAAATAAAGCGAGAAAAAAAATGGATGGCAGTATTATAAAGTCAGAGGTCAGATGTGTTCAGAGAAAGTCAAGAAAAAATAGAAGAGTTGAGGCAAAGTTTGAACCGGACAGGGCTTTTGCAATAGATATACAACGCGAAAGAAAATGATACTTTAAAAGCGTGAAGAAAAAAATATGAAAAAGAAAGAAAAAATAGCATGTCAATGAAACAGATATTGAATAGTAGATGGAAAAGAAGAAATTAAGACAGGCTAAAACAAAATGGAAGAGAAATAAATAAAAAGGTTAGGTAGAAAAGAAAGAAAAAGAAAAAACTGCAAAATCAAAGAAACTAGAAAAGTTTTTTTTAAAAATGATGAAAATATGAAGAAGAATTTCAAAGTGGATGAAAAAAGAAAACTGTAGGAAAGGGTATGAGAAAACAAAAAAGAACATGGTTAAGATTTAGAGAAAGAAATACAGAATAATAAAAAAAATCAATAACGAATGAGAGACTAAAAATTTAGGTATATAAGACTAACTCCAGGTTGAGGAAGAAAAAGAAAAATTCAAAGAAGAAAAAATTGAGATACAAAAGAGGGATGATTCTAAAGAAAAAGACTGAAATAAAATACAGCATGAAGAAAAGAATGATTATATAATAAAAGAAAGAAAGACAAAGGGAGTGATGACGCCATGACAAACTTAATGACTGCTTCTGTGAAAATGAAATTAAGGAAGAAAAAAAGTCGTAAAAAAGAAAATAAAGACAAACTGTTATTAAAAATAGAAAGAGAAGACATATACAAACAAATACAAAAGCCCAGACAAAGCAAATGGCGGGCAAGAAAAGTAACTCCGACATGAAAATTACGAACAGAAAAAACTAAGCTAAAAACTGAACTGAAACAAAAAAGAAAAAATGACAAACATGATGGATCGACAGTTGATGCCAACTTTCTGTCTGTCTCTCGAGTTAGCTATAAGTTTCCATGAGCCCATTTGTGTCTTCGGATTTTTCCCCATCCAGAAGGAAAATGATCTGGATATAGAAGGCCGATCAGTGATATGTTGTCTGGATGTTGGCCAGACAACGCCATCATCGCCATTAATTGAAGCTGCCATCATTTCAACAGTATTCTATTCCTAACCTGACTACTTTGATCTCTGTCACGTGATCTCTAGTGAAAATAGCAATAACAATAATAATAATAAAAACAACAATTAAAAGAGAAAACATATTAATTATTCCAAAATTATGATAATAACTGATTTTGTTAAGGTTAAGCTAAAGGCACAAAAATAGTAACGGTCTCCTTCACAAAAAATATTAAAACGTAGGACATATAAGCGAAGGCTATAATTTAGTTCGAATAAAGTAGAAAGCTGATTGAGTAGAAAGTTGACAACATAGTTTTTTTTTAAAATCAACATTATATTTATAAATCAGAAACGCTTGTACACTAACCATATTCTAGGAAACCCGAACAGTTCTAAATGTTATACGAGGCCCACTCACTGGCTTGTTTGCATTTGTAAAATATTAATAAAATTTCGTTGATTGTTTTAACATACTATGAACCATTAACTAAATTTTAAAGAAAGTTATTCTTTATTATACCTTTCACGAAAAGAAAGGGTATAGAACAAGACAGCAAGTAAATAAATAAATAAATAAAATAAGGCCCGCAGCTCGCATATGATCACCTATGGTGCGCAAGGTGTTTTCAAAATAGTGAAATATTTGTGTTTATCCTAATAAATTTGGCAAATGATCAGTTATGTGGAAGCTTGACATTATTAAACTGATATTTCAATGCTTTTCTGTCTAATAAATCTCGTTCATGTTTTTTAGAAAACAAAATATATTAGGATCTTGAATATGTTCTAAATGATTTTTCTGGAAATATAATGCTTTATTTACAAAAAAATAGTAAAAGACATGTCCCTGAAAGCGATGTCCACTACTAAGTGATGTGGACCGGCGTTGGACCCACTAAATGATAACTCGAAACACGGTGGTATGGTTAACAATATATATTAAGTCAAAAATAGATACAAGAGATAAGCTTGGCTTATTGTGACTGACAGACTGACAGACAGACAGACAGACAGACAGACAGACAGACTGTGCTGAGCTGAACTGAAGCCACGAGAGTGATTAACTCTCAGTTAATATACTGGGAGGAAGTGTCCATAGTTAAGTGGGTAACGCCCCACCATGCTAACCACTTATTCTTCCCACCTTTCTAAAAGCATTTGAATTCCACGTCGGAAAAAACGACACGTCTATTGAGGTTAGCCAAGAGTCGACTCACTTTTCGCAATCTGCATAAGAATGTAAATGCTGCTGTGACAGGCCATGTGCCATCGATAAAAACAAATAATCGGACAAAATATTACCGGGTACATACGTGGGTTGGGTAAAATTCCCAATTAAGCGTTTTTAAATAGATTTTCATCCATTTTACAACATTCGGCTTAGCGTTGAAATGTTGCAAAATAACTGTTGTGGATTTCGGCTGAGAAATCACACACACAAAAAAAAAATAACAAAAACAGATTTGGCGATAGAAAATATAAGTTATAGTGAACAGAAACATACAAGCTGGAACACGGGTTAGTCAATTCAGGAATACTATTAGTAGAAACCAATATATATAGACTTGCAGTGAAACAGTATGTCGGGGTAATGAGTCTTTATCCAAACAACTTCAACTAACTCTGCACCAACTTACGGATCAACTGACTCCTTACTAAACTCTCTACAACTACTCTTTACAACTACTACTACAATATTGAGTTGGCCCTCCCACTAAGGGCAACATGTGACGCAGGGTTAGTTCCAGTTTGGACATAGTTGGATTAGGGCAGTTGATATTATTCGGGGTCAGCTTACAGTGGAAGATTATCAAGTTCCTAACATTTTGGGTGCATTAAGTCGATTAGCAATCGAAACAACACGATTAAAACCTTCAGTACGAAAACTACTGCACAACAAAATGCCGACTATAAGTTGGAGATACTGAAATCAACCAAGAACAGAAATTTAAATACTTGGGAAGTCTTTTAAGAGAGGACAGAAATTACGATACTGTGAGCCGAAGGCGTATTTGTATGGTTAAAAATACATTCCAAAAGCTGCGCTGAGTATTGTGAGACAAAAATGTTTTACTGGAAACAAAGAAAAGCGTACTGGATTGCTATGTGATGTCTGCCCTTCAATAGGACAGCAAATGCTGGACAATTTGATCAAAGATTATTGAACGACTTTAATCAACCGACATGTCGTTCTACAGAAGGATGTTGGGGATATAATGGACCCAACAATTTATCAACGACGAGGATTTAGAGAGAATAGAAACGAATAAGAAAACTTATACTTAGCATCAGTAAAAGAGAGCTGAAGTTTTTGGGATATGTAATGAGAAAAAAGGCTTGGAGAGTCTGTTACTCAGATGACAGAAGGAAAAAGAAACAAAAGAAAGCAACCCATGGCATATTGGATGGGCTTGAGTAAATTGATGGCAGAGCAGGTTTAGGGAGAAATAACAAGTAAAAGGGTGTTCAGATCTTCAATAAATAAGAATATGAGGAAGACTATGATCGCCTACGTCCTGAAAGAACACGATACATAGAAGAGGAATGACGGATAGCTATCCTAGTCGCCTTCATAATAATAAAGTGTTACTTTCCTCTTCCTTAGAACAATTTTACCCAGCAAACCAGCTTAAGTGGCCCTTTAAAACTTGTATTGGGGAACTAACAGAAAAAAGATATGCAAGGTGTCTATAAAGAGATACGAGGTACTGAGCAAAAGGTTTTTTCCGTATTAGGTCGCCATTGTAGCAGACTGGTTTCTAACCAAGGCTATCGATCCCAATTTATTCTGCTATTTAACCCATAGATGGAGGAGAAGAAATGGATTAATACTTTTTCCAAGAGTATTTGCGCGTAAATGAATGCAACAAATGCAACTCGCAATTCGAACTCGGCTCTCCGATCTCAGGTTCTGAGGCGATATCTATTACACCACAACGCACATCCAATTTTATTTAAATTGCTTAAAGCTTTGCGGCTCTACATGATAGAAACAGTTTTGAAAAAATAAGAAGGTGGGAGTATTTGAATTTAATATTGTGTTTGTTGATTTTTTCCCCGCAATGGTTTCTTTTACGGATGCTACGGTTTCATCGCTAGCCTACAAGACCGTAGCTTATTGTTGACAGAACCTAATTCTTTAAATACTTTCCTATGATGAGATATGGAATTCCTGTGTGCTGCCTATTTAGTATAGTGTGTTATAAATCTTCTTTGGATGACAACAATAGATTTTGTGTCGTCAACAAAAGAAAGCAATAGACTTTCTCTTCTAGAGAAGCTATACACCGACACCAATTTTGGAAAAATAAAAGAAAGCAAACAATAGTAATTTTGAAGTTTCAAGAAATTAATAAAAAAAACAATAAATAAAAGAAATATCAACATTTTCGGAAGAAAAAAATAGATATATAATTATTCTTATGTGTTTTACAGATGTTTATATCATATACCGTTTCTAAGATAAGATGTTTATATCATATACCGTTTCTAAGATAAGATGTTTATATCATATACCGTTTCTAAGATAAAGTAATTTAAATTGTGCACAGACTTTATGCACACCTTGTATATATATTTTACTGATAAAACATTACAATATGAATTTCAGCAGATCAAATTCTGATATTTTGACGAAATTAGTTATTAAAGATAAGCCCTTACTTAAGGGGTCTAGTACTGAATAATGTGTGCAGTTCTTATAGTGTTGGAATGATTTTCTTGTACAGAGTGACCCAAAAAAACCGGGGACTTTTTGAAAATCCAATAAAACCAAGAGTGATGGAAGTAAAATATTTTATTCAAATAATTGAAACTTTAAAACTTTCCATTTCAGAAACAATGATGGATTTTTAATGATGGATTTTTATGATGGATCAATATGTCAATGATGGATTTTTTTAAAATTACGTCCTGTAGCTGGCGTCCTCCAGTACAAATGCATTCTTGAAATCTGCTGTTGAGACAGTTTTTTTTTAAATCATTTCACCCCGAGCAAGGCGGAAACGCCACTGATGTGCAGGGGGCTACATAAATGTAAAAAGATTAATTAGAAAAGAGTGAGGAGTACAAACTAGTTAGAAAGGAACAATAGAAAGCTGAGAAAGCAGGTGCGATGACAGGTACATAGGTGGAGAGAAAGGGAAGGTTATACGGGGATGGGGAGAGAGCTAGTGTCCAGTGGTTAGTAGATGAGTATTGACTTTGCATTTAAATTTCTGGAGGTTGTAGCCGTCAGGAAAGCAAGAATACGGGAGCGAGTTCCACAGGCGGGAAGTGCGAGAGAAGAAGCTGCAGGAGTAGAATTGTCGTCTGCATTTGGCTAACCTGATTGTGAATGGGTGGGACCCAGTTGCCAGTCTGGTTGTACGAGTAAACACCTGTTGAGGAGGCATCAGTGACTTCGTCCGAGCAGAAGCCATGAAAGTATTTATAGAACAGACAAAGTGAGGCCACATTTCGACGATGGGGAAGTGGCTGCAGTCGAGCCGCCAGATCAGTACCTATCACATTACAGATTCTCCTTTGGAGCCAGTCAAGAACACTGAGGAGAACGGCAGGGGCACCTGACCATAAATGGCAGCAGATGGTTGACTTGTATAGTGCCAGTGATTGAGATCCACTGTTCATTTAAAAAAAAATGCTTAAGAATCTCATGTAATGAAACAGCACACCATACTGTCAACTTGCTAGCGTGTAACGGGCGCTCACGAACTTCATTAGGATTCGTGTCTGTCCGATAACGGTAGTTCTGTTTATTCACGTATCCTGTTAGATGAAAATGGGCCTCATCTGACATCCATAACTTGCTTAGAAATTCATCTGATCCATGGTTACTGAAATAGCAGAATATTTACTTCGTTGGGCCACTGCTTCGAAGTTGCTGCTACTTGCTCATGTCTATCAATACACACTTAAAAAATTCCTGTTTTTTGGGTCACCCTATACAACGAAATTTTTCACTTTAAATACACATTCACATTCATCTATATATTTTCATTAGTGAAACGTTACTTTTAATGAATGCTCGGATATGTGTAGACACTCCGTTTATTTCTGAAAATGTATAATTATTTTCAACTACCGGTTTTAATATTCACGAAATCTTATTGGATGAAAATATGCGCTCTCCAGCCGGATTCAAATCTGCATTCTCTTTCGAAAAATCGTCATAAGATCTTATGTGCTTTAGACCTTCGGCTACGGAATGAGTCGATTACAAAAAAAAGTTCTTCTTTTATATGCCTTGTCCCTTCAGGACGTAGGCGATCATGCCCTTCCACTTTTCCTTATCCCTGGTGGCCCTGAGCACGCCTTCTCCTGTTACACCATGCAATTCTCGTTCCGTCATCCGCCTGATTAGGTCCTTCAAATATGTTATCCGTTGCTTTCCTCTGTCTTTTTTTCCCTCTATCTAGCCTGTTAGTATCATATTCTCCAAGCCCTTCTCCCTCAATGCTTGTCCCAGGAACTTCAGCTGTCTGTTCCTGATGCTCAGTATTAATTTCCTTTTTGTTTGCATTATTTGCATGGCCTCAACATTGCTCACATGCTCGATCCATTGTATTCGCAGCATCCTTCTGTAGAACCACATTTCAGTTGCTTCAAGTTTTTCCTTCATCTTTGATGGTATTGTCCAGCATTCATGCCATATTGAAGGACGGACAGCACGTAGCAATCCAGTACTCTCTTCCCAGTTTCTAGCGTAATTGTCCTGTTTCTTAATACCTTACTCAACTTCTGGAATGCTTCCTTCGCCATGCCAATTCGCCTTCGGATCTCTGTGTCGCACTTTCCGTCTTCTGTTATAACGCTTCCCAGGTATTTACATTTTTGTAACTGCTTGATTCTGGTATCCCCGACATGTATTTGGCATTTTGGGCTGCCCTTTTGACTGATGACCATGCATTCGGTTTTCGTGCAGTTTATTTCTAGTCCTTTCTTATGCAGGAGGTCTTGTAGCTTCCTTTCCGTGTCAAGAAGTGCATTTAAACAGATCTTTCTCTGAATCTCAAAGCAGACATATTCCTTTCTTTAGAAATTGTTTTTTTTTTTACGTTAGGGATATAAAACTGAGCAAGTATATCTTATTCAAATGTAATAGAAAAAGATGTGTTTAAAGATACGATTCAAATTTGGACGATCATCAAAGCAAACTTTATCTATAAGGTCAGATCCAATGACGGTTTACCGGAAAGCGAATATTTTTAATTACAACATTTATTGAATTACCAGTCCGGTAAACGAAAATAAATAGACGAATTAATAAATAAACTGAGCGTCTTTTAAAACCTGAGTATCCAGTAAAATTAACGTTAAAATAATAAAATCTAACGGATTGCTAAATACAAACTTAACAATTCCTTTATAAATTGGTTTGGTTAGGATTGAACAGTAAACAGAACAGATATGAAAATTTAAAGTGTGTATGCCGAGAAAAAATTAATTACAAGTAATATACACGCTTGCCTTACCGACTTAGTTTTTTTTAGCTCAGTTACAACTTAACACTTACTTATAATGAGTAAACTTATTCTAAACCGATATATATATATATATATATATATATACTTTTCACAGCTAACATCTAACATTGCCTGATGACGAGATAGCAATCTCGAAAAATTGAAATATCCCAGTCGCAATGTATCTTTAATTTTTAAGTGTATTTAATTATATATATATATATATATATATATGTAAAAATATACTCAGTTATAATCTGAGTATAATTTTTCTCTTGTCTTTATTTCATTTAACTATATATATATATATATATATACAGATTTCATTCAAAATGGCAGACAAGGTGTGATGGTTAAGATTTTTTGTGTCATCTTTTATGTGAACTTATGATTTCTTATGATAAATTTTAAAAAATTGTAAAAATGTTTCCTTTATTCAAGCGCTTTCGGCTATACTTTTAGCCATTTTCGAGGATCAATGTTATTTTACGTGTAACAGAATGTAAGTGAAGTCATGTAAACTGTGGAGTAGTGGCATGTGTTATCTACCAAATACAGTAAGCATGTGAGGCCCTCATTATTTTTAGTCTTTTTTTTTTTTGCATGTCGATGATGGTATGATATGTGTGTTGTTAAAACAAATATGTAATGGATAGTATCTGGCAGGTTTCTGTGTCTCTGAGAAAGTTGTTGCGTCAGTCCTGGAGTCAGTTTTGTAGTGGTATGGCCGATACAATTATTTACAAAATTAGGATCAAGAACGCAGTCCCTCAAAGGACTTCTGAATTCGTAAATAATGTTGTTTCGTTGTAGCTTGAAACTTGCGGTTGAATTGATGTTTTTGATGATAAGGTTAGCAGTTTTAAATTTAGTGTAATAGATAATAATTTTCTTTTTTTTTTTGTTTACGAAGACCGAAGTTGCGGATTTTCGAATGCTGTTTCGGAGTGAAGAGTTTGAGTTCGAGTTTTGTTTAATGGTATATCAACACCTCTGTGGGTTATTTAATGCCAAAAAGGTGGGGGTTTAAGGTACTTTTTTAAAATGTTCGGTTATGGTGAGAAGATTGGTTTAGTCAGATATTGATGAGTGTTTTTAGTATTCTGAAGATGTTTTCTAGTTGTGTATTTAAAAATGTACTGTTGGTAATAATCTTTTTCTTCAAAAATGTATTGCTGGTAATATTTTCTACTTCAAAAATATATATTTTTCTATAAAAGACTATTTTTATACTTTCATAGTGTTTCACTCCAGTTTGGAGGTTAGCTGTGACCCTAACAGGTGCTACCACTCTGGATTAGGGTAGACCTGAGAACAAAAGCAATTAAGAGGTGGTTCCATGCTCCACCCAACTTCTCAATCAGAGGTTTTGCTGCCGGATGCAATTTCCCGTCATACCCAGGACATTCAGAGTGAAGATGCGTCCTTTTTATAGTTACTATGAATTTAGTTTTTGTAAAAGATATTAATGCTATTATTTTTATCAATGTTTACTGTTGTTATTACTCAAGTTTGAAAGAAAACGTCTAAAATGGGAGTCAACCAAATAATATGGAAATCCGTTGTTGACAATTGTTTGTTCGGCGTTATGAATTTCTTTGAAAAATAGTTTTCTAGAGGATGAATTCTCTTAGGCTCTCGTGTGGAAATTTTTAATGACGCAGAATATATATCTAAAAGGACATTGACTCATGAAATTAAGATGACAGGAATTTTTACTGGTGTTTTGTATATATATATAGAGAAGTATAATTCTACAAACGGGAAGTGCGAGAAAAGTAACTGGTAGAGTAGAATTAGTGGTTTTTTATAATATAGAGAAGTATAATGGAATTATTATTACGTGATTCCACGAGGATATCTAACAACAGGTGTTTCTTTTTTGTCAAAGCTCATATGCGAATTTGAGGAAAGAATCATTTTCGATTTTTTTTTTTCATAATCATATCGCCCCAAGCAAGGCATTTTACTGCCACTTTTTTGCGGGTGGGTTACATAGGAAGAAAGTTATGAGAAAGAGTGACAGGTTTAGGGGGTGTCAGCAAGTGGGTAAGAGACGGATGAGAATACTGATGAGAGTGGAGTGTTCCGAGAAAGGAGCATAAGAGAGAGGATTCAGGTTAGTGAGATGGGAGATGACTATTGACTTTACATTTAAATTTTTGGAGATTATAGCTGTCAGGAAAGCAAGTAAATTGTAGGGAATTCCATAGGCGGGAAGTACGAGAAAAGAAGCTACTTTTGCATTTTATAATTTATTGGTTTCACAGTGAAAGGGTGGAACCCAGTTGCGAATAATGTGCCTGGAGTAAATTTGTATATAATTTATATTTAAGATCGTTTGATTTCGTGTTTTTCTGAACAAGAATAAAAATGTCATCTACATAGCGGATGTATATTGTGGGTTTGGTAATTTCTTTAAGTGTGTTTTCTCCATGGGGCATGTAAAATTTAGCAAAGTGCCAAGAGAATTTTTCTATAATAACACCGTTAGTTTGGGTGTAAATGTGGCCTTCATGGTTGTAAAATGGGGTCTGATTAGTACAAGCAAGAATAAGATTTTAGAGTGTGGGATTTGATATCTGGTGGTGGTATTAATGTAAGTTTATGTTATGGAGATTCACTCGTATGGCACATTAACTCGTCCAAGCTATATATACGTAGCAGTTCTGTTTGTAGAAGCAGAGAGTAAGATTGAGAGAGAGAGAGGCACAGTGAGAGTTGAATCTATTCAATCATAACTCTGAGAGCCGCGCTAATAATGATTCATTGATATATGTTTGTACTAATGTCTTTGTAATATATTTCTTTAACAGTATTTCGTTGTTGTGCCTTCATTTCTTGCCACAACAGACCACAATAACTTGGTGACGAGGTTACTACGACTTGTCGACGATATTCTTACAGAGCACAAAGGATACTTACCAACCACGAGGCTTCTTACGGATCAGGAGTTTCTAACGAAATACCAGGGTTCTTAAGAACCCTTCAGGTCCCCAAAAAGATTGCGTGAACATTGTCAATATTAATTCAACATTGTACAAACGGAACGAAAAAAAATCTTTTTCCGTCACACTTTGTTTTACTCAACAGTATTTGGTGATCAAGAAAAGGAAACCAAACGATAAAAAAGTGTAACTAACTTGCTCTGAACTTGAACGCGAGCCGCAAAACCACGAGAATTCATGTTTTTCGGGAAAAAAGCACTCTTAATTCTCTGAGTGAATAGAAATTTAAGGTTATTCACTTTCAATTAATTGTTATTTTCGTTTTACCGAGTGAATAAAAAACTAAAGTTTTTTTTTTATATTCAAAGAAAATAAATGTTTTGTATTCGGATATTTAAAAAAAAAACACATATAATCATCGATGAATTTCAATCCACCATGGTTGAATTTAAGTTCCAACTTGAACAGCGAAATCAAGGGGAGCTTAAATGGCAAGAAAAGCAACTGGAATTTCAAAAACAGATTGCTAAATGTCAAAAATATTCTAAAAAAAACGACTTGAATATCAAAATCAAGCTGAATCCAGATATCAGAAACTTGAAGAAATTTTACTTCAAACTCAGGAGGAGCAAAGAAACTTGCTTAAACTCGCAAACTGGGGACAAATTAATGAAAACGAAAAAGCATTCTCACAAAACACGATCTGGGGCACAATAGAAACTTTTATATATTCTCCGGAAGAGGATATAACATTTGCCTCCAATTTTAAAACATTCGAGGTTGTATACTCAACAGATTGCAGATTGACATTCACGGAAGCGTTTAAACATTTTACAGAACATTTTAGTCCTAAAACGTCATTCTTTCATAAAAGCTAGAATGCTATCTCCCGGTTCACACTCCACCCACGTCTATTGAACAGGTGAAGAGGCTCGTCCTTTGTTCCCTGTTTAGGATGTGGTTTTCGGCTTTCTCTTTTCCAATCTTTTTACTTTTTTTTTCAATTGGAGTAGATAGACTAAACTATCGCCCGGTTCATACTCCACCCACGTCGACTGAACAGGTGAAGAGGCTCATCCCTTGTTCCCTGTTTAGGATGTGGTTTCTGGCTTTCTCTTTTCCAATTGTTTTACTCTTTTCTTTTTTATTTTCTTTTTTTTCAGTCAGTTAATTGTTATAGGTGATACACGCTTTGGGAGATCATTGCTTTCTTCGGGAGAACGGTTGCCAGCCAAGGCTAT
>JBBBDQ010001236.1:12045000-12052500 GCA_037127315.1 Ascarosepion bandense
TGTAGTGGTGTCCTCCCTTTAAAGAACATATGTCGGACTCTTCCACCTACTATACGAATTCTGCCACGTGATGTCAGTTCTTCAATACAGCAGTGAATGCTGGGCAATATCATCGAAAATGAGGACAAAACTGGAAGCGGCCAAAATGTGGTTCTACAGAAGGATGCTACGGATATCGTGGACTGAGCATACAAGCAACGACGAAGTGTTAGAAAGAATGGCAACAAAAAGGAAATTGATGCTGAGCATCAGGAAGAGACAACTGAAGTTCCTGGGACATGCAATGAGGAAGGAGAGCCTGGAGAACCTGATACTGACTGAACAGATAGAAGGAAGGAGAGACAGAGGAAGGCATCGGATAACATATTTGCAGGGCCTGATCAGGTGGATGACGGAACGGGGGTTGCCAGGAGCAACAGGAGCAAACATACTAAGAGCCACAAGGGATAGCGAGACGTGAAGAGCCATGATCGCCTACGTCCTGAAGGAACAGGGCACATAGAAGAAGAAGGAGAGGATACTTTTGATTGAACGCTGGACAACCGACACACGCACTACTCAAGTAATACTCTTCTGTTGTATTTACTGTTAAATATACAATATTCTTATAACACATGCTTTGTTATTTCTTAAGCCTTTCACTTGGTTTTCTTCTTATTTTATATGCCTTGTTCTTTCAGGGCGTAGGCGATCATGGCTTTCCACCTCTTCCTATTCCTGGTGGCTCTTAGCACGCTTTTTCCAGTTAGACCACGCAGCCCCCGTTCTGTAATCCACCTGCTCAGGTCTTTCAAATATATTATCCGCTGCGTTCGCCTGTTTTTATTTTCCCTCTACCTGGTCTGTTAGTATCAGGTTCTCCAAGCCCTCCTCCCTCAGTGCATGTCTCTTCCTGATGCCCAATAATAATTTCCTTTCGTTTCCCTTCTTTCCAAAACCTCATCATTTAACACATGCTCGATTCATGATATCCACAGCATCCTTCTGTAGAACCACATTTCAATTGTTTCAAGTGTTTCCTTCATCTTTGATGATATTGTCCAGCATTCACTGCCATATTGAAGAACTGATATCACATCGCAATCCAGTAATCTCTTCTTTGTTTCTAGTGAAATTGTTCTGTTTCTTAATATTTTACTCAACTTCTGGAATGCATCCTTTTGCCTTTGGATCTCAGGAATATAAATGTATAGAAACTGTTGTGGCCACAAAGTGAGGGGTCAGTTTATATATTGATTGTAATATGAAACTTATCCTCCACTTTATAACCAGCAGGCTTCTGTAGAACCACATTTCAGTTGCTTCAAGTCTTTCTTTCATCTTTGATGATATTGTCCAGCATTCACTGCCATATTGAAGAACTGACATCACAAAGCAATCCAGCACTCTTTTCTTTGTTTCTAGCAACATTCTTCTGTCACAACATCTTAATACCACAAATTATTGTGGATATCGTTCTGTGGCTAATTTATAGTGTTGATTCTCCATTTTTCTTTCATTATTAATTATTTTTTGTTAGTTTTTATTACTACTTTTACCTGCGTTTCAATTGACCACCGTTGCTTGCTAATTTGTTTATTATTAATTCATATGACTTGTTTCTTTAATTCACATGATTTACTTATTTATTGCTTTGAATTATTTATTTTAACTTGATTATTATATATAGTTATTTATTTTCCGCTGTTTTAGTTTTCAATTTTTGAGTAACGGAAGGAAGGCTTGGAGAGTCTGATACTAACAGGGGAAAAATAGACAGGGGAAAGCAGTGGATAACATATTTGAAGGACATAATCAGGTGGATGACCAAACGAGGGTTGAATGGTGTAACAGGAGAAGGCATGCTCAGAGCCACCAGGGATAGGGAAACGTGGAAAGCCATGATCGCCTACGTCCTGAAAGGACAGGGCACATAGAAGAAGAAGTAAAATTGTTTTCGCGCGCGCGCGCGCGCGTGTGTGTATATGTCAGTGGTTATATATAAATAGGCACTGAAATGTTTACAGAAAACAACACATAAACTCGCATATACATACGAGTATAAAGATGAGCACATGTAAATATAGGCTATATACCTCTATATGTTAGAGGTATATACACATTTGCGATATATATATATCTAAATATGCTTATACGCACGCATATATAGATATACATTTAGAATTAGGGCCAGACACATGCAGATATACACGCATAATCACACAGTTGTGTAGCTGATTATATATGTTTACCTCTACATCAGCAGATTTACATATATATGTAAACACATGCCCGTATAGTCATCTGAAATTAAAATCGCTCTGTAATATTCAGTTCATTTTACGTTTAGCCCGTGGGATAGTTCCCCCTGCAACACTCATTATCCAGGAATATATATATATATATATATATATATATATATATATATATATAATTCGGGCTCTTGTCCTCATCTTTGTTGCCATTTGTACGATCGTTTCGCAACTGCATGTACGGCTTTTGGGTTTACAATCAGCATTAAAAAGACAGAGGTGGTGCATCAACCATATATACCTCCAAAGCAAGTCGCGGGAGTGAGGACAGAGCCACCTGAATATCGTTTTCCAGAAAGACAACTGAAGGTGGATGGTCAAGCCGTTAAGTATACAAAGTGTTTTCCCTACTTGGGCAGCAAGGTGAATCATGATGGTTCATTGGATGACGAAATTGTCAACAGGATTGCGAGGGCTACACATGCCTTTGGGAAGTTGCGCCATCGCCTGTGGGATGAACGTGGGATCCGATTGGATACGAAAATTGTGGTTTATCGAGCTGTTATTCTCTCCATCCTCCTGTATGGCTCTGAGTCTTGGACTCCTTATAGACTTCACATCCGTCAGCTGGATGTATTTCACAAACACTGTTTGCGGTCAATCTGTGGTCTTAGCATTCGAGACAAGATGCCCAACGTTGACCTCTTCAGAAAATGTAATATTTCTGGAATAGAGCCATTCCTCATTCAGTTCCAACTACGTTGGACTGGACACGTATTGAGGATGACCGAGGAATGGATACCAAAAATCATGATGTACAGTCAATTGGAGAGCGGTAGGAGAAATGTTGGACGGCCTTTACTGAGGTACAAGGATAAGATCAGGAGTAATTTGATTTCTCTCAATCTGCCTCGCAACATTCTTGAGAGCAGAGTCTCTGATCGAATGGAGTGGAAGGCATGTTGTTTTGATGGTCTTCAGCGTTTCAAATCTGACAGTCTGAATCATATGAGTCAGAAACGAGAGAGAGTCAAGCGGGCTGTATTGGTACCTGCAAGTGCATCCCATAACCAGCACACTTGCACTCTGTGTGGATTGATTTGTAAGTCCCTTGCTGGACTTAGATGTCATCAGAGGCTGAAGCATGGATGAAGTCAGAGTTGTCGGAACCTCATACGTCGAGATCGACGGGAGAGTCCATCATATATATATATATATATATATATATATATATATATATAATTCGGGCTCTTGTCCTCATCTTTGTTGCCATTTGTACGACTTTTCGGCCGTGGTACGCTCCGGCCTTCTTCAGGTGCTAGGAATTTTGAACCGAAACCTTTATTATAATTACTGGGGTATAGGAACGCCATTCCTTGGGTAAAGCCGTGATTGGAACTCATGTGTTAACCCTCTAACTATGCAAGTTATTTTTTCACCACTGCTGTTGCTTGGTATTGAACTTACAAATCTAAGAGTCATGTTAGGAACTAACCAACGTCTATATCCACTGGGACATGTGTCCTTAGTGGATGTACAATGGTCGAAACGTTGTACAAATGGCAAAAAAATGAGGACAATAGTCAGAACAATGTAAATAATGTAAATACTACCTCATATCAGAAATATAGTCAATTATTTTCAGTCGTTGCTGAAGAAGCGAAAAGCTTTTCGCTGAAATAGCTATACAACGTACAAAGAATTTGAAATTTTATTTGATATAATATACATATTTGGCTCTCTAAATTGATAATACTATTTATATCGAGCACTCCAAATGGATCACTTAATATTAATAAAATTAATATTAATAGAATCTGGTTTTTGAGATTTTACCTACATGCTTTACTTTTTTTTGGATTTAATATATATATATATAACACTCTTGGCTACTGACGTGTGTTTACACTGGCGTAAAATGGAAAATATCAAAAAATATATAACTTGTATCTTTTGATATATTTTTTTATGTATTTTTTGATACATAACTTGTATTTTTTGATATTTTCCATTTTACGCCAGTGTAAACACACGTCAGTAGCCAAGAGTGTTTTATATATATATATATAAAACACTCTTGGCTACTGACGTGTGTTTACACTGGCGTAAAATGGAAAATATTAAAAAATACATAACTTGTAAATCTATACATGAGCAAGGTTTTTTATGTTTACAGGAAAAATTAATATTTTATCAAATTCCCAAAACTAAACTTGTTTAGTATTTTATTGAAAATTGCCTGAGAACACCACTTATGGTAGAAACCCAGTTAGCGTAATAACTCATTTAAAAATGTAATATATATATAACGACATATTTCTGTTGATTAATGAAAAGTTACGGTTTGCCAAATTTTTAGATCAAGTATTTCAAACTACAAAAAGTGAAAGTGCAGATATAACATTTTCAGTTTCGGGTTACGATATGCAATAGTATTAGTAGAGATGCTTTTGTCCCCAGGTTTCTTCTAGTAGAGGCTTTAGCTGTCCCAAATGAGTGAATCTTGTATCTCAGTGTCTATGGAATTTTTACTCATGCATGAAGTTTCTAGGGTATTCTACTGTTTCGATTACTTGGCAAACGTCATGTATATACTTGGGAACTTTTCTAACAAAGAACGGAAAGGGCGACACTGACATTCGAAATAGTATTGAAATGGAGAACGACGCTTCCCAAAAGCTAAGCTGAGTAATATAAGGCAAAATTTTGTTAAAAAAAAGAAATCTGATTTGTTACGTGATATCGGTCCTTCTATATGGTAGCAATAATGGACAATGTCATGAATGATGAATTAAATTCTTGAAGCAACAAGAATGGGTTCCATAGACAGAATCTCTCAACAGAAACGAAGATTTGTAAAAAATAATGGTCCCGGGTATGATGGTGAACTGCATCCGGCAATAAGGCCTCTGATTGGGAGGTTGTAAAGAGCATGGAACCACCTCTTAATTTCGGTTGTTCCCAGATCCACTCTAACCCAGAGTGGTAGCACCTGTTAGGGTCCGAGGTATGGGCGAATAGTAAGCCACAAATTGGGGTTAAAAGTATAAAAATAGGTTTTTATAGAAATATATGCATAAGGATAGACTTTAGTGGAACAATATACATATTTTAAGGAAAATAATTATTACCAGCAGTACATTTTTGAATTACAAAACTAGAAGACATCTTCAGTTTTATGAAATAGAGGGAAAAGATAAAAATCATTTTTCATCAAAATCTGACCAAATCAGCCTTCTCACTATAACCGAATATTAAAAAAATACCTCTAAACCCCATCTTTCTTGCATTAAATAACCCACAGAGTTAAACAAAACTCAAATTCAAATTGAAGAAAATGAAAACAAAAAGGAAACTTATAATTAACATCAGCAGAAGACAGTTTAAGTTTCTGGGAAATGTAATGGGGAAAGAGTGCTTGGAGAGTTTGATACCAACAGGACGTACAGAGGGGGAAACGGATAGAGTCAAAATATCTTGATGGGTTTAAGCAAATGGATATTCAGAGCAGGGTTTGGGAGAAACAACAAGTCAAAATATATAAAGAACTATAAAGTTAAGGAAAATGTGGAGGCCATGATCACTTATGCCCTGA
This sequence comes from Ascarosepion bandense, assembly GCA_037127315.1. Lineage (NCBI taxonomy): Eukaryota > Metazoa > Mollusca > Cephalopoda > Sepiida > Sepiidae > Ascarosepion > Ascarosepion bandense. The sequence goes on from JBBBDQ010001236.1 coordinate 12,050,827, forward strand.
AGAGACACAGCACATATAAGAAGATATGTCTATAGCACTTGGACATGCAATACGTTTAAATGGAATGGAATTAGGAGATAAATGCTCGACGCTGCGTCCTTTAGTCATCCCATCGGGTGATTGTGTCTCACTGCTTGACGCTTAGCATAAATATTACTTATTACTTATTCGAGAAATTTCGCTGTTTTGGTTTTAAATGCTTTGATTTATCATGTTTTTTTCTTCGAGTGACATGGCTGTAATTTCTTTCCAAACATGGCTTAGTTATCACTTCATCAAGGGTACTGGATATATATGCCTTATTGTGCTGGAGTCATCCGGCTAGGAGTCAGGCAACAAAAATCTTAATCTAAACTTATTTATAAATGGAATTTTGTCTGTGTGTGTGTGTGTGTGTGTGTGTGTGTGTGTGTGTGTGTGTGTGTGTGTGTCCGTTACCTACAGACTCCGAAACAGCTGAACAGATTTTCTTGAAAATTTACACAGTTGTACTATAAGCGTCTGCCAGTGTCATTAGATAGGTTTTGTGTCGAGGTACCTCCGATAAATATCGAAAATCGATAGTCGGAAAAATGAAGGAGTGGTCCGATATTCAGAAGTTTCAAGGTTGCAGTTCTTACAATAGCAGAAAATCGATAATATATATAGGCAAGATGTTTGTGTGTGTGTCTGTTTATCTGCCTGTATGTCTGTATTTTTCAGTCCTTTTATTTTAGTTTTTGCTTACGGTTTGGCTCTAAGTAGGTATAATTGTAGTTCTTAGTCTCAGACATGATACCATTTCCTCAAAGGACTTATTTACCCTTCAAAATTCAGTTTATGACGAAAAATCTTATTTGATATTGATACCAGGAAATCAAAATTTGACTTACATCCATTCATTTTTCTTTCAGTCTACTGTTTCGCTTTAAGTGGAAACAACTATTGCTTTTTAGTCTTTCGTGCCAACGTCCAATGAGTCTGAGCTCCAGGACCATGGATTAGTTTTAAAACTTTCATTACACCCGAGCAACGCCGGGCTATACTGTTAGTGAGTTTATATTATCAAGATATGCTTAATATTTGTTATACTGTATACTATTTAATGAGTTGTATTAGAATCGTCCAACAACTCCGGGTAGATTTCTCGATGCAATAATAAATTACACATTTGCGGCTTTGCATTCTGACAGTTAATCCAGTAAGTTTTATGCATGTACCACATAGGTTGCTGCAGTTACACACCTCTTAAATGCAATCTGTGAACAAAACTGATGGAAAGATTAAAGCCACACTCAAATCACTCATGATACAAGAAGGCCCTCGGTTCTGTGTCTTCGACTAACATAAACGGTATACGTCAAACAGCATGTTCGGCTACAACTTCAAGATTTTATTGACCTCAAGTTTTTACCAGACGTTTCTATTTAGGAATTTAAAAACCATCTCACTCCGAGACAAAGAAATATCAGCAAAATCTACCTCGTCATAAGAAGGGCTCCTATATCAAGAATGGGTTCCTTGTGATGAGGACACTAAATTTTTTTATGTGCTTCCGCGTTACACTTGTTTATAGATTGTCCTGTGTCGTTAAAATTTATCGTCCGTATGATGATGGTATTATAATATTAGATAGAATAGATGGAAAAGTGAATGATATAACTTGTGATTATCCCATCAGTACCATTCTTATTT